>CM028380.1:126920911-127003213 GCA_013146195.2 Codonopsis lanceolata
ACATATTTTATATAAATGTGGTTCTTCCCAAAAATAATTCTTTGCCTCTGTTAAAATTTCTTTCTTTGATAGAAATCGAAGTCAGGATTGATGATATCAGACACATAGTAATTGACATAATCTGCATACCATGGATCTGAATCTTTAACTACTAGTAATTGTTCATCAGGGAAGTCTTCATTTACGGGAATTTTATTATCAAGAAATTGACGTTCAAGTAAGGGTGAAAATTCCAACCTAGACAAATGGTCGGCTACAACATTTTCCCTTCCCTTTTTATCTTTAATAGTAATGTCAAATTCTTGCAATAATAGCATCCACCTTATGAGTCTAGGCTTAGCCTCTTTCTTGCTCAATAAATTTTTTAGGGCTGCATGATCAGAAAATATTATGACTTTTGATCCTAACAAATATGGTCTAAACTTTTCTAATGCATACACAACTGCTAAAAATTCTTTTTCTGTTGTTGTATAATTAAGTTGTGCATCATTTAATGTCCTACTAGCATAATGAATTACATGTGGTTTCCTATTGCAAAATCCGAAGCATCGCACTTGATCTCGAAAGGAAGAGACCAATCGGGGCCGGTTAAGATTGGGGCAGTAGTCAATCTTTCTTTTAATAAATTAAATGCGTTTAAGCATTCTTGATCAAAAATGAATTCGGTATCTTTTGCCAACATATTACATAGAGGTTTACAGATTTTTAAAAAATCTTTTATAAATCTTTTATAAAAACCTGCGTGCCCTAGAAAACTTCTAACACCTTTGACAGAAGTTGGGGGAGGTAGTTGTGATATAACTTCAATTTTTGCCTTATCGACTTCAATTCCTTTATTAGACACAACATGACCTAAGACGATTCCATGTTTAACCATGAAATGACTTTTCTCCCAACTTAGGGTCAAGTTAGTTTCACAACATCTTTTCAAGACTGATGTAAGATTTTCTAGGCAATGGTCAAAAGAATTCCCAAATACTGAAAAATCATCCTTGAATACTTCAACGCACCTTTCCACTAGATCTGAAAATATAGAAATCATGCATCTTTGAAAAGTAGCTGGGGCATTACAAACTCCAAAGGGCATTCTCCTAAATGCAAAGGTACCAAAGGGACATGTAAAAGTGGTTTTCTCTTGGTCTTCGGGTGCTACTGGGATTTGATTGTAGCTAGAGAAACCGTCAAGAAAACAATAATATTCATGGCCAGCTAGTCTTTCAAGGATTTGATCTATAAATGGCAAGGGAAAGTGGTCCTTCCTAGTTGCCACATTTAATTTCCTCAAATCTGTGCACATTCTATAACCGGTGATAGTTCGTGTGGGAACTAACTCATCTTTATCATTTTTAACTACTGTAATTCCTGATTTCTTAGGAACTACTTGGACTGGACTAACCCATTTATTATCAGATATCGGGTAAATTATACCCGCATCAAGAAGCTTAAGAACTTCTTTTCTCATTGCTTCTTCCATGTGAGGGTAAAGTCTTCTTTGCCTTTCCCTAGAAGTCTTAATACCTTCTTCTAAATGTATTTTATGCATACACATAGAAGGACTAATGCCTTTTAAATCTGCTAATGACCATCCTATAGCTTCTTTATGTGTCCATAAAACTTTTAATAGGCTTGCTTCTTGTTCTTCTGTTAAATCTGCAGCGATTATAACAGGTAAAGTTTTACCTTCCCCTAAAAATGCATATTTTAAGTGGGGTGGTAATGACTTTAATTCTTCTTCAGGAGGAGATTTAATAGACGAAGTAAATTCAGGTTTAATCGTCTCCTCTTTAACATCCTTGATGTTTTCTACTTTTTCTTCATCTATTTCTATTTCTTCAAAAAGAGATTTTAAAATTTCCACATCTTCTTCTTCATTATTTTCATTCTCCTTTATTTCTATTTTATCAGAATTATTTTCTGATTCAGATTCTTCCATTTTATCTTTATCTTTATTCTTAAGGGCTTCTAATCTTTCTCTCTCTTTTCTCTCATCCGTTTCTCGAAGCTCTCTTTCTAACTCTTCAATTTCGAATTTTATGTGAGAGAAAGTCCTATCATCATAACTTATAAACACATCCTTCTCATAATCATCCTCACAATTTTCTTCAAAGGTTTGGGTTGTCAGTTTTTCAATTTCATCAATTGAGAAACATGCATTCATTTCACTCTGTCTATTCATTGCGTCAAAGACTGAGATTTCTACAGTTTCACCCATGACTGACATTGTGAGTTTACCATTCTTAACATTTATCATTGTATTGGCAGTGGCCATAAAAGGTCTGCCTAACAAGATAGGGACTTCATTATTTGTGCATATTTTCCTTTCCATCTCTAGAACCACAAAATCAATCGGAATGATTAATTTATCAACCTGAACTAGTACGTCCTCTACTATACCCAAAGGATGTTTAACTGAACGATCATCTAATTGTAAAGACATATTAGTGGGTTTCAGTTCTCCTAACCCTAATTGTTTATAGACTGCAAAAGGCATCAAATTAATACTTGCTCCTAAATCTAACATAGCCTTCATCTTTTTAGAACTACCCAATGAGACTTGGATATTAAAGCTACCAGGATCTTTCAACTTAGGGGGAAGTTCCGGTTGTAAAACTGCACTTACGTTTTCAGAAACAATTATTTTTATATTGTTTTCAAATTTGTGTTTCTTAGAGTGAAGATCTTTGAAAAACTTAGCATATGTCGGAATATTTTTAATAACATTAAGCAAAGGAAGGTTAACATTCACTTTGGATAACATATTATAAATTTCCGAAAATTGTTTATCCATTCTGTTTTTCATAAGTCTTCTAGGGAATGGAATTTGAGGAACATAAGGTGGTGGTGCCACATAAGGTTCCTCTTCCTCTTGTTCTTTTTCTTACCCCACTTTTTCTTGACTTTCTTTGTTTGGTGGTTCTTTTTCTACTTCTTGATTATTTTCACTTTTGTCCTTTTCGACTTCTTTTTCAGAATTATCTAATTTATCATGTGCATCAGAAGATTGAATAGGATCACTTACCTCTTCTCCAATTACTCTACCACTTCGCAGAGTAGTGATAGATTTTGCTTGCTCAGTTTGACTAGGGAACTTCCTTTCTTCTCTTTTCTCGTTCATAACTTTTGCAAGTTTCTCCCTTACAATTTATACTTCTTCTAGCAAATATTTAATAAGTGCAGCTTGACCTTTGCTTGCTCCATCTGATTTTGAAACTTCTTCAATTCGCAATTGTCCTTGATTTTGGAATTGTTGAGGTTGTGGTGGTTGAGGTTGTAATGGTTTATTTCCTCCCAATGAAAAATTTGGATGATTCCTCAAACCAGGATTATATGTGTTTGCATAAGGATCATTCCTTTGTCTTTAAGGGTACATGTTCATGGTATTCACCTGTTCAGAATACATAGCACTAGATGGACAAAAATTAGTAGCAGGGGAATATAATCCACACATAGCACATGCTTCCTGAATTTGCCAATTTTCAAATTGAGATTGTGTATTCATCTCTGGTTTTCCTTGAACTTGAAATAAACTTCTACTTTTACCTCTTGCACTTTTCTGTTGAGAATTCACACTCAACATCTCAAATAATTCTTCTAGTGCAACTGGTGTCATTCTATTAATAGAACCACCGGCCGCACTATCAACCATAGTTTGTAAAGCAGACGAAAGAGCATGATAGAATTGAAGTACTAACACATCTTGAGATAGATTATGATGAGGACATATGATAAACAAGTTTTTAAATCTATCACATGCTTTATGGAATGTTTCACCTGGTTCATTTTGAAAAGACATGATTTGTTTTATGTATTCGGTAAGAGATGCATGTTTATAATATTTACCCATAAACAAACATATAGTTGAGCCCAAGTATAAACACTACTAGGTGTTAGATTCATAAACCATCTTTTTGCCAAATCTTTTAATGCACTTGGAAAATATTTCATTTTTACTTGGTCTTCAGTCAAACCGCCTAACGGAAAAGTACTCATCATGTACTCATATTCTCTAAGGAAACTTACCGTATCTTCAGCTGACATTCCATGGAAAGAAGGTATCATATTAAAATAATGACATTTTAATTCGAAATTCCTTATTGCTTCCGGTAAGATTAGACATGATGTTGCTACATTCAACGTAGGTCTACTATAATCATTAATAGTTCTTTGATTTACTACTACTTCCATATTTCTTCTAGCAGGTTCTTCTTCTCTTTGATTCGCATTGACCGGATGAACCAGATCTTCAGGATTTTGATTATTATTGTCCATTTGAGGATCAACCAGAGGATCCTCTTGATTCAATTGTTCTTGATTAGCAGGCTGAGTTGCTAGATTATCAAGGTCTTCCTGATTCCTTCCAAAATTATTTATATTTTGATTTAATTCTACTAACTTTGGATTCAAAGATCTACGACTGTGCATAAAATAAATAAAGCAAATAAAACAAATAACAACTATCTACTAAAAATAAATAAAATCTTTTTGTATATTTTTTATTTTTATAAAAACTGAAATAAAAATTACGCTACCAACAAACTAACTATGTAAACTAGCTTGTCCCCGGCAACGGCGCCAAAAACTTGATCGATGTCTTATTTTAATTATTTTCCTTGCAAGTGGACAAGTCTATAGTAGAATAGCTTGGGAAGCAAGGGTCGAACCACAGAGACAAGAAGATCACAAATAACACGATTATTGATAGCAATTTATTAAACTAAGGGGGTTTTTATATTGGTTTTATCTAAACTAATTATTATTCTAAAGTTAACTAAATTAGCAGCAATCACCGGTTATGAAGATCTTATGATGGAGGGAATCTAGGAATAGGGTTTCACTTGCATCTCCTCTATGACTTATTTTGAAAAAGTATCATTCAATTTCTTGTGTTCGTTCACAAAATATAGATATATATGACCTGTCGAATTACCGTTCAATCTCCATCTCCAAATAATTCGTCCATTCTATATCCTAGGCACATGAACATATGAATCCTAACTGTCACTTAGGTCATATATGGAACCTGACCCTAACTTATCACTCTCGTGCATCGATATGTTCAATTTATCATGATTGTGAGCTAGTGTACGACATATGCACATTGATCATGCATTTATCCGCACCTCTAGGCCTTTATTATTCACGATTACATTCATTTGTTCAAAGTGAAATAATAAAGAGATTGATAATCACCACGATCAACAAGAATTGAATGAATAAAAAAATAGATTAAAGCATGGATTCGATACAAGTTACCTCCCAACTCCTAGATTAATGGATGTTTAGTTCATCCTTGAAGATGAACTACTCATGGAGATGAATGAATACATGAATCGATCTTCAAAAATTGTAATTACAACAACTAAACTATGTTATACACTCTAAATCCTATGCTAAAGCTGTATAAAACTACTTCTTGGACGACCTTGAGCTCTGGCTACCGTCCTTTATTTATACCATGGAGTTGTAGGGGGTTTAGGAGTTTTACTCTGGCTTGAAAACCTCCGTAAGTCGGTTCTGGCCACCTTGCGGCCGCAAGGTCATTACCCCTTGCGTCCGCAAGGGTCTTCAATCTCCGGGGCTATCTTACTGTCCACCTTGCGAAGGTAAGGTCAAAACACCTTGCGGCCGCAAGGTGTCCAGTTTCTCTGTCTGTTGTTTTCTTCCATTTTACACTTTGGCCCCTTCTTGAAATCTTCACCAAAAAGCCTTATAAATCATATAATTTGACCTAAAACCCTGAACTCATAAAACAACTAGAAAACACATATCAGTAGCCAAAAGTCTCGTGGAATCGCTCAATTTAAGTCATAAAAGTACCCGATATCGACGTATAAAATACATCGATCAATGTGGTTGACTATTGCGCTTCAACCTTAATTGCTTGCGTAATAGCTTCCTCCACTGTGTTATCAGTATATAGTTGTACCTGATTCTTAATGGCACTACCAAGACCCCCGACATACCTAGCAGTTTGCTGCCCCTCGGTTTCATTCAGATTGTTGCGAGCAGAAAGGCGATAGAACTCACTAGTGTACTGATTAACAATTCGCTCTTCTTGCCGACAATCATGATACTTCTGAAACAAGATTTGATCATAATCTGCTGGTAAGAATCGAAGCTGTAATGCTTCCTTCATTCTCCTCCACGTACGTATCAATTATTTACCTTGGCGTCTTCTGTTATTCTAAAATTGTTCCTGCACCACTCCGTAATTTATAAGCAACATACTTCACTTGCTTATCTTCTGCAATTCCTATTAGATTGAAATATTTTTCGACCTCAAACAACCAATCTAAGAAATCTTCCAATTTCTAGATCGCCTGTGAAAAACAGTAGATCAGCCTTAATTTTCAGAAACTGTTCTGCGTCATTCCTTGCTATTGGCGCATCCTCTCCTTCATAATCGGAATCCACATCCTTCCTGACTGGCGAATCGTGTGGAAGATTCACCCCGCGTATGACAGGTTCTGCTGCACGAGCTCCTGCCCATTGCCTAGGGTTTGCACCAATCTGCAGGTTCCGTACCACTTTTGTGGTGGCTTGTTGAGAAACGAGTATATCGTTCATTGTCCGTTGCAATTGCCCAAGAACGATAAGTAGTGCAGAGTTGATGTCGTTGTTATTGCCGTCATTAGCCTCCATCTCACAGAATGTTAATCTGCTCTGATACCAACTGACGCAGCGGAAATAACAACAAGAATTCTTACCACGAGAAATTCCTAATAGACAAGCCTATAACTGCTTAGGGTTTCAAGCACAAAGCAAGAAATCAATTTTATTATGGCAAAACACACAAATGGGCCACCCAACTTTACCCCTCTTTGCAATTCAGCCACCGAAACTTTGAAATATCTATTTTGGCCACCCAACTTTTGTTCTGTTGCAAGCAAGCCCATTTTTTGGATGACGTTAGCCCAGGACGTTAAATTTAAGTAAAATACCTTTTTTGCCCTTGTAAATACATAATTTGTGTGATTTTGGAAACCCAAAGGGGTCCAATAGAAAAAGGAAATTGCATATGTCCTTGGTATAAAGAGGAGGGGTCAAAATGTACATATACTCCATCTTCATCTTTAACATCTAAACATGTTGTAAGCATGTATAACACAGAATCGAGTTGAATCTAGATGCACCCAACCATAATCGAAGAAAATAACTAACAAAAATCAATGTCACTATCAAAATCATGATTTACAAATCAAGACCCAAAAAAATTAATAGAAATTTGGGGGTACAGATCTGGGTTCATCTTCAAACCCGGCCAGACTCTCTATAGCAAACCCGACCAGACTCAATGTGACAACAAATACTTCCCAAACCCACAATCACTAAACCTTTCGTTCTCTCTCTCACGCTCAGTTCGGCCTCACTCATCTCCTCCCTCAGTTCTGGCTGAATCTTCTCCAGCCACCGGCCCAGCAACAAGCTCTAGTAAAGTCGCCGTCCTCCTTCTCTGATCTCCTTCAGATTCGGCCAAACCTAGCAGCATCCTTCTCCATTGATGAAGACCTCCCTTCCCTGCCGCCATCTACATCCTCGTTTTTCATCTCCCAGTTTCCAACAAGGCAGCGTCCAAGCCATGCCATCTTCATCGTCATCGTCGGGCTTCACCAAGAGAGTTCGCTCCGGATCTTCATTGTCATTGCCCTTCATGTCTTGCCAAGTTCTTCCACCTCCAGATGAAGCACCACGTCCTCTCTATTCTCCGGTGAATTCCAGTCAAATTCCCATCTCTATCCGTCTCCCATAACACCAAGCGAACCTAGTTCGCTCTCCCTGCTGCAGTGCTACCTCTGGTACCATCTTCCATCTCTGACCAATTATGTCCCAGCTCTTGTCAAATTTACCGAACCCCCATGGCCAACCTCCTATCTCCTATTTCCATCTCTAAGTTCACTCCGGTCGACCCACTACTCTAGGCCACTTCTGTTCCAAAGTCGCCTCCTTCTCCCAAGTTTGCTATAAAGAGTTTATGAACCCAGATAGATGAACCCAGATCTGTACCCCCAAATTTCTATTAATATTTTTGGGTCTTGATTTGTAAATCATGATTTTGATAGTGACATTGATTTTTGTTAGTTATTTTCTTCACTTATGGTTGGGTGCAACTGGGTTCAACTCGATTTTGTGTTGTACATGATTGCAACATGTTTAGATGTTGAAGATGAAGATGGAGTATATGTACATTTTGACGCCTCCTCTATATACCAAAGATATACGCAATTTCTTTTTTCTATTGGACCCCTTTGGGTTTCCAAATTCACACAAATTAAGTATTTACAAGGGCAAAAAAGGAATTTTACTTAAATTTAACGTCCTGGGCTAACGTCATCCAAAAAATGGGCTCCTTGCAACAGAACAAAAGTCGGGTGGTGAAAATAGATATTTCAAAGTTTCGGTGGCCGAATTGCAAAAAAGGGTAAAGTTGGGTGGCCCATTTGTGTGTTTTGCCTTTTATTATCAAAAGCTGTTCAAATATACGTTTAAGAGGGTATCTATATACCCTAACAAACCAAACCCTAAAAGGAAAAAAAAAGACGAAAAGGCCCGAAAACTTCCAAGGCCCGTAACAGTGCTTAAACAATTTTTTAGGATTAAAACAAACTTCTCTAGGGTTACACCCTACAAGTCTTGTAGATCTCGTCGAGAGCTTCGATTAGATATGCGGCAAGCCCGTACTTCATCCGGACGCGAAAGTTATGCTCCGTTAAAGTTTTGCCAACTGTTAATTGATTTCTACTAGTGCATAACGGAAACTAATGGAAAATTGAGAAAACTTCCCGCCGACCCAACTTTTAGAAATTGCCATTGGACTCCCTGAACTTTGAACTCTTCCCGAAAGCCTTGCTCAAATACGTTTCGACCACTTGTTCTACAGCAAGTAGTCATTCCCCATGTATAAGCAACCTTTTTTTCTTTTCTAAAAAGAGTTGTGAACAATACATGTACATAGCAGCCGCCATCAATAACATTCTTCTCAAAACCGAATTTTTTTCCAATAATAATAAATTATCCCAAATATATAAGTCATTGTGAGGTTCCCGGGTCGCGACCCGCGCCCCGTGCGCCCTTGGATAGGGGTGCGCGTACGTGCGGATGCGGGACACCACTGCTCTCGTTCCACCCTCCCTTGTTTAAGGGAAGACGAAATCAAAAGTGCGAGTGGAGTGCTGTCTATGTTAGCACGTTGGAATGTGCCTCGGTTGCCTTTAGTGGATTTTATTATAAAAATAGCCTTATGGCCTATTTCAGATCACTATGGGACCTTTGGGTTTCCTGCATCAAATTATCCCTTGTTTAGGGGATACCAGGATATGAGAATACATCACCCTTCCATTCTTATTCTCCCTTTTTTAAGGGAGAACGGAAAAGTGTAAAGAAGGAGTGTTGCGAGGCCCCGCTGGATCCAAAAAGTTTTAGAGTCGCCATCTTTATTTTAAGGAAAAAATAAAGAAAAACCAGAAAAAGAAAACCAGAGATAAAAAGCGGGTTCGGAGGCTAAGTTACGAGTTGGGAAGGTGCTAGGCACCCAACTCGCCCTTTCGGTCTCAAAATAGTTTTTGGCTGAAGTATGCTTATTGTTATATTTATTTAGCAAATAAATAAAGCATTAAAAGACAGGAAATTAAAACAAATACATCCGTGGCAACATTATTTACGGACTTGCAGCCATTTTCTTACAATAATTACAAATGCATTTAAAAAATATTTGGCCATTATAACGACTCTTTTACATAATATTTCCTAATCTAATCCGGGCAGCACAACGGCTTATATTGACTACATTGTGCCGGATTTTAAATACAACTTTAAATAATAAATAAACAGAAAAGTAAATAAATAAATAAAATAATGCCCTTAAATGCTTTTACCTTTTAGAGCGGGGTGTGCTCGCTCTGTCCTTCTCGAGAGAGGGAGACTTTTATTGTTATTGCTGATGTGATTTGGGCAGAGTGACGGCTTAGATATTGTAGTTTTGGCTTATTTGGTTAGGCGGAATGACGGCTTAATTTTTGTGGTTTTGGCCTTTTTGGTTGGGCGGAATAACGACTTATATAGGGTGTTTTTCAGCTCGTTACTCGGGCAGAGTAACGACTTACTTTGGGATTTTTTGGGACGGGGAAGTGAGGTGGATACCTAACAACTAGGCTAGGGATCACTTATAACCTATAGATATTTATTTTGGCGGAGTTTGGACGGGGTTTGGAGACTTTTAGGGGCTTCCACTCACCTATCTCGCACCTCTCGTACTAATATTTTGATAGAATAACGGAGAGAGTTCCGTTATGATTTTTATCACGAACACTGAGCAACTGAAATGAGGAGACAGGGTCTCCTATTTATAGTAGAGGAGTAGGGACTCGGTGGCAATTTCTGAGTTTCTTCCAGCCGTTTCATTGAGTTGTACTCCAAGCTTCAGAATTTGCACCTTCCGTTTACTGAGACAAGCTACAGTGGCTTCTCCCGGTGCGGCCAATGAACTCCTTGGTGCGGCACCAACAGCTCCATGTGGTGGCACCAAGGCCCTTGGTGCGGCACCCATGTTACTATTCAAGTTCATTTTTCACACTTTCACGCCTCGCAGTTCACTGTTTCGCGCATCCTGCTTTGCCTTTCGCATTTGTAACTCCTGTAACTTGACATTTGTTAAGTTTTGACAGTTCTTGATATCTTATGTCAGAGTCACATACCATGGGTACGAAATTGGGGTGTCTACAATCATATAAAATAATTTTATCACAAACAAAATAATATTGCAACCCTTTGCAATTCAAAAAATTTACAACTTTAATTTTTTCCTCAAAACTCTTTTCGATTAGGGTTTAAGAAATAAAACGATTTTATAGTATCAACAATTGATCAAATAAATCAATTTATATAATCGCAAGTAGCTCTGATACCACTGTTGGGTTTTAATCGAAAGTAATAAGGCGGAATAACAAAACTTTAATTTCAAATTCATCTCAAGATCCATGCGAATTATATAAATTAGATTTAGAATACTTACCAGAATATTGGAATGAACAAATTTCGATAGAATTACATTTGAATCATGATCACCACAATAAACGATTTTCATGGTTTCTCTATGGTATCCACACAAATAGATTGGATAGGATTAATTCAACCATTCTGTGCTAGACAATTGTTGAATCAAAGTAGGAAACTCTTCGTCAAACGAAGAACTAATCACTAATTTTTCTCCCTACGAATTTAGCGTTTCACCAAACCCTAAATTCCCTTTTGTGTTCTAACAAAACTTTTTGACAATCAAAAGACTTCCAATATAGATAGGAAAGGGAAGAGAGCGGCCAACATAGTCCTAGTCAAACTAGGGCTATGTTTTTACCTTGAGCTCATTAATCCAATTAATGATCCAAATAAACTCCAGTCCAACTCATTCTAAGTGTGTGAACCAATAGGTTCTAAATTACGTTGGTAATAATTAATTACTATATCAAATATATAATTAATTATAAACAATGAGCGGCAGCTAGCAATACATCATTGTTACCCAAGTAACATGAATTATCAGTGATTACAAATAATTGATTGTGACCAAAATAGTTCTTCTCCCTTTGTCCAAATATTTGATTAAACATAAGGCATGGAACGTGTCATCCTTGTTATAGTTTAATCATGATTTCTTGATCTCCGAGTAGACTTGTATAATAAACAAATAAACTCAATATCTTATATTGATTTATTTGAGCACGACCATACATTTATTTAAGTCTCACTCATGGCCCATAAATATTGTAGTCCTGTTATGTAGGAGGGACAAATTCTATCTATATCGTTCATATCCCTCAGCATGATTCATTGCATATCCAATATCTGACTTTATAATCACCTTGCTACATTATGACATTTATCAGTATCAAAATATACAACTCCTCATCTAGTGTATATAACAACTTCAAGTCAAAGGACAACGAACACATTTTTCACTATGAGAATCGTTTATGACACTCACGCAACGATCCACGTAGCATTCTCATACAGGACAATCCAATACGTCATTATACCTAACACGCACCCATGTGTAGACTGATATCAACTATATGAGTCTCAACTACTAGTCTCCGTGTATTATTATTGTCCTTATTAATAATAATACTCGACCAGGGATATTTAAGAATAACATTTTTATTCTTATTACTTAACTTTATATAATTATAGCCACGATGGGCCGCAGTTATGTAGTGCCGTCGTACCGGTTGTGTTTATTGTCGTTTTACTCGGTTGATATTAATTTTGACCCTAAGTTTAGTCCGGTATGACTGGGGACCTTGGGGATTAACTTAGAATTATTTTAGATTAATCAAATATACGTTTGCACGCTCTCGTGTTCGATTTTTGGTTTAACTCGTATTCCCGCAGACCATGATAGGTCTATAGTATTTTGGCCACAACTTTGTGAAGGAAACTTGGAATTCAGATCCGTTTGGTGCATTAGAAACTAGACTCCGTGAGCTTTCCAACCACACCTCTTGTGTAATTTTTGGGCCTGTATTTAAGTACAGGTACATTTTTAAAGTTGACCTAAATTTTGGTCTTCTTTAGTTGACCACTCATTGTGTTTTCGACTTTATTTTTTAGCCAAATACCCAGCTACACTTAATAAACCCCCCCCCCCAAATTTTTTCCCTAAGCTATCCTAACAGCCTTAGCTGTATCCAACATCTCTAGTGGGACCTAGTGGGGTTTGGAGTGGGAGACCAGATCATTTTAGACCATAAGAATCAACTTTCCCTTTTCCCCAAGCCTTGAGCCTTGCACCCTTTGTCTCCTTAACCATTCCCAAGACCAAAGCTAGAAGGGACTCCACATTTCAGCCTTTTCATCCCCAAGAAACCATGAGAGAGAGAGGGAGAGTGCTCCCATGGAAGACTTGAGAGTTCTTGAAGGTTGAAGTTGATTTTCTATAGTTCCATTCACCCGATTTACAAGCTAAGTCATGGAAAACGAAGCTCCTTCTAATTGCTCCCATTCCTACCTACGCAATTGCTGTAATTCTCTCCCCTTGTGTCCAGAAAGGAAGCTCTTGGAGCTCAGCCATTGTTGCCACACTTTGCTTCCCTCGATTTTGGTAAGTGTTCTTGTTGTTTGTAGACTCTATCTTCTCTCTTCCAGTCATTCCTTTTGATTTCGTTTTCTTCCAGCCTCTTCCTTCATATGTGTCTGAAGTTTGAAGATCCTTGGAAGCCATGGAAATACTTGAGGATTAAGCTTTGTTACAACACAACTCTACTCACCCGAAAGTCAAGCTAGGAGCAAGGATTTAGGGCTCCTTGAAGACATCAACGTCTTAATCCGTTTTGTGTTCTTGATTTCCAGATTTAAGTAAGTTACTACTTACTTATCCTTTAGATTTGTGGCTCATTGACCCTAAGGAAACAAAATTACTTGGTATGTGTGGTTAATGAGTACTTGTGTTGCTAAGAATGCTAGCTTCATCTTCTTGTTCAATCCATGCTTGATTGCCAGAAAATCAGATTGTTGATATGAAATTGAAATGACCATAATTGGATGATTAAAAGTCTGAAATTAGTGTTTTAAAATGCTAAATTGTAGTTCAGAGTGTCTAGTTTTTGAATATATAAAATTCATGAAATTTTCAGTTGTGTGAAATTAATGGTCGAATTTATAATTTGACTGGGCAGAATAATCTTAACAGGAAAACAGATTATTAGCTTGATCTTGATTTGAACATAAATTGAAGAATACAAATCCAATTGGAGTGTTTTAAAAAGGTAAACTCTATCTCAAAGATTAGTTTCTGTAAATGTAAAATATGTGTCATTTGGATCAATGGAGAATTTTTGGTGAATTTTGTATGATAGTCATGCAGAATAAGTCATAACAGAAAACCAAATTTTTCACATGAATTGAAGTGATTGTATTTTGATGAATACAAGTCCAAATAGAGTACTTTAAAGTTCTAAATTATAGTTTCAAGAGTCTAGTTTCTAAATATATAAAATTCATAAAATTTGGAGTTGTGAGGAATTAATGGTTGAATTTAAAAGTTGAATGGGCAGAATGTGCAATAGCAGGAAATCAGATTTTAGACTTCAACTGTAAGTGACCATATGACTTGATGAATACAAGTCTGAATTGAGTGTTTTAAAAGGCTAAGTTATAGTTTGAAGAGCCTAGTTCAGAATATGTAAGGTTCATGAAATTTGGAGTTGTGATGAGTTATTGGTCAATTATACAAAAATGGCTGCGCAGAATGAGTTATTACGATTCGGTGCATGAACATACCACTCCTCATATTCAGCCATAGTTAGAGAACTCAAGTGTGAGAGATTCTTGGTGAGATTCGTGTGTGTTTTGTGATTTCCGGAGATCCGACCACCCGATTTTGGATTCGAGACCACCCAATCGTAGCTATCAACGAGGAGACTACTAATCCTTGGTTGTTTTCATTTTCTCCATCTTTTAATGGACTTAAGGTAAGCTGCAATTTTCCAGAATTTTGTATACTAGATTTTTTGACATGCCAGTGTCTTCATTAAACTTGCTTAGATCATGCTAAGGAAGAGTTTTATCAAGTTTATAAAATGTTTTGATGCTTCTATGAAATCTGGAAATTTTTCCATGGATCTTGACTTGATGATTTTGGTCTTGGGTTTAGTTTGAAATATGTTTAGGCTTTGATTTGGAATCATTGTTGTTCATGAACTTGTTGGAAAACAAACAATACAAATTCAGTTTCTGTTTTGGACAAATTTTGGGAAGTTACTGGTACTAATCTACTAAAGGGAATTTTCTAAATATGTAGTATGTTATACCTATACATGTTAGGTAACTCTCTGTAAAGTTTCATAAATTTTGGAGTTAAGGAAGTATTTTTCATCAGTCACAAATCGTGGCTGTTCCAGTAAGCTGTTACCATAAAGTCAATCTGTTAACGTGATATTGAGGTGACCATCTTTCGATGAATACATGTCTGAATTGAGTAGTTTAAAATTCTAAGTTGTAGTTTGGAGAGTCTAGTTTATGGAAATGTAAGATTTATGATATTTGGAATTATGAGGAATATTTGGTGAATTTTCTATGATAGATACTCATTGTAAGTCATAGCAGAGAATCAGATTTGTGTCTTGAACTTGAGAGGACGATGACTTGATGAATACAAGTCCAATTGGAGTATTTTAAAATGGTAAACTCTATATAAAAGAGTTTAGTTTCTTCAAATGTAAAATATGTGTCATTTGGATCAATGAAGAATTTTTGGTGCTGTTTGTCTGATGGACATGCAGTACAGGCCACAACAGAAAATCAGATTTTTGACATGAACTTGAAGGAGCTGTATTTTGATGAATACAAGTCCTAATGGAGTAATTTAAAAGTCTAAATTATAGTTTCAAGAGTCTAGTTTCAGACTAGGCAATAATCCCCTCATTTGGATTTGTGAGAAATTCTAAGCAGAACGAGTCACAACAGAGAACCAGATTTTTATCATGAACTTGAGGTGACTGTATCCTGAAGAATACAAGTCCAAATGGAGTACTTTAAAGTTCTAAATTATTGTTCTAAGAGTCTAGTTTCTGAATATATAAAATTCATGAAAATTGGGGTTGTGTGAAATTAATGGTCGAATTTATAAGTTGATTGGGCAGAATAATCATAACAGAAAAACATATTATTAGCTTGATCTTGATATGATCATAGATTGATGAACACAAGTCCGAATGAAGTGATTTAAAAGGCTAAGTTATAGTTTAAAGAGCCTACTTTCTGAATAAAAAATATTCAGTACATTTTGTGTTGAGAGGAGTTTTTAATGCAATTAGAAAGATTGTTGAGCCGAGTGATTTGTAATATTTGAACTTGGTAAGGATTGATTCTCCATACCTGATGAATATGACTTCTAAAGCATATAGTGTTTCTTGCCTTCATGCATGTTCTACTATTGTGTTGTTAACTTGCAATGAAATTTGGATTCCACAAATAGGTGGGATTATGAACTTGAATTGAAGTAGGGCTTGATTTGATATTAATCAACTTAGGCTTCCATCTTTTACTTGACTTATTGATACGTGAACTAGGGTTCCTTAATGGAACGAAAACCTAGCTATGACTTAAACAAGAACATAGAAGGGCCAGAAATGTATATAACATTTATACCCTATTTGGTTGGAATTGTAGTAAGGACTCAATAAAGTCGAGCTTAAGGAACAATTGAACCTTACGGGGATCGTGGTGAGATCCTATGTTAACTAGATTCCATTTGAATAGATTACTAGTTTTTGGAACTTGATTTGATTAGTGTGGATGACATGCCACTTATTCTTTCAAGACTCAATTGAGCTTCAAACGTGATTTAATGATTATTACAATGATGTGCCTAATCAAGAGTTTGTAGTAGAGTAATACCCTACTTGGCATTGGACGAGTTAGCTAGGTCCCTATTATATACCATGGCAAGTAAACATCTACTTGCGCATTGCATATGAGTCCAGCTAGCATTTGTTGAGTTTTACGTTGAAGGTGGGACGATGCATCGTCTTCACGAGTTATGCGATTCGTGATCGCTATATATATATATATATATATATATATATATATATATATATATATATATATATATAGACACACACACACAAAGGGATTTTACAAAAACACAAATATTTCAAAACATTATTTATTTTAAATTTACAAAAGGATTTTACAAAAACAAATATTTCAAAACATTATTTATTTATAAAAACAAATATTTCAAAACAAATATTAATTTCAGCGACAGAATGTGCTAGAGACACGCAACACAGTATGACCACATGCAAAGTCTGAACTTACTTTATTTATATAATTTTGTTATTATTTTCTTTAATATATAAATTAAGTTGTAATGTGAATATTTTTATTTTTGTAATTATATTGATGCTAATCATTTTAATGAATGATATTATATTATTTAATTAATATTTCAAATATTAATTTAATAATAAAATATCATTTATTAAAATGATTATAATATTTCCTATATATATATATATATATATATATATATATATATATATATATATATATATATATATATATATATATATATATATATATATATATATAATACAAAGGGATTTTACAAAAACACAAATATTTCAAAACATTATTTATTTATAAAAACAAATATTTCAAAACAAATATTAATTTCAGTGACAGAATGTGCTAGAGACATACAACACAGTATGACCACATGCAAAGTCTGAACTTACTCTATTTATATAATTTTGTTATTATTTTCTTTAATATATAATTAAGTTGTAATGTGAATATTTTTATTTTTGTAATTATATTGATGCTAATCATTTTAATGAATGATATTATATTATTAAATTAATATTTCAAATATTAATTTAATAATAAAATATCATTTATTAAAATGATTATAATATTTCCTATATATATATATATATATACAAAGAGATTTTACAAAAACACAAATATTTCAAAACATTATTTATTTTAAATTTACAAAAGGATTTTACAAAAACAAATATTTCAAAACATTATTTATTTATAAAAACAAATATTTCAAAACAAATATTAATTTCAGCGACGGAATTTTCCGTCGCTGGAATTAAAATTCATGGTCGCGAAAAATTAAAACTCCCTCCACCGCCAACCCCAAAATCCCCCAATACCGCCAAAACCAATCTTTCCATTAGTTAAAGACCTAAATCAACTAAATATGTGCATTCCAAGCCCTTCCAAGCCGCCCCTTCGTCTTTTCTCATCCGACGAATCACCAAGCTCCTCTGCGCCTCACTCCTGATATTATTAACACGCTTTCTCTCCCCTTTAAACTCACCCTTGTTGGCAAGTTCTCACATGGCCGCCCCTCCATGGACACAATGCGTAAAGAGTTCCTAACCTTCGCCCGAAGGCAAATGCTTTCCCTAGGCCATTTGGATTCAAAGCACGTACGATTCAAACTCATCATGAAGCCGATTTCCAGCGTCTTTGGATCAAAGACCAATGGTTCGTTGGCTCTTTCCAATGCGAGTCTTCAAGTGGACTCCCTCATTCGCACTGATGTCGAAAGTCCTCTTGTTCCCGTATGGTTTGCGTTTCCAAATCTCCCAATATTTTTGTTTAATAAGAAGATTCTTTTCTCGATTGCTAACATGATAGGTACACCGTTGATTATTGATGCTCCCACTGCCAATCTTACAAGGCCAAGTGTGGCTAGGGTTTGTATTGAAATTGATCTTACCAAGCCTTTACCAAGTAGACTGTGGATAGACTATGGCTCTTCATCAGGTTTCTGGCAGTCCATTGAAGCTGAGAGGCTCCCTCAATATTGCACTTATTGTCATCGTCAATGCCACGATGGAGATGCCTGCAAGCTTTACCTTCAATATCAAAAAAATGGTACCGAGCCGCCCACGCAATCTGGCAGAAATAATAACCCTAATGACCTTGATCAGCCACCTGTCCAAAAGGCCCCCAATCCTGATGTTTCTACTACCGAAGAGCTTCCTCCAAAAGTTTGGAAACCTAAAGCACCAAGATCTGATCCTACTTCAAGTGCCACAGAAACCGTTATTATAGATTACATTTGCCTGGGAAAACCCTTCCAGTATTCCAGAGAATAACCTGCCTCCTATTAACAATCAAGATTCGTCCTCAAATAAACCCGATGCAGCCCAGGAAACAGGTTCGGGTGAAGATCAAACAGACCTTGATAATTCTTCAGTTGTTAATGAAACGGTTAATGCTCTACCCAAGCCTTCTGAGCCTTCTCTATCCCCTAATCGGTTTGCGGTTCTGGAAACTATTGATGAAGGGAAACTTATCGGACAATTCCAGTATTGAGGCTCTTAATCTGGCCCCATCTAGCAATTGTGTTCAGCAGACAAATGGTACTTCAACTGCAGGCCCCGATATTGATGCTGTTGAGAAAGTCATTAATGATGTTATTTCTCCATCTCATAGTCATAAAAATCTTTCTTCCAACCTGAGCCCCAACTCCCTCCCTTTTAGTCCTTGTATAAATACCCAAGCCACTATGCAGAACAATTCAGTCTCCCCTAATAAATTTGTCATTCTGGAAACTATCGAAGATGAAGATTCTGATAACGATCACGCCCAATTTGAAGCCCTTGATCTTGACCCTCCAAATCTCAGAAGGTCGAAGCGTCGTACGAAGAGTTGTTATCGTAATTATTAGTTTTCTTTCTTTGTTTTATCTAGACTTAATTTCTTTTGTCAGTTTTTTCTGTTTTCTTTCTCCAAGGTAAGGCTCCTTTGTCCCCCCTTTTAAGGGTAAGGTTGGTTGTCCCCCTTTAGCTTGTTTTCCTTATTCTCCCTTTTATAAAATCTAGCATTTAATTAAAAAAAAAAAAAGCTCATCTGCCCCCGACCACCATCTTCCATCATCGCTCAGCCAGATCGCCGGTAGATCGCTCAGCCCAGACGTTCCATCCTCTTTCTAAACGACACTCACTCCATCTTTGCTTCCAGCCAGATCGCCGGCTTCATTCAATCTTCTCCGGCTTCGTTTTCGTCTCCAAGCCGCACCAAATCCAGCCGAATAAGACCCTTTACCATTTAATCCACACCTGGTTTTCTCAAAAGTACCTGCAAATGAAGAAGAGATCTGAGGATGTTCAGGGGAGGGCGGCTGAGCTTCTTGAAACCTTGAAGAAGGTGAAGGGTCATGCTCGGGTTCAAGCCTTGAAGGAGCTCCGGCAGGTGGTGGCAGCTCTACTGCGCAGGAGGTGGTGGTCAATAAAGGCGGGGTAAATCTTGTTTCGTCTCTATTAGGTCCCTACACTTCTCATGTTGTTGGGTCTTAAGCTGTTTCGATTCTTGTTAATTTGAGTCTTGATTCTGCTTCAAAAACGAATTTGATTGCCGGAAATTACACTTCTCTTGCCGGAAGACTGTGTTTCCTAAGTTTTTGCATTGGATTATTTTGGTTACAGCTTACAGGGTTTGTTATGGAAAGTTATGGAATTCAAGGTTGTTTTAAAATTAGTCTCTTATTTGATTTTGGTTTTGGTCATAGGCCAATTCAATATTAAAAACGATGAAATTCGATTGAACTCTGTGTTCCAAACTGCCGATGATCAGACCAGGTTTTGGGCTTTGGCTGGTTACAGGGTTTGTTGATGGAAAGTTAAAGAAGTGGTCAAGATCCAAACTTTGTTGCATGGAAACACCTTAAGAATATGAGAATTCTTTAAATTATTTATTTATACATTGAAGGCTATACAATCCGGCCAGTGTTTGATCTCGTGTTTACTGAAATCACCCAACCTGATTGGGTGTACTAAGTGAATGTTTATTATTGATAGATTACTCAACAAGAATTTACGGAAATGGCATGGCAAGCAATAGTTTCTTCACCTCAAGTGGCAACAGAGAATAAGCATCAGATAGTAGAGACAGAGCATTTGATGAAGTCCCTGCTGGAACAAAAAAATGGATTGGCTCGTCGTATTTTCTCCAAGGCTGGTGTGGATAATACCCGCCTTCTAGATGCCACTGATAAGTTCATTCAACGTCAACCAAAGGTGATTTATAAGTTTTAAACCATAATTCACATGACTTCCTTTTTGTTCTTTCTAATCTTGGTACTTTCTAGTTATTTGGACCCAGTTTCTGCAACATCTCTTACCTAGTAATTATATTCAAAATTAACGAACCATCAGTGGTGCTGTGTTATGACAGTAATGCTATGCATGCTAGATATAGTAATTATATGTTTCTTAAGGGCTAAATATGAGGTCGTTATTGTCAGTTGAATTACTCGTCAATGGATGTCTACATACTGACTTCACTGTATTCATTATTGTCAGTTGAATTACTTGTCTGTTGAAGGTATCATTCTTCCAAAATGTTCTACTTTTAGTCTATAGTTTGTCATTGAGACTCTTCAATGTAGTTTAGCTCTAACAAGTGTTGGGGAGTATGCGAGGCTGAAACAGTTCACTGCTTCGGAATGTGGTATCTGTATGATTGGTACTGAGATGTTCTTAATTGCTCAGGGATTATCATTGGCTACCATGTCGTTGCTGCGATCTTTTTTCTTTTTACCAGCTGATATAGGTGCCCTCTGCTGAGAGATGATTTTTTTTTCTCCCCACTCATGATTGGACTGAAACCAAGTTGAACAAGAAACAAAACATCATAGAAAATAAAGTTGCAGATAAATATTTCCTATGCCATAGTTTGTAGTTGGATACTTCTGATATGGCTTTGTTAGAGTAAGTTTCCTTTATTTGTCAATTAGTTGGGCCATTAAATTCTAATTCTAATTGTATGAGGAAATTGGCTCGCTAACACATAGGTTGACGGTCATTGATTGTTAGTTTATTTTGCATAACATGTCTGATGGATATTGCATTTTAGATGGCAACCAGTCGATTACAAAGAACATTTTCAGAAATTGTAGTATAGTAGACCGAACTACATGATGGGCTTTATAACTGAAAACGTTTTGACTTGGTTTGACACTCTTTCTATTATATGGGATCAAATGTGAAGACCACTTTATTCAGAAATGTAGCATGTTTTGTTCAAGTGTTGATAGAAGATGCTCACTGATAGTTATTGGGCCGTTTTACTTGTTGGATCATATTTAAATCTACTACTCCACTCTGCTCAACAAATTGTTCTACTTTTCTTTTTTGTTGTTCCATTCAAAGGCAAAGAGTCTCCTTTCATGAATTATTACAGAGCCTACCAAGTATTCTTGTAGTTGGTTCAGTACTGACAATCAAGCTTTATTTTTTTTAATGGGCAAAAACTGTGAATGAGAACTTGAAAATGAGTACTTCAACCCCCAACCCCCAACCCCCAACCCCAACCCTAAACCCTAAACCTAAACCTAAACCATAAACTTAATTCATAACACTAACCTTAAACCTAAACCATAACACTAACCTTAAACTTAACCCTAAACCTAAACCTAACGCCAACCCCACCCCCACCCCCACCCCCAACCCCAACCCCACCCCAACCCCAACCCCAACCCCAACCCCACCCCTATCCCCAACCCAACCCCACCCCTATCCCCAACCCCAACCCCAACCCCAACCCCAACCCCATCCCCATCCCCATCCCCATCCCCAACCCCAACCCCACCCCCACCCCCAACCCCCACCCCCACCCCAACCCCAACCCCAACCCTAAACACTAACCCTAACCCTAAAACGTAAACCTTAAACCTTAAACCTAAACCTAAAACTAAACCTAAACCTAAAACTAAACCTAAACCATAACACTATCCCTAAACCTAAACCTAACCCCAACCACACCCCCAATCCCCAACCCCACCCCCAACCCCACCCTAAACCTAAACCTAAACCTAAACCTAAACCTGAACCTAAACCTAAACCATAACACTAACACTAATCCTAAACTTAACCCTAAACCCAACCCCAACCCCAACCCCCCAACCCCCCCCAACCCCACCCCATCCCCATCCCCACCCCACCCCTGACCCCAACCCCAACCCTAAAACTTAAACCTTAAACCTAAAACCTAAACCTAAACCTAAACCTAAACCTAAAGGTCCTAAACCTAAACCATAAACCTAATTCGTAACACTAACCTTAAACCTAAACCATAACACTAACCCTAAACTTAACCCTAACCCCAACCCCAACCCCAACCCCAACCCCTATCCCCATCCCCATCCCCATCCCCAACCCCACCCCCACCCCTATCCCCACCCCTACCCCCAACCCCACCCCACCCCTAAACCTAAAGGTCTTAATATTTTTTTTATTTTTATTAAATGTTAGTTTGTAATTAAAATGTTATAATTCTATTTTTATAATGTAGATGAAATATACATGTTAGTTTGCATGGTACGTATGCTAGTGTAAATTTAGTGTATTAATGTTTAAACATCGATTTATGTACGTTTGTTAGCTGGGTAGCCATGTTGATGCTATGAAATCCATGGTTGTAGTTTAATTGACTTTGAAACAAAAAAAGATAACTGTATGTACGTTTGGGGGTGTTAGTGTAAATAGTAATAAATAAAAGGGTGTTAGTGTAAATTTAGTGTATTAATGCTTAAACATCGATTTATATACGTTTGTTAGCTGGGTAGCCATGTTGATGTTATGAAATCCATGGTTTTAGTTTAATCGATTTTGAAAGAAAAGAAGATAACTATATGTACGTTGGGGGGTGTTAGTGTAAATTTAATGTATTAATGCTTAAACATCAATTTATATACGTTTGTTAGCTGAGTAGCCATGTTGATGCTATGAAATCCATGGTTGTAGTTTAATTGATTTGAAATTTCAAAAAATAACAGTATGTACGTTAAGGGGTGTTATTGTAAATGGTAAGAAATAAAGGGGTGTTAGTGTAAATTTAATGTATTAACGCTTAAACATCGATTTATGTACGTTTGTTAGCTGGGTAGTCATGTTGATGCTATGAAATCCACGGTTGTAGTTTAATTGACTTTGAAATCAAAAAAGATAATTGTATGTACGTTGAGGGGTGTTAGTGTAAATGGTAAGAATTAAATGGGTGTTAGTATAAATTTAGTGTATTAATGCTTAAACATCGGTTTATGTACGTTTGTTAGCTGGGTTGCCATGTTGATGTTATGAAATCCATGGTTTTAGTTTACTTGACTTTGAAACCGAACAACATAACTGTACGTTTAGGGGGTGTTAGTGTAAATAGTAAGAAATAAACGGGTGTTAGTGTAAATTTAGTGTATTAATGTTCAAACATCGATTTATATACGTCTGTTAGATGGGTAGCCATGTTGATGCTAAGAAATCCATGGTTGTAGTTTAATTGACTTTGAAACCAAACAACATTATTGTATGTATGTTGGGGGACTTTGAAACCGAACGTGCTTACTTTCAAGCAACATTCATTCCATTTCTTCTCTTTCCATTCCTCTGGTTTAATACTCATATTGGGGGTGGGGGAAATAGGGTTGGACCATTTTTGTTATTATTATTAACTAATCGATTTTGGATAACTTGTACATGTTTAGGTTCATCCAGCAAAAAAAGCAAATAAATGATGATGATGCCATAAATGTATTTCTATGGTAAGCTTCTAAAGCTTCTTGTTTGATCATATGAAAACAATGACTTACTTTTTCTTGTTGGTTTTTAATCAAAATAGTAATTTTACTTGGACAGGTTTTCTAGCTGATTGCCGTGAAGATGAAGTTTTTCTTGATCCTCATGTCGTAGGATTTTTTTAATTTTATTTTTAGGTTTTTTTATTAGATATGGTTTACATGGATTGGTACAAGTTTAAATTTATAAGTTAACTCTATAAACAAGTTTTTGGTATTAATTGTTATATATAATTTACATGGATTGTTGTAATAACATTCACAGTTTGATGTTTTTAAATTGGTTTTATATTATTGTTTATTTTGTATCTTCAGTTTTGTATTAATTGTTATATTATCAGGTACAAAAATTTATAATAATAGCATTTTTGGGTTTTTTAAAATTTTTTTACATTATTAGCGACGGAATTTTCCGTCGCTGAAATTCAATTTTAATTAATTTTTAAACGCATTTAGCGACGGAAATTTCCGTCGCTGAAATTCAATTTCAATTAATTTTAAAACGCCTTTAGCGACGGAATTTTTCGTCGCTGAAATTCAAATTTAATTAATTTTAAAAAGCCTTTAGCGACGAAAATTTCTGTCGCTTGAAATTCAAATTTAATTAATTTTAAAAAGCCTTTAGCGGTGGAAAATTCCGTCGCTGAAAATCAACCTTTAGCGACGGAAATCGGTCCGTCGGACATCAGCGACAACAAATCAGCGACGGACCACCGACGGAAAATTCCGTCGCTGGGGAGCCATAGTGACGAAATTTTGCCTTTAGCGACGAAAAATTCAATCACTAAAGGTCATTTTTCTAGTAGTGACTTTTCATAAATTCTAGTTTTCCATTCACAGCTAAATTTTCAGTTCCTCTCTTAAACTTCTAACCGAGAATCTAAGTTATTTGTTTCAAAAGAAAAGCATTATTGCTACAAATTAAAACATATGAAGTTAGACATTACCTCAAAAATCTTTGATTTACAGTAGCCCCTTAGAAAACTCCTTCTTTCGTTGTGCTTCCCCTCTTTCTCTAGATCTGTCTGTTCACTCAAAATCTTCAATTTCTGATGAAGACTCAAAGAATTCTGCCCCCTTTTTATACACTTCACAAGATTGATCGATCTTCCCCTCCATTGAATCTGCCGAAATTCGTTTAACTCTTTCTCTCCCTAAGTTCGTCAAACTCTCCCGACAAATACTTCCCCCCTTTTGAAATTGTGAAACGATTTCTAAATATCTTCTCTTTTTCTTTTTCTTTTTCTTTTTTTTCTTTTTATTTATATTACTATTATATTTATTATTATTATTATTATTAATATTAAGGAATTCTAATGGGTTGAACCAACACTCTAAATAAACTAATAGGGTATAGTAAGCCCACTAATAATATACACCAAGCCCACACAATTTCAAGTGTACTAGACCCAAATAATTTTAAGCAAACTCAAATGTTAGTAATTACAACAAAAATAATAACAAAATTTTATTTTATTTTAAAAATTTTGGGTATATTACAGGTTCGCCCACCATTCAAAGCCAAAACAAAGAAAGAAAATGAAATGAATGATATGGTGGACGGCTAAAGGAAGATGAGATAACCATTTCGTTTCTAATATTTTTGTTTCTATTTCTAATTTTTTGTGAAAAATAGAAATATAAATACGTTTGACAATCATTTCTATTTCTGAGAAACTAGAAACGTTTCTCATTTTTCCCCAAAATTTAGAAATGAAAAAAAAAAGTTTCTCCTTTATGAGAAATGATTATTTTTCGAAACTTGGAAGGATCAAAGTCGATCAACTTAAATGAGGTCGAGCCTTCGAACTTTGACATGATAAATTTTCAACTATAATTTTTTCCTCCATATAATATTTTAACTCACCCGACCCAACCAGAAAATTACTCGACCCAAGTCAATCCGTTAATATTTTTTGATTGAAACGGGTAACCCATTCCGACCCAAAAAAATAATAGACCGGGTTAAAGCGGGTCGAACTCATTACCTATTTTGACCCGATAACTTTTACTCTATAAATGTTTGAAATTTTGGATTAATGTGAGATGTCACGTTATCCGTTTAGCCCGATCCGATTTATTCCGAAGCAGCTCGACCCTTTTGATATCCGGGGTCTAATGGGTCAGGTTGAAATAGGTCAACCTCGTTAACCCCTTTGAGCCGATAGCTTTTACTCCATAAATTTATGAAATGTTGGATTAAGGCAAGGCGGCACACGTCACCCGTTTAACCCGATACATCTCGACCCATTTGATATTCCAGTTATAATGAGTTTCGACCCATCACACGTTACATCTCGACCCATATCTGACCCATCGGATGAGGAGATACTTATCCACATTTTTTTGAATAGAAATCATGTAAATTATTATTCTACTCGTTCGAATTGGATGCAATTTACTATTATGAAAGTTGTAATGTGTTAATTTTTTAAAAAGAATATAACTTTATGAAAGGAAATAAAAATGTTTGTCAAAAAATGATTAGCTTTCGTTTCATTTTTATAATAGAAATAGAAACAACTATCAAATGTGTTTTTGTTTTTTTTCCAAAATAAAAAAGAAATAGAAACAAAGTAAAACAGAAACATGTGAAACAAAAAAAGATATAGAAATGTTACCAAACACTATCGAAACTTCCCTCTTTCAGTTACGTTACTAAGGTAAAACGGTGGTGCGGGTTCACCCACCGTCTAAAGCAAAAAAATAAAATAAAAAAACAAATAATACATCAGTCCTTTTAATGGATCAAATTCGGATTACATCAGTCAACTTCATATCCAATTTGTTAAGAAATTATCGGACTTAGATCGACTCAGATTATTTTATGAATATTTCAAAGCTCAAACTATATCTTAAATTTTTAGATTCGGATAAGATTCAGATTTTTGAATAAATCGAGCGAAAGACCGAAGATGGCTGGATGGTGGACTGAGAGGGAGAGAGTTGAGAGGTTAACAATGGCCGTTGACTCTTGGGACACGGAGAGATTGGCAGTCGGACAGATCGAGAGAGTCGGACAGATCGAGAGGGGTGAAGCCCGTGATTGTGAGTTTTTAATTGAGAAGTCTCTCTCTCACCGATTAATGGGTCAATAATTTGACATTGAATCTTTGTGTGGTTGTGGTTAGGTTACTTGTAACAAAGGAAAAGAAAAGGAATAGTTGAATAATTGTTGATGCCTTCATCATGTGTGCGTAGAAATCCAAGTGATAATTCACTTGGTTAGTGAAACTTAAAATATTTATTAAATGGTTTATCATTTTAAAGTCTTAACCTTGTCGATTGGTTAAAAGTTAAATCAATTTAATCATTAATTAAATTCAATTAATTATTATTAATTAGTCAAAATTAAAATAAAAATATATTTTAATAATATAAAATAAACATGTAATTTACTATACACTTCGGATCAACCTAACCAAAAATATATATTTTCTAGTTTTAACGTATCATTTCTTATTCCAATATTATAAATCATAACTAATATAACCAAAGTTTACAACCTAAAACACATAAATAATGCAAGACACATAAATAACACAATCAGACTCAAAACGTGCTATTGTACAAGTTCAACTAATGATATAATCGAGTTCTCATTATAACTCAAAACTCAAGTAAAATTATTATTTGACTAACATGAAAAATAGTGTATTCATAGAATTTTTGTTCAGAAAATGCTTGAAATTGTTATATACATGCAAGACGTTGTTTATATTTATTTTGTTTCCCACAATTCTAGATCCGTGTCAGCTGGTTATTGATATTTAATTCGGTGGGCACATTATGTGCCCCGCATATACATCTAACTATATTGAAACAGACTATACATAAAACTACATTTCTAGTAATAAAGTATAACACTTGCAGCCAGCATTTCCATTCCCTTCATGAGAATCTTTGAGCCTTGATTTTTTATTTTATTTATTTTTTGTTTCGTGAACTTGAACAATGGCAATGGCTTTTAGCTTTAGCCTTCTCTCTCCTACAGTTGCTTGCGAGTTCACAAGGCTTCCGATTCCCCAAAACAACTTATTGAAGTTATCTAAAAATCGTAAAATGTCCAAAGCAGCCCAATGTACGAGTACTGGTGCCATTGTTAGGAGAGATGCAAACTACGGACCTCCAATCTGGAAAAATGAATTTGTGCAATCCCTAACGAATAAATACTCGGTATTTGTCCTCTCATAACTTCCACCCTATTTATTCTAAGTTGAGAGAGAGTTATGTGGGTGCATGAGTGTTTTGGTATGTGTGTGTGTCATTTTGTGTTATTATTTTATATATCCTTATTAATGTTGTTACTAATTATTTGCATGTATGTAGGAAGAGGGTTATAAAAAAAGAGCAATTGAGTTGAAGGAAGAGGTAAGGTTGGTGCTTGTGAAGGAAGAGGACACTTTGCGTAGGCTTGAATTAGTTGATGCAGTACAAAGGCTTGGTGTGTCGTATCACTTTGAGGATGAAATAAAAACAATATTGGATAGCATATGGAACAATGGCTTTAATCAACAAAAGTTGATAAATAAGGATTTGTATGCCACAGCCCTTGAATTTAGACTCTTTAGACAACATGCCTATGAAATTCCTCAAGGTATTCTCTCTCTCTCTCTCTCTCTCTCTCTCTATATATATATATATATATATATATATATATCATTGTTGTTATAACGAGGGTATGAAAGATATTTAACGACAAGATATAGAGGTGAGATGAGTCGATGAGTAATATAACTTGGTTTACGTTTTAAAAAAAGAAGAGGTCATGATACGTTTCTTAGCGACCTTTTGACAAATGCTTACTTGCAGAGGTTTTCAACATCTTTAAGGATGAGAATGGAAATTTCAAGATGTGCCTGCATGAGGATAGGAAGGGAATGCTAAACTTGTACGAAGCTTCGTACTATTCGGTCGAGGGTGAAAGCATCATGGATGAAGCTAGAGATTTCGCAACTAAGCATCTCAAAGATTATCTTATCGACAACGATAGTGATGCAAGTATTTCCCAATTAGTAAGTCATGCCTTGGAGCAACCACTGCATTGGAGAATGCTAAGATTGGAGGCAAGGTGGTTTATAGATGTATATGAAACAATACATAATATGAACCCCTTGGTTCTTGAGCTTGCCAAATTTGATTACAACATGGTTCAAGCAATTCACCAAGATGATTTACGACATTCATCAAAGTAAGATCATTTCGTTCCATGCATGATTTAGTAACTTGGTTTGTTATATTGATATTTCTCTTTTTGGAACCACTAGCTTGACACAGCGGAATCAACAACAAGAAAATTTTTACAACGAGCAATTCTCAATTAACAAGCCTTTGACAGCTAGGGTTCTAAATACAAAACGTAGGAAGCAAGAAAATATTATACTATAGATATATTGTCAAAAACATGCTTAAGGGGGATATTTATATACCCTAAAACAATATAAAAACTAAAAACAAAAATAAAGCAAAATTACGATAAAAAAACCCCCAAACTTTGATTAAAAATCTTTGGAGCATCCTAACACTGCTTAAACGACATTGTTTGGCCTTAAAACATGAACATCACAAATTAAACCTCGCTAGGCTTTTAAATCTCGAAAAGATCTTTAATTTGATATTTGGTGGGTCCCATGATTCATCTGAAGTCAAAATTTACGCCCTACCGATAGGCTGTAAATGGATCAGATATGCATCAGATATAGATATATCTGAATCCGGTTCAAAATAATATAACGACGATATGATCCATTAACCCGATGGATCAAGTATATATCAATCCAGTTGGTAATTAAGAGGTAGTAGATTTGGATACAGGACCAAGGATCGAGTCCTAGCAACCGTAGTGTGGGGGTTTCATCCTCTTGTGGGGGTGGCTCCTTATAGGTACTAGGTACGGGTCCTCCTAATTACTTAATCACTGAGTCATCGTGATTTTCCCTCTCATATTCTCATGGGGCTGGGATATGGGGGTTCTCGGAGGGAGAGTTTCCCCTTTTGGATACATATCCGACTAAATATTTTATCTTATCCGATATAGACATTTATGAATCAAAAACATTGGAAATATGAAAAGACGTTAAAATAGAGATGCAATAAAACTTTCTAGTTTACATAACCAAGAATTTTCTCTATGTATAATTATTATAGGTGGTGGGGAAGTACATGTTGGGGAGAAAAGCTGAGGTTTGCTAGAGACAGATTGATGGAAAACTATATTTGGAGTATCGGATGTAATTATAAACCTCAGTTTGCATATTGGAGGAAAATGATGACAAAGATTAATGCATTAATAACTACCGTCGATGATGTTTACGATGTATATGGAACGGTGGATGAACTGGAACTTTTCACCAAAGTCATTGAGAGGTTTGTGCTTTGAACTAACCTTTATTCATTATTTACATCTGTTTACCATTAATTACATAATTGATGAAGATTTTGTTTCTCAGATGGGATGTGAATGCAATGGAGCAACTTCCGGATTACATGCAGATATGTTTCCTCGAACTCTATAACTCGATTAATGAAATAGCTTATGACGTTCTAAAAGAACAAGGATTCAACATTATTCCTTACCTCAAAAAGGCTGTACGGCTCTCTCATTCATCTTGTTTTCAAGGAAATTGTTACCTTTATTGTATCTCAATTTAATTAGTTCTTCTTCTTATAATTAACTTGAATTTGCAGTGGGGAGATTTATGCAAAGTCTATTTACTAGAGGCAAAGTGGTACCACAGTAGATACACACCATCCATGGAAGAATATATGAGTAGTTCATGGATTTCTGTAGCAGCTCCACTTGCACTAACCCATTGTTTTTTCTTATGCCCAAATGATAAAACAAAGGAGGCCTTGGAAAGCCTAGAGAAGTATGATAATGTCATTCAATGGTCAGGAATGATTCTAAGACTTGTAGATGATCTCGGAACCTCGTCGGTTAGAATCCTACTTAAACCTGCACATCTAAAAAATAGACTTTGATCATAAAGAAATCACAAGTTTCTTATAATTGTAAATGGACCGAGAACTAATAACTCGTTTTCTAAAGTTGATTAAGGATCGATTTAATTGAGATATTTAGATTGAGGATTTTTGAGAAAATATTTACGCAAACAAAAATTAAAGAAGAGGAACTAAAAACTCTGTATAATGCTCTTGTCATTATTCTTGTTTTAGGACGAGTTAAAAAGAGGGGACAATCCAAAGTCCATACAGTGTTACATGCACGAGACAGTCTTTGAAAGAAGAAGCAAGAGAACACATAAGGTGGTTGATTATCGAGACATGGAAGAAGATGAATAAAGATCGAGCTGCTAAGGATTCTCCGTTCTCTCAAACTTTTATTGAAATTGCTGTAAATGTCGCTAGGACGGCGCATTGCATCTACGAATTCAGTATTGACGGACATGCGACCCAAGATTGTTACTCCAAACGTCGTGTATTATCTCTTGTCGTTGATCCCGTTCCTCTTGGAGACATCAATACAAATGAGATTTAACATGAGCACCAACTAAGTTCTTATGCAATGTATTTTAAGTTGTCGCTTTAAGTGCCATGTACGTAATGTTTAGAGTATTTTTATGTAAGCGAATGCATTTCGTGTAAATAATTGTTTCAAGGACAAATTGCACCAATGTCCATGTAGTATACAAGAAATATGAGATGTTGTGTAATATCCTAGTAAATTGTTTTTTATATATAGTTAAATTTTTAATTTGAAATTTAAAAACAATATAATTGTATTTGAGTTGGATATGTTTAGCATTTGGGCTTATTTTTTTTTTTGTAATTAGTGAATATTGAATTTGGCCAGATAGGACAATAATCGTGATATTATTATTTTGGGGAAATTGCATACAAGTGTCCTCTATATATTTTTTTTTTATCCTAAACAGACAGTTTCCTAAAGTGTTCTAAAAGGCCACATTACGTATATCACCACCCGCCCCTTCCGTCTTCTTCTTGGGCCACTCTGAATAGTCTTAATCAATTATCTAATGGTTAAGATGTTTCATTGCATGTACGAAGGCTAAGGATTCTCCCTTCTCCCAAACATTTTATTACGAATTATCTTAAATATGGCTATGAGAAGTCACTCACTTTTCTTCTCTCTACATTTTATCTCCATATTACAAAGTCACACCTTTCAATTAATCTTCTAAACAGTCACCTTTAATAAAACATCAATCTCTTAACTATCACTTGAAGCAATGTACCCCTCAACTGTAAATTTTTTTTTTTAAAATCGCACCTTCTATTTAGACACTGTCAATCAATTGAAGGAAGAGGTAAGGTTGGTGCTTGTGAAAGAAGAGGACACTTTGCGTAGGCTTGAATTAGTTGATGCAGTACAAAGGCTTGGTGTGTCGTATCACTTTGAGGATGAAATAAAAAGAATATTGGATAGCATATGGAACAATGGCTTTAATCAACAAAAGTTGATAAATAAGGATTTGTATGCCACAGCCCTTGGATTTAGACTCTTTAAACAACATGCCTACGAAATTCCTCAAGGTATTCTCTCTCTCTCTCTCATTGTTGTTATAAATAGGGTATGAAAGGTATTTAACGACAAGATATAGAGGTGAGATGAGTCGATGAGTAATATAACTTGGTTTACATTTAAAAAAAAAAAAAAAAGAGGTGGTGGTACGTTTCTTAGCGACCTTTTGACAAATGCTTACTTGTAGAGATTTTCAACATCTTTAAGGATGAGAATGGAAATTTCAAGATGCGCCTGCGTGAGGATAGGAAGGGAATGCTATACGAAGCTTCGTACTATTCGGTCGAGGGTGAAAATATCATGGATGAAGCTAGAGATTTCGCAACTAAGCATCTCAAAGACTATCTTATCGACAACGATAGATGCAAGTATTTCCCAATTAGTAAGCCATGCCTTGGAGCAGCCACTGCATTGGAGAATGCCAAGATTGGAAGCAAGGTGGTTAATAGATGTATATGAAACAACACATAATATGAACCCTTTGGTTCTTGAGCTTGCCAAATTTGATTACAACATGGTTCAAGCAATTCACCAAGATGATTTACGACATTCATCAAAGTAAGATCATTGATATTATGTTAACTCCTTGCGTGATTTAGTTACTTGGTTTGTTAAATTAAAGTTTCTCTCTCAATGAGCCCACTAACTTAATCACTCTAGCAATAAGGTTGATTATCGAGACATGGAAGAAGATGAATAAAGATCGAGCTGCTAAGGATTCTCCATTCTCTCAAACTTTTATTGAAACTGTTGTAAATATCGCTAGGATGGCGCATTGCATCTACGAATTCAGTATTGACGGACGTGCGACCCAAGATTGTTACTCCAAACGTCGTGTATTATCTCTTGTCGTTGATCCCATTCCTCTTGGAGACATCAATACAAATGAGATTTAAAATGAGCACCAACTAAGTTCTTATGCAATGTATTTTAAGTTGTCGCTTTAAGTGTCATGTACTAATGTTTAGAGTATTTTTATGTAAGCGAATGCATTTCACGTAAATAATTGTTTCAAGGACAAACTACACCAATGTCCCTGTAGTATACAAGAAATATGAGATATTGTGTAATATCCTAGTAAATTGTTTTTTTTTATAGTTAAATTTTTAATTTGAAATTTAAAAACAATATAATTGTATTTGAGTTGGATATGTTTAGTATTTGGGCTTATTTTTGTTTTTGTAATTAGTGAATATTGAATTTGGCCAGATAGGACAATAATCGTGATATTATTATTTTGGGGAAATTGCATACAAGTGTCCTCTATATCTATTTTTTAATCCTAAACAGACAGTTTCCTAAAGTGTTTCTAAAATGTCACATTACGTATATCACCTCCTGCCACTTTCGTCTTCTTCTCGGGCCACTCTGAATAGACCTAATCAATTACTTCAATGATTAGGATGTTCCATTGCATGTACAACGGCTAAGGATTCTCCCTTCTCCCAAACACTTTATTACGAATTATCTTAAATATGATTATGAGCAGTCACTCATTTTTCTTCTTCATACGTTTTATCTCCATATTACAAAGTCACACCCTTTAATTAATCTTCTAAACAGTCACCCTTTATAAAACATCAATCTCTCATCTATCACTTGAAGCAATGTACCCCTCAACTCTAACATTTTTTAAAAATCGCTCCTTCTATTTAGGTATTGTCAATCAATTGACGAAATCAGATATACTGGTACTGTGCCTATGGTACGGGCATGAAGATCTAGTCTATATTATAAAAGAGCTAGATAATTGACTAGGGCTATTCAGAGGTTAAGATTAAATTATCTTAAAAAATTTAACGGTTGAGATTCACCTTCACATTCACATGTGAGTAGTCATCCATTTTTAACTCCCTATTTTTTTCCTTATTGCAAGTCACCCTCTACAATTAATATTATGAGCAGTCACTTCTTTTTCTTCTTCCTATGTTTTATCTTCACATTACAAAGTCACAGCCTATGATTAATCTTTTTAATAGTCACCCCTTATAAACCATCAATCATTCAACTATCACTTGAAGCAATGTACCCATCAACTGTAGCATTTTTTTAAAAATGACATCTTCTATTTAGGCACTATCAATTCAATTGACGAAATCAGATGTACTGGCACCGTACCAAAGGCATGGGCATGAAAATCTAGTAAAGTTATAAAACATAATTGTCCCCTATGCGTTTTCATACTTTGAAAACGTTTGATTACATCATCATTTGTAATGTTCCTAAGCAAATCTTTAGTTTTTCAATAAAACATACAAGACAATCATTTAAAAATTGATCACAAATTCGGTTTCCATTTAAAAAATTTCTTCATAATCACTAAAACCAAATTCCTTCAAATCAACTACAATTTGGAAATCTGCACGAATTTTTTAAAAAAAATCTCATAAATCAACTACTTCAACCCCCAACTTAAAATGCCCTAACTTCAAATTAAATAAATATGCATTTCCTACCAAGATATTGAACACACAAATTTAGGAAATAAAACAATATTATCATAATATCAATATATCATCTATCACAAATTCACAAATCACAATTTACAACAATTACATATACTAAATACTCAATTAGGGCTATTTCAAAATTAGGATTATTTCAAATTATGGCTATTTCAAAATTAGGATTATTTGTAGTTGAAGTAACGAGAATCGACTGAGACCATTGAATACCATTGAGCCCAAATTCTTATGATAATTTCCATTTAAAAAAATTTCTCCATAATCACTAAAACCAAATTCTTTCAAATCAACCACAAATTGGAAATCTACACAAATAAAAACAAATCTCATAAATCAACTACTTCAACTTCAACCCTCAAATAAAAATGCCATAATTTCATATTAAATAAATAGAGATTTCCTACCATGAACACACAAAAATGCCCTAATATTAGATTATTTCAATTTACAAATCGCAATAACAAATTCACAATTATAAATTTATAATTCACAATCACAAATTCACAGTTATAAACTTATAATTTACAAAGTTTTGATTTTTGAAAAATACCTCGTGTAGACAATGTAGAGGCTAGAGGACTTAGAGGAGGGCTGACTGACAATAGAGAATAGAGATGAAGACTAGAGACTTGGAGTTGCGTTCGAGATGTCGTCTCGTCGATTCCGCCAGTCCGGTGGTCGACTCGCCGGTCGGAATCAAAGGCTGGAGTAGCGAGCGTTGGTCCGGTCGGTGGTGGATCCTGAGGCTGGAGCTTGGAGGGAGGTCAGAGGCGAGGAACAGAATTACGAAGCTGCAGAGGAGGGACTACTGGACTAGGGAGAGCCGGAGAGGCCGAGACTGAGAGGGAGAGGGAGAGGGAGGGAGACGGGATTTTTAGATTTGGGAAAGGGGATTTAGGGGTTCAAATGTTCAGATAGTGGGAAGTAAAAAAAATGTTTATAGGTAGGGGCAAATTGTATAATATAACAAATTATTATTAAAAAAAACTTTAAAAAAATTTCCCCCAAACCCTTAAGCCTTCGTCCGCCTCTGCATGCATTCTCAATCAAGGAAGAAAGAATAAATCCCATCATTTCTTCAGCACTGTCCTCGGTTCAACAGAAGGTGAAAAAAATATACAGGCTAGAAAAAAAAGTTCACCCGACTCACTCAAGATTCGAATTCAAAGCTGAAGCTCGACCAGCTACAAAAAATCGCCAACATCACTAAGATCATATGCATCACTTAAAGAAAAGACCTACCAACACACTCTCCACTCTCAATCAGGGGCTTTTTCCCGTCTTAAGCAATCAAGCTTAGAACTAAGACGTCGTACCGTCCTAAATCCAAAATTTTGAATTTTAATTGCGATGCATTAATTTAAAATTACAATACATCAATTTAGAATAGCAATACATCACTTCACCTCGGAGACTATAAAGAAGGAATCACATGGTGGACTGTCCAAACAAGTTATACCATACACCCACTAATTCAAGCCACAAAACAACATATTTAATGTAATTTAATTTCGTCAATTGTCTTATTGCCTAATGGAAAAGGTGTCGGGGGATGATATCAAAGGTCAGTGTTCAACTCCAAGCCACTCAATTTATTATATTTAATTTTGGGTAGAGTTATCCAACCTTTATTTTATTTTGGTTCAACTAAATTTACTTAATAGTAATAGTAATGATTTTCAAAATAGTCATAATAATAATCATAATAATAACAACAATAATAATAATGCTATTAAAAGTATTGATACTACTGCTATTGTTGTTGTTATTTGAGTTATTATTATTATTATTATTAGATTTTGTGCACGTACCTATGACACGGAACCAGTATGAGACTTGATCAATGTATGGAGGAGGTAATATGCGAATAAATCAATATATGTTTGTGATTTTATAAATGTCAAATCAATGTACACTACACAACGAAAGATAACAAAACCCAGAAATTAAAGAAAAAAAATACATTTTATTGGCTACAACGTCTGCGAGTCATCGTATATTAGTCTAAAATGAAAAATTTAATGTAAATCAATCAAAACCAAGAATTACGCTTAAGATATTTCGTTGCTCATTTGATGTCGCATAGAAGGAAACAAAATAATGAAATAATAACTGATTATAATTCATTTATTTCAAAGGAAAACCAAGAATGAAATAATAAAATTTTTAACAAAAGAAAAGAGATTGTAGCAATAATATTTTATTGTTTTTTATAACTGTAATGCCCCGATAATTTTAATTAAAAATATTAATTTGTGTTAATTAAAGTTATAATTGTTTTGGACCTATTTAATTAATAGGAAAAATTACAAGCCGGTACATCTTTTAAAACATGTTTTCAAATAAATCCAGCTATTTTTTAGATATATCTTTTAGATACAATTTTAGTACAAAAGTACATAACTACCCCTGCTTTAAAGTTCAAGGTGTATTAGTGTAGGAACAGGACGAAGACAGAATTGTGAGGTGTGAATTTGTGAACAATAAATATTGGCATGTCAAAAAGCAGAAGCTTTGCCTAATTTGTCGTGCCTAACAGGCTGAATGCCCTCCATGTGAGGTCAAAGAAAGAAAGAGAAAATCCAGTTATTTAGGAAACGTGTATGGATGGATAATCCAATTGACAGCTGCAAAATATCTCCGCCACCTATAACCAGATCTGAAGCCCAGTCAGTCGTCGGGGAAGTCGACCGCAACGGTTTTCGGTAAGCAATCTTCAGATCTTGTTGCTGACAACCATAACGTCGGACCTGTTCTTGTAAAGTACGAGCGAGAGCGAGATCGGCGGGAACCTTGGTGACGAAGACGACGGAGGATTCGATCTTGCAGATGCAGCAGCGGCGATCGTCGCAGATGCAGCAGCGGTGACGAAGACGACGGAGGAACTCGATGCCGTCGCGAGACCAGTTGATTCCGACGAAGATGACGCCGTCGACTCCGGCGACGACCAGGAAGATGATGATAATAACGAGAGTTGGTGTATGGACGTGCAAGTCTATGGAGAGCAATTAAGTCGATCAATGGACTAACAAATTAGAAGAGCAAGTACGAACTCCATGGACGGGCAATTCTGTGGAGAGAAAAGTCGGAATAATGATTGTTATTATATATATAGTGAACTGCTAGCCATTACAGCTACTTGTTTAATTCTTTTTATTTGTTTTGGCAACACAGACAGGTTCTCAATTCATTTCCCTAATACAAAAAGATCTTTAGGACTCTCAAATTTCCCTAATCACCTGATGCCAATTGTTGGCATCAGCATTTCACCTGATGCCAAAATTATGTTTGATAGGCATCAGCATTTCATCTGATGCCAAGATTTGGCATCAGCATTTTAACATCGGCATCTATTTTTGGCATCAGCATCAATTGTAGGCATCAGCATTGCACCTGATGCCAAGATTTGGCATCAGCATTTTTGGCATCAGCACTATTTTTGGCATCAGCATCAATTGTAGGCATCAGCATTGCACCTGATGCCAAGATTTGGCATCAGCATTTTTGGCATCAGCAATATTTTTGGCATCAGAGTCCTGATGCCTGGATTTAATTATCCTGATGCCTGAAATTAATCATCCTGATGCCAAGACTTGGCATCAGAATTTTCATTAATGGCATTTTTGTCATTTGGCAAGCAATTTGTAGTTTAATGAAATGTGCAAAAAATTAATGGTTCTAGATGAAAACATGTTTTCAAAATTGTACCCACTTGAAATTCCCCCTAATTAATAATATAATTGTTTTGGATCTATTTAGCAATTAATTGATTTGGGTCGGGCTTGGCCCACTTTTGACTAAGATTTTAGTATATGATTCCTAGTTAATATTTACGGTCCAATTAACTTTAGTATTTCAGTTAAGGGTTAAAAAACCTAATAGGGTTATATATATATATATATATATATATATATATATATATATATGGTTTGAGAAGGGAGAACACCATTTAAAAAAAAAGAGAAGAAGAAGAGAGGAAACGGCGGTCGAGTTGGAGAGTGTAAACGGCATTGATATCTTTGGGGGAAGTAAACATAATTGGTAAATTTCAACTACTATTTTTGAGAATATAGTTAAAGTTTATGGATTTGTTTATTGTGAGTAAAGTATTGGAGATAATTTTTTTTGGAGGCCGAGTAACTTTATGATTGTGACCGTAAAGGAAGAAGTCTACATATGCATGTGAGTGAGTTTGTTGGATGGCTAATGAATATTATATGTAGCTCATATGACTTTGCAAATGCCTTGTATGTATTGGAGTGAAATTAGGGAAAAGAATATTGAGTAGTGACATAATATGGAAATCAATGTGTGTGAGTGTGTGAGTTTGTGAGTGATCTGTTTGATTTGTATGAATGTATGCGTGTGTGTACTGTGTATAATGTAAGTGTGTTTGTTTATAATAATAATAATAATAATAATAATAATAATAATAATAATAATAATAATAATAATAATAAAATAATAAAATAGAAAGAAAAAAAAAGTCAACAAACATTGTGAGGGAATATTATTAGAATATTAATTGTTAATAAATTTTGTTACATGAACATCAGATTTGGACAAGAAGAGTTAGAGATTCGACCGCGGGTAAGATTTTGCTCTTTGTGATTTACGCTAAGCAGGTAAGGGATTATACCTCATTTAGGTCTTTTGAATTATTCGTTTCATACTGTTAGGCTTCCGTTATTTCTTTGACAAATGTCGTTCCTTGAAAACGTGTACCGATTTTGTATCGGTATTTGATTTTGAACTCCGTCGATTACGTTCATTTGATTACTCATAATTATGCTCCTTCGTTAAATCTCACATACCTATCATGTTTTATGTGAGATATCTATTTGTAAAATGTATTTGATTATTTAAAAGTTTCTACCTTGATCACTAAGTCAAACAACCTAGTCACGGATAAATGTGACTTTTCGATTTACCTAGTCGCGTGTTAATGTGACCTTTTGATTTACCTAGTCACAGGTAAATGTGACCTTTCGATTTACCTAGTCACGGGTTAATGTGACCTTTCGAAACCCTTTAACCACTAGACATGTGGTTAGTTATCCGAATATACCCTTTAGAAACCTTTACCCTTATGGGTCTTTAGAATATTTTGGAACATTGTTCGAACAGGTCTTTGACCGCTTATGTGATCTTGGTATCTGTGAGTTGTCCGTTGTCTCCACCTGGTATGGGACGGTTGGTGACAATTGGTCTACTCGAGTCGTCCTTTGTATTATTATCTTTCGTTTGAAATCCTAAATATTTATCTGTGACGTCGTCCGTTGTCGCCAGCTAGTATGGGACGGTTGGTGACAATTGGATTACTCGAGTCGTTTGTTGTATCCTTATCCTTCACTTGAAATCCTGAAAATATATTTGAAATTTGAATATTTGAACTTTGACTATTTGACTTTTGCATTATAGATATTTGAACTTTCGATTCTGATTCCTTGATTTATTTCGGTCAACTCCTCCTTAGTAACCGGAGGGGCTGTATATGAACTTGCTGAGCATTGTTCGCTCACCCTTTCTTATTCTTTCTCTTCCAGGTGATATTTAGCTTGGCTAGATAAATTGTTTCAAGTAGATGAACGAAGATGGTCAAAGATGTTTTAGACGTTTATAATTCACTCGTACTTTGAAAATTTTATTAATCATAATTAGCTTTATATTGGATTTTGTTTTAAACATTTGGTGGTTATATTTTAGTTACATTTGAGAGATATTAATGTTGATTATTTATTAGAGTTGGAGATTTATTATGGCTTTAAGTATTTGATTGTTGGTGACGTGGCCAAATTGTGGGTCCAAATGGTCGGGCCCGAGTAATGGGGCGTTACAATAACAACAACCTAATCATCTTCTTGATGCTCTTGCTTCCCAAGAATAAGTGATTTGGAAACACGAGTTACGATAATTTTTTCCATTAATTACACCTGCAATTGAGGCTAAAAAATATATCAAACACATTTACTTAACTTTATTTTATGCATAAGAGTTGATTAATTAAAATATCATAAGAATTTATTATTTCATCTCCAAAACTTGAATCCTCCCATGTATAATGATTTTATGGAGAATATTGAGGTCAAAGACAAAATTGAAACGGTCACATCCCAAAATCAAACCCCCAAACTGGAGTCTAAAATCGAGTATGATGGGTTTGCTATTAACACTAAACCACCAGTAAACAGAAAAACCAACAACAACTGGAAGAGCTGCAGTAATCAAGTTACATGCGCTACTATACAACAAACCAAAAGAAAGTATTATCCAGAGTTATACAAACTCCAACCAAACTATACACAACAGGAAGACATCCAATCTTACACCAAAAGAAGGTTTACAATAGCTGAGAGTTCTATACAAAGGTAGGTCGACAAGACCCACAACTACCCAAAATAGTAACCACCTGCTCTCCGGCACTCCTGAACAGCTCACGATCACTTCATCACCTGGCTGTGATCTAAAGAAAGCAAATAAAGCCCCTAAGGGGGTGGCCCAGTGGTAGACATGGGGCTTCACAAAGTGTGAGGTCTCAGGTTCGATCCCTTCCCATGCCCCCCTTAGGAGAAAAAAAAATTAAAAAAAAAAAAGCAAATAAACAAACAATGAGATTTAACTCAATAAGGTTCCACTATACTTATGCACGCTATGAATAGATGCAACATATCAAGCGTGCCATGATAACAATTCATATAGAGAGTTTATAACATGTTATTTAACATTTAAACAATAAATTGTCACATAGATATAAAAATACACAATTAAGGATATAAGATTGAGATACATCTCCAATCATTCATTTCCGACCTTATAACTCATTGTTGTTATAGTTCTCATCATTCAATCACTTTCAAGAGTATTAGATTATTAACAACCCGGGTACCAAGTCGACACGAGGCCAAGTCCTTACAACCTCAGCAGTCGTGCCACTAAAGAGTATTACCTTCGCTATGGCCATTAGCGAAGGGTTGGGTCACATATAGATCCACACTTGACTCACACCACCCTTCGCCTCATGTCAAGTCCGAGGTCACCCTACACTTTCCTAAAAGATCATTGTCACATAACCAACACCACCAGGTGTTCCAAGTATTGTCTACAAAGATTGTTCATTTATTGGCTATTCAAAACTGTAATAAATATGACGGGCTATAAAGTAAACTCGTCAACCACTTAACATGGATAATTCATGTATTTCACATAAGCTTGTTAATCTCAACTACATCACAATCACAATTTGCAAACATATTCAAAAGCACGGATTATTATCAAATAATCAACATTATAACCAATTAATCACAAGTAATGAATCAATTCCACGTATATCGAATATTGACCACTATATACAGACTATTGACCGTGCAACAATTAATATACATAAGCAAGTAGTTCCATATAAAAAAGGTAGAAATTCGTTTGATTAAAATATGTCAAAATAGCTTTAAAGTAACTCGTGAGCTAAACCATAAGCTTTTCCAATGTTAAATTTCAGAAATAAGGTTGAACAGAAAATTAATAGTAAATCCTCAGTTTATTTTCTCTCGTTCGCATCCCCTGTATCGCACGAACTCACGGCTTTGTGAAGAAAACGATGTAAGCTTATGAGTTATATATTATAAGTAGAAAGATGGAAGCTAAGTTGGTCAACAATTACGGCTCGGTCCCGGCAAATGAAGGAATTTTTTTTTTGCAATTCATTCCTAACAAGGCTTCCAGCAAAATGTCTAATGAATGGTATAATAATAATATAATATATAATACTATCTTAATGCTATTGTTACTAACTAGGACAATATTTTAGATTAAAACAAATTATTTGACTAGTCAACATACACCAATAATATAAAATTAAAACCAAAATGTTAATAATTCGGTTATTACAATTATAACATTTCGGTCAATATAATATTTTAATACTATAAAATAGTCAACGTAACTTAATTAAATTTATTATAATATTAATATTTATATTATTTAGTACCATAAAATTAAGAAAAGTCAATAAAGTATTGCCCAGTCAATCATAGCATGCACCAAACTAGATAATTATGAGATAATTAAACTTACTAAAACCTCGGGTATTACCTCCCTTAAGAGAATTTAGCCCCTAAATTCCTGACCATAAGGCATCAAAGAGATGATGATACTTATTATGCATTTCAAATTCACTTTCCTAGGTAGCCTCTTCCATTGCATGACTCTACCGCAGAACTTTCACCACAGGAATCACTTCAGTCCTCAAGACCTGTTCTTTACGATCTAAGATCTGAACTTGCTGCTCGGTATACGATAAGTCAGGTTGGAGATGAACAGATTCAGTTTCAAGTACATGTGAACGATCAGGATTATACTTACGTAACATAGATACATGAAAAGACATCGTGAATTCCCTCAAGTGTCGGTGGTAATGCAACTTTGTACGCCAACTGTCCAATCCTCTCAATGATTTCAAAAGGCCCTACATATCTCGGCATAAGCTTACCCTTTCTTTCCAAGTCTCTTCACACCACAAATAGAAGAAATCTTTAGGAAAACATGATCACCCACGTCGAACTCAAGATCCTCATTCGATGGTCAGCATAGCTCTTCTGGCAACTCTATGTCGTAAGCAACCTATCCCGTATCACCTTCACTTTGTCAACAGATTCTTGGACTATTTCTGGACCCCAAATCTTAGCCTCTTTGACCTCGTCCCAACAGATAGGAGATCAACATTTCCTTCCATACAGTGCTTCATAAGGTCCCATCTCTATGCTCGACTGGTAGCGATTATTTTAAGCAAACTCAGCTAACGGAAGATAAGTATCCCAACTAGTTGTAAAGTCAAGTGAGCAAGCTCGTAGCATATCCTCTAGTATCTGGATAGTCTTTTCGGATTGTCCATCAATCTGAGGATGAAAAGTAGTACTAAAACTCAACTTAGTACCCAAAGCCTCCTGCAATGCTTGCCAAAATCTCGATCTAAATCGAGGATCCCTGTCTGACACAATACTAACAGGCACTCCATGCAATCTCACAATCTCCTCGATATACAATATAGCAAACCGATTCAAATTGAAAGTCATCTTAATAGGTAAGAAGTGTGTTGATTTAGTGAATCTATCAACAATGACCCACACAACATCATAACCCCGACTAGTTCGTGGCAAACCATTCACAAAATCCATAGCAATGTTCTCCCATTTCCACTCAAGAATTTCCAATGACTCTAGTAATCTCGCTGGTCTCTGGTAGAAGAGAGAAGGAGAGGATGTGAGATTAGGGTTTGTACTTTCAATACATTTACTCCTTAGCCTGATAAGAGAAATGACATTTTCGCCCCATACGTGGAAGACCACGTGCTATTTAACGTGAATTTTCTAACGTCCATCAGTGGTAGGATGGAAAATGGGGGTGGGGGGGAATTATAATTTGGCCCTATAATTATTTTTGGACTATTATAAAATTATTATTTATTAATTTTATTTAAAAACATATTCTAAATACTAAATGGTTAACTAAATACTGAAGTTATAGCCAAATCTCATTTTGTGCGCCAAGCAAAATGACCAAAACTATATTCATGTGATATGCACATACCATTTTCCGTTACTATTTTTAACACTCATAGATGGGAGGGGGCAAAGTGGGACAAATAGCAAAATAAGTTATGAAAGTGAGACACTTCATAGGTTGGAGTGTAATGTGAGATTTGGTGTGTAATTTTGGGAGCTAATCATATTTTGTCCCCATCAAAATTAGTCCAAAATACAAATTTCCCACTAAAGTATCCACCAAATCCACTTTGGCCCACAACGTTATTTTTTAGCATTTCCATATTCCATATCAAATTTGGTGATGAGATGCCATGTCTGGTAATCGTAGTGATAAACATGGAGTGGTGAATAATGTTTAAGATCAAAAATTTGCTCCAATCAAACCATAAACAATATCAACTGTGTCGATGAGAAATTTGTTGGAGTTGTATGGACGATAAAGATGGATTGAACCATGGTTTGCCTCATCATTGTCATATACGTATGTGATGGATTCAAATTAATATGAGATTTGAAATACTTGGTGTATGCTTGTGTATAATGTTGTACGAGGGAGAAATGAGGAAATTCTTGGTGTATGCTTGTGTATTATGTTGTACGTCTTTAATTTTTTGGTGGGTTCTAATTTGTGGCGGCCTTGACACCTAAGTGTGATTATCTGATCTTGAGTTCGATATCTCTATATGATTCAACTCTATTTTTATTTATTTTTCTATATAATAATTTGAATAAAACATTAATACACTCTTGAGTTTTATCTCACTTAAAATTTACATACGAGGTTATTACTAGGAGAAGATGTAGAGAAAGGCGTTGCCGGAGAAGAAGAAAAGGAAGTTTCGCTTTGGGTAATAAAAGCAGAGAAAGCGTTGCTGTGAAAATGACTAAAATATCCTACACGTGAAATACCATGTGCACATTAACGTCAGATTGGTAACCTTCGTCGTGGCTAGGGGGCAAACTAGAAAAGAATTATAAAATGAGATATGAAAATGGCACAAAACTTTGGTTGGATGGCAAAGTGGAGCTTTATAGATATTTTGAGTGAATTTTGTATTTTTAGTGTAAGTATATGTACTTTGGGGATTGAAAGTTTGATTTCTCTAACACAATATATTATTTTCTAAAAGGAGTCATAAATTTAAAAAACGACATAAACAAAGTCTCCAAAAACAATGTGTTTATTTAATATAGTAAGTTTGAATTATTTTCAATTCACACACTCATAAAAGTGAATGAATTCATGTTTAGTAATAAAAAAAGAGAATGAAAATAACCAACAAAAAAGACAAATTTGTATGATAAGTTGCTATACAATGACTAAAAGTATACATTATAAATGATCGGAAAACAAAATATCAAAAAAGCTAAAAGCACAATAGCACAATTTATAAGTTTCGAAAATTGTAATGATTAAAATACAAAAAAAAATTCCAATAATTAAAAGTAAACATAAAAATGAAGAAACTAGCAAGTCATTTAAAAAAAAAATCATTAGCGCCACGTGCAACGCACGTGAACCTTACTAGTTGCCAAAAACATGCTTAAGGGGGATATTTATAAATCCTAAAATAGTATAAAAACTAAAAACTAAAATAAAGCAAAATTACGATTAAAAAACCCTCAAACTTTGATTAAAAATCTTTCGAGCATCCTAACACTGCTTAAACGACGTTGTTTGGCCTTAAAACATGAACATCACAAAATTAAACCATGCTAGGCTTTTAAATCTCGAAAAGATCTTTGATTTGTTATTTAGTGGGTCCCATGATTCATCCGAAGTCAAAATTCACGCGCTACCGATAGGTTGTAAATGGATCGGATATGCATCAGATATAGTTATATCTGAATCCAGTTCAAAATAATATAACGACGATATAATTCATTAACCCGATGGATCAAGTATATGTCAATTCATATCCGACTAATATCATATCTTATATATATAAAGTTGGTGAGAAGCACTATGGTTGTGCCACCTCACCCACTTTTGTTGAATCTCAATTGTGAGGATATGACTTGATTTCATGAAGACTTTTTGTATTCCAACCATTAATCAATAATAATACTTAGTAATAATCAAGGTTCTAAAAATCGTTAGGTGGCCGCTAGGCGGCACACTAACACCTAGCGCCTAGAGAACTAGTCGGGGCGTAATCGGGGCCTAGGCGGGGCTTAGAATTAAGACATAATTACTCATTTTTTGATAATTTACATCAAAGATCAAGCACATTGAATACAAATTTAATTTTTTTTATGTTTGTCATTTTATCAAACACTTGTCTATATTTGTAAAATAAACAAAAATATACAAACCTACCATTAATCTCAATTCTCAACAACCCCAAAGCAATAAACCAGCCAAGTTTAGAATTAAAAATAAATAAGATATTACTCAAGTTCGCTCCCCATTACCTCCCTCTCTGTCTCACCATTACCACTCCTCATTCCTTGTCCAATTCGTCCCCCCTTCCTTCTCTAGCTGGTCACCGCATGCCACAAAATCAAAGCTACAAAAATAAATTAAGGTCGGTGAGGTTTGGCGTAGACGCCGACTTGGTCGATTAGGCGGCGATTACGAAAGTCGCGGCGGTAGAGAGGGGCCTAGCGCCTAGGCGGAGCTAGGCGGGGAGTTTTAGAACACTGGTAATAATTAATATAATAAGGGGTATTATGATATATATATATATATATATATATATATATATATATATATATATATATATATATATTAGCATAAGTCTTTTAACCAAAGATTTTTTCACAGCAACATTTGCTAAAAACTCTAACTAATTGGATCAAGAATTTGAAGAGTTTGATATTGTGTATTTAAGTTGACAAAAACCAATGTCAATAGAGGGGGGAAGGACCTTTTTCTAATATATATCTCTAAATTTGAGCATTTTATTGATACATGCATGAGCTCATGAGTGATTTAACATATCTTCATTTGATGAATTCTTTTCCACCATTCATTCTTACGTTGTGTATGCTAGCATGGTGGTCGTGATGGAGGGAGGAGTTTTATGTACTTCAATTTAATTTTTATTTTTATTTGCTAATCTCAGTTCTCTTACTCGGGGAGCCACTACTCAAGAGACAATTGCCTTCTTCCCGCGGCTTTTGATCAGGTAGAGACATCACTAGAGAATTTTTTTTTCTCGTCTTGCTCCTCATACCATACTTAGATTTTTTAGTTTTCTTGACCATATTGATTAAAGATGACTCTTTTAAACTTTCTTCGTGAGATTATAATCTTCTACATTTGTTTTAGGTTTCTATTATATATATGATTTATGGTTCTTGATTAATTTTTTTGTTATAATAGTATTTTTTTATTTTGGCTTTGATTTTTTATTTTTGATTTTTGATTTTTGATTTTTGATTTTTGATTTTTGATTTTTGATTTTTGATTTTTGATTTTTGATTTTTGATTTTTGATTTTTGAATTTTGATTTTTGATTTTTGATTTTTGATTTTTGATTTTTGATTTTTGATTTTTGATTTTTGATTTTTGATTTTTTTTTGATTTTTTTTGATTTTTGATTTTTGATTTTTGATTTTTGATTTTTGATTTTTGATTTTTGATTTTTGATTTTTGATTTTTGATTTTTGATTTTTGATTTTTGATTTTTGGATTTTCTATCTACTTGGGTGTACTAAATTGTTTTTAATTGATTTTGATCTTTAGTTTTCGCATTGATTTTAGTTTAGTTTTGATTTTTGTATAAGTTTTTATAGTATTGGCTTTTGTTTACCCCTCCCATGATTTAACTTATTAAAAATAGATTAAATAACAATTAGTCAATTTTAAATGGAATTACAAATTATTTTATCAGATGAAATATTATTTAATCTATTATAAATGTGATTATATATTATTTAACGTATAAAAAAATCTCAATTCTCTTACTCGGGGAGCCCCTACTTCAAGAGACAATTGCATTCTTCCCGCGGCTTTTGATCAGGTAGATGCATCACTAGAGAATTCTTTTTTCTCGCCTTACTCCTCATACCATAGTTAGATTTTTCAGTTCTCTTGACCATATTGATTCAAGATGACTCTTTTAAACTTTCTTCGTGAGATTATAATCTTCTAGATTTGTTTTAGGTTTCTATTATATATATGGTTTATGGTTTTTGATTAATTTTTTTGTTATAATAATATTTTTTATTTTGGCTTTGATTTTTGATTTTTGATTTTGGTTTTGGCTTTGATTTTTGTATTTTCCATCTACTTGGGTGATACTATATTGTTTTTAATTGATTGTGATCTTTAGTTTTCGCATTGATTTTAGTTTTGTTTTGATTTTTATATAAGTTTTTATAATATTTGTTTTTGTTTACCCCTCCCATTATTTAACTTATTAAAAATTGATTAAATAACAATTAGTCAATTTTAAATGGAATTACAAATTATTTTATCATATTAAATATTAGTTAACCTATTATAAATGTGATTATATATTTTTTAACGTATCAAAAAAGGATATTACAAATCATTTAAAGAAAGAAAAGTTAGATTTATAATGAATTAAAAAATTAACGTATTGAAGTATTGAATATGCAATGTCATATTTACCCATTTTCTTTGTGATTGATCATCATAACAATCACAATCACTAATAGTAGAAAATATTAATCATTTTGGCTGCATATAAATTGGTTTTTATTTTGCTCTTGATTTTAGCATTTTTTTATTTTTGGTATCAAATTTCTTTCGTTTGATTTATTGTGTATTATCTATAAAAATACTTTGACAACCGTTTGTAGAGGTAGAATCAACGATTGAACAAAATTTTAAAAATTGAATATAAAATAGGATTTCTAAGGGCATAGAATACGGACTCAAAACTCTCATTAATAGAAAAACATAAACGGTGAAAATAAAATGCAATTATGTTATTAATGTGACATTAAAATGACCATCAATTTCATTCATTAGAGTATTGAATATGTACCATTTAAAAGGAAACCTTAAGAATTATCTTAACTAAGTCATGTAATTATATTATAACAATCATTTACTTTTTATTTGAGTACTAATAATAATTATAATAAATAAACATAATCAATTACAATTTCTTAATTGACCAAATGGAGATATGTTCAATCACCAATGAGCTCATGCATATATCAATAACATGCCCAAATTTAGATATCTATATTATCAAAAGGTCCTTCCCCCTTCTATTGACATTGATTTTTGTCAACTTAAATACACAATATCGAAGTCTTCAAATTCTTGATCCAATTAGCTAGAGTTTTTAGCAAAGATTGTTGTGAAGAAGCCTTTAGTTAAATGACTTATGCTAATATATATACACCTATATTATAATACTCTTTATTATATTAATTGTTACTAAGTATTATTATTAGTTAATAACTAGAATACAAAAAATCTTCATGAAATCAAGAGTCATGTCCCTCACAATTGAGATTTAACAAAAGAGGGTAAGGTAACACAAATATAGTGTTCCTCACCAACTTTATATATATATATATATATATATATATACAAATTTGTAAGGTTTTTTACAATTCAGTTTATAATTAAATAACATTGTAATACCATATGATACATACATTTATATTATATACTATATTTTATAAAATAATAATGTACCATATATTTATAAATTTAGTGAGAGAAAAAATAAAAACCTACCCGTGCAGAGCATGGGTTACACACTAGTGTGTATAATAATAAATATGCTATTTTGGATCTGATCAGGTTTTTAATGGATTGGATAAAGGTTAAGTTTATATCTGATCTGAAGTAAATAGATTATCCAATTTGGGTTATTTGATTTCTACTTAGTGCATCGGTTTCAAAAACTGACACTTTGAACCCCCCTCCATTTAGATTTCTTTCGGAAACTCTTAGAACCCTCCAGTTTAGTTAGAAACACTTCAGCCACTTATTCCTTTTTCTTTAATCTTTAGAAAGAAATAAAAACTCAAACAACTGCGTCTTTGACTTGCATAAAATGCACAGCTCATTAAATTCCATCCCATGAAATCATCCCTAGCTAACTAGAGATGGAATATTACTTTATAATTTGTACAGGTGGTGGGAAAGTACACGTTGGGAAGAAAAGATGAGGTTTGCTAGAGACGGATTGATGGAAAACTATATTTGGAGTATCGGATATAATTATAAATCTCAGACAGATTAATGCATTGTCAACTACGGTTGATGATGTTTATGATGTATATGGAACGGTGGAAGAACTGGAACTTTTCACCAAAGTCATTGAGAGGTTTGAGTTTTGAATTAACCTTTATTCAACATTAACTAGTTTTGTTAACCGTCCGTTAAATGCAAGGTCATTTTTTTTTTCAACTAAATCATATATAAACAAAATAAAAAAAATAAAAAAAATAAAAAATCGTAAATGATAAAATAAGAAGAATCAGTTTATTAACATATATACATCAGTATATCAATAATCATTATAGATTCTAAAAATTTTCCTTATACATAACATTTGTTATTTTATTAGTTGATTTTTCATCTTTATCGCATATCAATATCTTCAAATCATAATAATTTATTATTCTATAAGCTGCGACATATAACTGTCCATGTCTAAATAGTAGTTTCTTCAAGAAGAGGTCTACATGCAATTATTGACTTTGACACTTGTTAATTGTCATTGCATATGAAACCAACAATGAAATTGTCTTATCTGAAATTTGAAAGTCAGTCTTACATTAGATGGAGTTTTTTTTTAAAAGCTTTTTTAAGTTTTTTATTATTTTTTTATAGACCTTTCACCTAAGGGCATGAGAAGTGATTGAACCTGATACCTCACATTTTTAAAAGTCTCAACTCTACCACTAGGCCACCCCTTAGGGTCTACGTCGTATGGAGTTAATTGACAACATTGGGATAAAAATTATTTTCTCCAACATTTCTTTCTTTCAAAAAATTTGTTTCAATAATGTGATCCTCAAGATTTATGATGATTAGTCTTGTTCCATTTCACAATGCAGCATGATTAATGTTTCTCAATAACATTATTAGAACAACAAATTTAAGTGTCAATCCATGACATGGTAACCCCGAACACTTTATACTATTCATAAACTCTCTATAATGAATGTCTTCGAACAAACTTGAATTTTTTTTTTATGCAAATAGAATCTGAACTTAAATAAGTTCTTCATTTTAAATGATTACTTTTATTAAATTATATTTGTATTTTATGAATAAAGGAATTTCTGATAAGAAAATAATCTAAAATCAAAATAATGAAATTATTTTTATCGTTAACTATTATTTTTGTTCCGTAAATTATTTTGATTTTACTAACTTTCATTATATTTTTTGTTTTATTGCCTTCGTAACTATTTTTATTTTTATTTTTATTTTTAAGAATTAGTTTTACAAAATACTTTTATTCCGTAAATTATTTTTATTATTTTACTAAGCTCAGTTTAAATTGTTTTTATTTTATTGACTCTGTAACTATTATTTTTGTTCCATCAAATATTTTTATTTAATAATGTATTTTTGTTTTACATATATATTCTTATTAATTTGTTTTAAACTTTTGTTCCGTAAATTATTTTATTTTATTTTACTAACCTCCGCATTAAATTATTTTTGTTTTGTTGATTCTGTAACTTTTATTTTAATAGTTACGTGTTCCATAAATTATTTTTTATTTTACTAACCTCTTATATTTTTATTTTCTTGACTCTGGAACTATTATTTTTGTTTTAGTAACTATTTTGTATATTTAAATAGAGAAAAATGTTTAAACATAATTAAAAGAGAGGAAATGATGATGATGAGAGAGAAAATAGGAAGGAGACGGGAGAGAGAAAGAGAGAAAATAGGGAGATGATAGGAGAGAGAAAAAGTGAAATGATAACTCAAAAGTGAGATTTTGGAGAGAAATGTACCCTTGCCATTATACATATATAGATATAGATTACATAGTTGATGAAGGTTTTGTTTCTCAGATGGGATGTGAATGCAATGGAGCAACTTCCGGATTACATGCAGATATGTTTCCTTATCGACAACGATAGTGATGCAAGTATTTCCCAATTAGTAAGTCATGCCTTGGAGCATCCACTACATTGGAGAATGCTAAGATTGGAGGCAAGGTGGTTTATAGATGTATATGAAACAATGCATAATATGAACCCTTTGGTTCTTGAGCTTGCCAAATTTGATTACAATATGGTTCAAGCAATTCACCAAGATGATTTACGACATTCATCAAAGTAAGATCATTCGTTCCATGCGTGATTTAGTAACTTGGTTTGTTATATTGATATTTCTCTCTTTGGAATCAACAACAAGAAAATTTTTACAACAAGCAATTCTCAATTAACAAGCCTTTGACGACTAGGGTTCCAAATACAAGACGTAGGAAGAAAGAAAATATTATACTATTGATATATTGTCAAAAACATGCTTAAGGGGGATATTTATATACCCTAAAACAATATAAAAACAAAAATAAAGCAAAATTACGATAAAAAACCCCCAAACTTTGATTAAAAATCTTTGGAGCATCCTAACACTGCTTAAACCACGTTGTTTGACCTTAAAACATGAACATCACAAATAAAGCCTTGCTAGGCTTTAAAATCTCAAAAAGATATTTGATTTGATATTTGGTGGGTTCCATGATTCATCTGAAGTCAAAATTTACGCCCTACCGATAGGCTAGCTATAAATTGATCGGATATGCATCATATATTGGTATATCTGAATCTGGTTCAAAATAATATAACAACGATATGATCCATTAACCCGATGGATAAAGTATTTATCAATACATATCCAACTAAATATCTTATCTTATCTGATATAAACATTTATGGAACAAAAACATTGGAAATATGAAAAGACGTTAAAATGAAGAAGACCAAAAGATAACCTTTATATATTGGTGTGCTAGTATACGTGCTCATGCCATAGGTATGGTGTCAGTATAAGATCAGTTCAATGAATGATCGGGATAAAGAAAACCCATTACTGACAGGGTAATTCAAACAAAACTCACAACTTAAGGTTTTATATGTAATTGTAGTGGGGTAATTCAAACATAACTCATAACTGAGGGGTTCATTTGTAACTCACATACTTACGAATCAATTTGAACCATCAGTTGTGTTTATCATAATTCGATCAGGGCCACCAGTTGGACCCTGAGCTCTTTTATAATATAGATATAATATAAATGTGTATAATAATAATATGTTATTTTGGATCAGATCAGGTTCTTAATAGATCAGATAAAGATAAATCAGCTGCGTATCAGTTAGCGTGACAACTATGTATAGAACTTTGCCTTTAGAGGTTTTTAGACTTCACAGGTTTCGGTAGAAGACTTCAGCTGAAGGCTTCACCAGCAGACTTCACATGCAACCTTCAGCAGGAGACCTTGTCTGCACTCGGAAAGCATGACGTGTCCAGTTCATCCGAATATCAAGCTCAAGTGGATTATTTAATTCAACTATCCTTTGGTTTTGAATTTGAATTAAATCCAGCTTCAATCAGCTCGTAACTTTCAAAGACACACCTCTTCAGCTTTTCAGGAAAGAATGAAGACTTTCACCTCCTGAACATGGCAGAACATGTATACAGTCTAACACAAACAGACTGTACTAACTACCGTAGGTCTACAAACTCGGTTTGTCACCCACCTGCTATTTGATGCACCTACTCCTCTCCATACCCTAATCAGTCCCAGTTGAAGATGAAGTCAACAAATCAGCTCCAGGCATTTAATGCAATCAACCTAATAGAGCTCTTTCTCACTTCATCTTCCCCAACAGTCTCAAGGATGCTTAGATATAAATACTGCCATTGAAGACTAAAGAAATAATGCTCTGAATCTATTCCACAACATCAAGTCTTTATACTCAGCGCATTCAAGAGATAATTAACTGATCAACGAAGTCCTCAACAACAACAACAAGATATGCATCAACTGTTAATTATTTACTTCTTATTGTTACTTTTTTTACTATTCTTCTGCACAATGAATATGAGGGTTCTCACACAGAAGTCAGTTTTCACACAGAAGATATTCAATTAATTAGTGGGAAAGAAAATTGGGGAAGAATATGAGGGTTCTCACACAGAAGTTAGTTTTGATCATGAAAAACTCCATAGAGCCACCAATAGCAGCCGACACTAATACAAATCCCAAAACTTCGTCCTCCTTTTTTCCCCCTTTCAATTTTCTCCTTTTCACACACTAACAAAAATCTGAGTTACAATTACAGCTGTTTAAATTTCTACTTCTCGAGGGATAATGAGAGATCGAGAGGCTTGATTAGAAAGAATCGATGGAGAAAGTTTGTGTCATATATGGTAATCCTTTTAATATCCAATTGAAATTCGAAACTTTCTATTTGGGACAAATACAAACACACAATGCCTACGAATCAGTATTGATTCTTTTCAAAAAAAAAAATTCCTTCTAATATCCAAATAAAATCCAAAACTTTATATTTGGAACAAATGAAAACACACAATGCTAAAAATGTTACATTCTTATATTTTTTAATTGAATCAAAAGATATACAAACTGGTTTTACACATTCAATTTTTAATACTTTCAAATATTTTACAAACAGATAGTTGGATCATCCACAAAAAACCAAAAAAATACAAATATTTTAGAAAGAGATGATGAGAGAGAAAGCTTACAGATTGCTATAACTATAATGACGAAACAGAGTTGTACCGGCAGTAACGGCAGAGTGGTTAGGGCACCAAAAGATCGAGCCATTTTTCTCCGTTTTCATTCTCGGGTTAAAGTCTTCAGGGCGTGAGTAGGGTTTGAGTGAGTGAGGGAAGGGCAGGAGGAGAGAGATGAGTGGAGAGCAATCGAGCTAGAAATAGCGGTGCTCCGGTGACGATGGAGAGAAGGCAGCGGCTTGAAGGGTTAAGGCTCAAATGAGTGTTGAGAAAGGAAAGAGGGGAAGGGGATGGACATTTTCTGCGGTGGGAAGAGAGGAGTCAGAGGAAACCACCGTTCGCACATGTGAGGGCATAAAGAAATACTGACCGTAGGATCACCGTAATTCAGTAAATCCTGACCACTTTTTATGTCAAGTCAATTGTGAGCATATTTTCCAAACTCTTTTATAATATAGATTATATACAATATATTTTATCATCATTATCTTCATTTAAAATAAATATAAAATTCTAAACTTTTATCCAAACGACGTTAGAAGAAACGTTAATTTTTGGATTATTTGGTATTAAAAATTGAACTTTGGGACTTTTTGAATATGAAGATTTTTTAGCAGGGCTATTTGGTATTTTTCCCTATTTATTTACTGTTTGTAAATTCTGGGCATCACTGCGATTTATATGATTTGTCCCAACACAATCTCACCGATAAATAATTCGGTCCAAATAATAATCTCAAGTATTTAAATACACATATCAGTACAAATATTCAATAAATCATAAGTGAAGGTTGATATCTCAATATATACTAATCAAGTTCGTTATCTAAGAGTAATTATGAGTTACCTCGTGTGAACTTGAACTTTGAGCGAAGCGGAAGACTTTCTGCTTGAGCTACGATCTACGTATGTCATGATCAACAATCCTACAAGTCCCTCTCGTCGGATTGATATCACGTATCACGAATATCAATCTCTGGTTCACACCACAAATCCAAGCCTCTTGATGGTTAGGCTAGAGGGAGTATTTTGTGAGATAAAATATAGGAGAGAGAGAGAGAGAGAGGGCGGCCAAGAAAACATATTCTTCTTTGGGCGTGTTCTACTGTTAGGGATTTATCCATTTAGTTGTCTTATTTATATTATTGTACAAAAAACCCTGTTTCTTGTAGGTTAAGTCAATCCCGAACCCCTTCGAATTAGGAAACTAATTAACCTTTAATAATATAAATATATTCCATGTAAGCGGAAGTAAATAATCGGGCTACAAGCCCAATTGCTAACATCTCCCACTCGTACACATGGGTTCACCTCTCTTACCACATCGTATCATCAAAGCCTATTAAACACTGCCTCTTCATACTGGAAGTGAAGCGTACGACATGACGAGAAAGATAAAGGGTGGAGCACTATACCAAATCACCATCTGTCCAGCATAGAACGTCCTCGTTAGAAAACAAAACTCGTCTATACCCCAGACTGTATATATACATCAATTTAAGCATCCTCAATCCCTCAAGAGCGGTGCTTAAACCTCAACATGTTTGTGTATCAAGATCAATCTCTTGAACTGCACGTTCAATATGATCGCCATGGCATTGAAACACAAAAATAGAGATGTATATCATACTATCTTCTTTAGACACTCATATCAATCACTCTTGATTAACTGCTTTCCCAGTAATGCTCCGTAGGGCTGTATGTGCATAGCCCGTTTGTCGACATGCCAAAGTAGCATCATCAACGTCCAAGTTCATGATATAGTTCTAAGTCACATAGGGTATAATCATGACCTGGATTTGATCACTAGAACTCACGCATTGATGAAGCAGGGATCATTCAATCATTTTCTTAGGTCGCATTATAGTCACGTACAGTATGATGTGTATGCTATGGCGGAACTCCCACACGAAGTAGGCATGCCATGCTCAAAACGCCATATATACGAACTTTAGTCTAGCCGCCCTTCTGGCGTCTAACCCGAGTGCTCAAAAGCAATCACTCTTCTAGTGTCTCTTTTAAGATCTCACATTCGGACTTTTCCTTGAGATATAAAGTCGACCTTTATAAAAGGTCTCATCTTGGGCGTATGCCAAGGCGATAAATGTAATGTCATTTGTGTACCCCCCCCCCTTCGTAGGTGCCAAAGACTTTTACTATCTCAACTTGCTCGCCCACCTAGCGACAAGGTGAATTACCCGTGTGAGAGGGCCAATTCAATATCCACAACATCTTTTTAATCAAAATATATATGCTATGCAATTTCATATTAAAACATCCAATTAACATATACAAGGAATAGAATGAAAATGCAATTTATTCAAATGATAATGAAAATAATAATCAAATGTCAACAAAAGTGTTCTCATAATAAATATCAGATCCTACGAAGCCTTAGACCCAAAATATGATCCTGAAAGATCTCTCTAGCTAAATGTTTAGTCATAGGGTCAGCCAACATGCTTCTAGTAGGAATATATTCTAGAATAACTTTCTTTTCTGCAACCATGTCTCTAGTGAAATGATACTCGATATTGATGTGTTTCGTCTTCCAATGATACTTTGGGTCTTTAGTGTAACCTAAAGCAGCCATGCTATCACAAGCAATGACTACAGGATGATCCACATGCATCGTAACATCAAGATGTTGAAGAAAACTCCTCAACCGCACAGCTTCTTGAACTGTAGCTAAGCAAGCCATGTACTCTGACTCCATTGTAGATAGGGTGGTGCTAGTCTGTCGCTTGCTACTCCAAGAAATAACTCCACCACTAAGGAGGAAAGTGTAGCCCGAAGTAGATTTATAACCATCTATATCTCCAGCCCAATCCGCGTCAGTGAAACCTTTCAAGCTCAAATCCCCACCTTGGTAACATAGGGTTAAATTTGTGGTTCCCACCAAGTAACGCAGAACCCTTTTCACTGACATCCAGTGTTGAGGTCCAGGATTACTTTGAAATCGACTCAACATCCCAACTGCAAAGCATAGGTCAGGCCGAGTACACACCATAGCATACATCAGACTTCCTATCGCATTCGCATATGGAGTCGTAGACATTCTTTTCTTCTCTTCTTCATTCTTAGGGCATTGGTTTGTACTAAGGACACATCTTTTTTCCATTGGAGTGACAACGGGTTTTGAGTTAGTCTTGCTAAAACGTTCAATGACTTTCTTAATGTAAGTCTCTTGAGACAAACCGAGAAATATTTTCGAACGATCCCTAATGACTTTCACTCCAAGCACATAGCTTGCTTCACCCAAGTCTGTCATATCGAAAACCGCTGACAGCCACTCTTTAGTGGCATTTATCATTTCCATATCATTCCCAGCTAGTAGGATGTCATCGACATATAATGATAGAATCAATATTTTTTTCTTGGATCATTTAACGTACACACAGTTGTCTTCCTCAATCATCAACAAAGCCAATTGAGGTTATCGCATGATGAAAGCAAATATACCACTGTCTAGATGATTGTTTGAGACCATAAATGGAACGTTTGAGTCGGCACACTTTGCGCTCTTGTCCCTTGACTTCAAAACCCTCTGGTTGAGTCATGTAGATATCTTCATCTAGTTCTCCATTGAGAAAAGCAGTTTTAACATCCATCTGATAAAGTTCTAGATCCATGTGTGCTACTATCGCTAGGATTAGGCGAACAGAGGAAAATCTCACCACATGGGAGAATGCCTCCTTAAAGTCTAAACCCTCTCTTTGGGTAAAGCATTTCACCACAAGACGTGCCTTATATTTGTCGATTGATCCATCTGCCTTTTGCTTGACTTTGAAAACCTATTTGTTTCCAACAGTCTTGCGACCTTGCGGAGGGTCAACTAACTGCCAAACCTTATTCTTTTTCATAGAGGAAATTTCATCTTCCATTGCAGTCATCCATTCATTGTTTGTAGGTAAAGAAAGAGCTTCTTTGAACGATGTAGGCTCATTGGAATTGTAAGAGGTAGTTAGGAAAGATTCCTCTTCGATCGCGAATCGACGACGAGGTATATTTCCATGTTTACTTATTCGCTCTAGTATCGAACTCCCTTTAGAATCCGTACTCCCACTCAGATAAAGATCACATTGATTCTTATTGGCGACTTCCATTGGCTTAACCTCATGTTGTACCGTAGGATTAGGTTCAGGCAATTCCCCACCTTCGCCAAAAAATGTCATGTTTTTTTTCCATCTCAAAAAGTTCAAAGTCTTTCCTAACTTCACCTATGTGGGAAATCATTCTCAATGAAATCAAGTTGCGCGACTCTGTTTCAGTCATTCCTACGTCAGGTTTTCCACCGTACATAACATAACCCTTTGAGGTATCTGAATATCTTATGAAAACATACTTGTTTCCTCTAGGGCCTAGTTTTCCAAACTTATTGGAGGTACTATGGACATAACATGCACAACCCCAAGGATGAAGATGCCCCAATTTAGGCTTCTCACCTTTCCAAAGCCCATAAGGGGTTGTGAGAACTGATTTAGAAGGCACTCGGTTAAGTATGTAAGTGGCAGTCATTAGCGCATCCCCCAAAACGAAATTGGAAGGTAGGCATGTGCCATCCTCGACCTAACCATTTCCAACAATGTTCGATTCCTTCGTTCAGCAACACCATTTTGTTGCGGAGTTCTAGGAATTGTCAACTGTCGGCGTATGCCCTTTTTTACTCACACAATTCTTTAAATTAATCAGATAAATATTCACGGCCTCGGTCAGTTCTAAAAGTTTTTAAGCTTTTATCCTTTTGATTCTCAACCTCTACGAGAAAACGCTCAAAACACTTAAGAGCTTCATTACGGTGAGAAATAAGGTAAACAAAACCATAGCGTGTGTAGTCATCGATAAAAGTGAGAAAGTAGGGAGCTCCATGACGTGCCTGCCTTAACATTCATTGGTCCACAAATATCTTAATGGACTAACTCTAATGGATGTGTAGCTCTTTTTGCCTTACCAAATGGCTTTCAGTAAGCTTTTCCTGCCAAACAAGATTCACATAAGGGTAGGTTGACTTTGGTGAGAGACCCCAATAGGCCTTCTCTAGCCAATCTAGTCATCCTATCTTTTCCTATATATCCAAGTCTAGCATGCCACATCTCAGAATTAGAATCATCATAAACCATACAAGAAGAAGAATTAGTAGAAGAATTATGAGAATCCAACAAATCTAATTTAAAAAAATTATCTAACAAAAATCCATGTCCCAAAATCTCATCACCAAAACAAATATCCAAGTGATCATCACTAAAATTAAAAGAATATCCATGTCCTAGCAATTGTACTACTGATAATAGATTATGTCGAATTCCAGGTGCATAAAGAACTTCATGAAGAGTCAATGTGAGTCCATTCCGCAATTGAAGTTGGTATGAGCCAACTCCTTTGACTTCAACAAACGAATTGTTTCCCATGAAAATTCTTCTTGTACCCGTAGGAACTTTTCGATAATCTACAAATCCTCCTCGATCCCTCGTCACATGTTTGGTTGAGCCTGAGTCTACAATCCACACAGGGAAAGAGTCAGCTAATAAAACATGAAAGCAAACATAACTTTGCAAGGAGATAGGATTAATGGATACTGATAGACGTATTTTATATGTCGATATCGGGTACTTTTATGACTTAAAATGAGCAATTCCACGAGGCTTTTGGCTACTGATACGTGTTTTTGAGTGTTTTATGAGTTTCAGGGTTTTAGGTGAATTTATATGAATTATGAAGACTTTAGTGAAGATTTTGAGGAAGGGGCCAAAGTGTAAAATTGAAGAAAAATGGCAGAAAGTGAATTTGGTGACCTTGCGGCCGCAAGGTAGGCAGAAAAGAGGCTCCCAAAATCAGACCCTTGCGACCGCAAGGTGCCCAAAACCGACCTTTCAGGGTTTTCGAGCTGGATTGAACCTCCTATTCCCCTACAGCTCCTTGGTATAAATAAAGGAAGGTAGCCAAAGCCAAAGGACGTCCAAGAAGTAGTTTTAAAACAGTTTTAGGTAGGATTTAGAGTGTATAACGTAGTTTAGTTGTTGTAATTACAGTTTTGAAGATCAATCCATGTATTCAATCATCTCCGTGTGTAGTTCATTTTCAAGGATGAACTAAACATCCATTGATCTAGGAGTTGGGAAGTAACTTGTATCGAATCTATAGCTAATATATTTTTATTCATTCAATTCTTGTTGATCATGGTGTTTATCAACCCATTTATTATCTCGCTTTGAACAAATAAATGTAATTGTAAGTGATAAAGGCCTAGAGGTGCGGATAACTGCATGACCAATATGCATATGTCGTACACTGGCTCACCATCATGATAAATTGAACCTATCGATGCACGAGAGTGATAAGTTAGGGTCAGGTTCCATATATGACCTAAGTGACAGTTAGGATCCATATGTTCTTGTGCCTAGGATATAGAATGGACGGATTATTTGGAGATGGAGACTGAACAATAATTCGACAGGCTGTATCTATCTTTCGTGAACGAACCCAAGAAATTGAATGATACTTTATCCAAATAAGCTATAGTGTAGATACAAGTGAAACTCTAATCCTAGATTTTCCTCAACCATCATATCTTTCTTAGTGTGATTACTGCTTAGTTAATTTAATTTACTGCTTTAGAATAATTAGTTTAAGTTAAAATCGATATAAAACCCCCTTAGTTTAATAATAATGCTACCGATAGTCTTGCTATTTGTGATCTTCTTGTCTATGTGGTTCGACCCTTGCTTCCCAAGCTATTCTACAATAGTCTTGTCCACTTGCAAGGAATAATTAAAATAAGACACGATCAAGTTTTTGGCGCCGTTGCCGAGGAAAAGCTAGTTTGCCTAGTTAGTTTGTTGGTAGCGTAGCTTTAAATACAGTCTCTATAAAATAAAAACACAAAAAGATTTTATTTATTTTTTTAGTTGTTAGTTTTTATTTGTTTTATTTGCTTTATTTTATGCATGGTCGTAGATCTCTAAATCCTATGTTGGTAGAATTAAATCAAAATATAAATAATCTTGGAAAGAATCAGGAAGACCCTGATAATTTGGAAAATCAGTTTGAAAACCAAGAACAGTTGAATCAAGAGAATCCTCTGGTTGATCCTCTAATGGATAATAATAATAATCAAAATCCTGAAAATCTGGTTCATCTGGTAAACGTGAATCAAAGAATGGAAGAACCTGCTGAGAGAAACATGGAAGTAATAATCAATCAAAGAACTATAAATGATTATAGTTGGCATGTGTTGAATGCAGCACCATCATGTCTAGTCATACCGGAAGCAGTAAGGAATTTCGAACTTAAGTGTCATTATTTTAATATGATACCTTCATTCCATGGAATGCCATCTGAAGAAGCAGTAAGTTTCATGAAGGAATATGAATATATGATAGGAACTTTTCCGTTAGGTGGTTTGACTGAAGATCAAATAAAAATGAAATATTTTCCGAGTGCATTAAAAGATTTGGCGAAAAGATGGTTTATGAATCTAACACCTGGAAGTGTTTATACTTGGACTCAATTATATGGTTTGTTTATGGGTAAATTTTATAAACATGCATCTCTTTCAGAGTACAGAAAACAAATCATGTCGTTTCAAAACGAACCAGGAGAGACATTTCATGAAGCTTGGGATAGATTTAAAAATTCATTTATCATGTGTCCTCATCATAATCTATCTCAAGATGTGTTAGTAATTCAATTCTATCATGCTCTTTCGCCTGCTTTACAAACTATGGTCGATAGTGCGGTGGGTGGTTCTATTAATAGAATGACACCAGGTGCACTAGAAGAATTACTTGAGATGTTAAGTGCAAACTCACAACAGAAAAGTATAAGAGGTAAAAATAGAAGTTTATTTCAAGTTCAAGAAAAATCAGATATGCAAGCTCAATTTGAGAATTGGCAAATTCAAGAAGCATGTGCTATTTATGGTTTAAATTATCATGCTACTAATGTTTGTCCATCTAGTGTTGCATACCCTGAACAAGTCAATGCCATGAACATGTACCCTCAAAGACAAAGGAATGATCCCTACTCAAACACATATAATCCTGGTTGGAGGATTCATCCTACTTTTTCATGGGGAGGAAATAAACCACTACAACCTCAACAATTTCCAAATCAAGGACAATTGCGAATTGAAGAAGTTTCAAAGTCAGATGGAGTGAGCAAAGGTCAAGCTGCTCTTAACAAATATTTGCTAGAAGAATTGGAAAATTTAAGGAATCAACTTGCAAAGGTTAACGAAAAAAGAGAAGAAGGGAAGTTCCCTAGTCAGACAGAACAGGCAAAATCTATCACTACTCTACGAAGTGGTAGAGTAATTGGAGAAGAGGTAAGTGATCATATTCAATCATCTAATGTGCCTGATAAAATAGATAATTCTGACAAAAAAATTGAAAAGGAAAAAATGAAAATAATCAAGTAAAAGATAAAGAAGTAGAAAAAGAAGTGTCAAAAGATAGTCAAGAAGAAGTAATTCAAGAAAAAGAGCACGAGGCAGAACCTTTTGAGGAACCATATGTGACACCACCACCATATGTTCCTCCAATACCATTCCCTAGAAGACTAATGAAAAACAGAATGGATAAGCAATTTTCGAAAATTTATAACATGTTATCCAAAGTGAACATTAACCTTCCTTTGCTTAATGTTATTAAAAACATTCCATCTTATGCTAAGTTTTTCAAAGACCTTCACTCTAAGAAACACAAATTCGAAAATAATTAAAAAATTATTGTTTCTGAAAACGTAAGTGCAGTTTTGCAACCCGAACTTCTCCTAAATTGAAAGATCCTAGTAGTTTTAATATCCAAGTTTCCTTGGGTAGTTATAAAAAGATGAAGGTTATGCTAGATTTAGGAGCAACTATTAATTTGATGTTTTTTGCAGTCTATAAACAACTAGGGTTGGGAGAACTGAAACCTACGACTATGTCTCTACAGTTAGCTGACCGTTCGGTTAAACACCCGTTAGGTATAGTAGAAGACATTCTAGTTCAAGTAGATAAATTAATCAATCCGGTTGATTTTGTGGTTCTAGAAATGGAAAGGAAGATATGCACAAACAATGAAGTTTCTATTTTGTTAGGTAGACCTTTTATGGCCACCGCCAACACAATGATCAATGTTAAGAATGGTAAACTCACAATGTCAATTATGGGTGAAACTGTGGAAATTTCAATTTTCGATGCGATGAATAGACCGAGTGACATGAATGAATGTTTCACAATTGATGAAATTGAAAAACTGACAACCCAAACCTTTGAAGAAAATTGGGAGGATGATGATTATGAGAAAGACATGTATGAAAGTCATGATGATAGAACCTTCTCCCATATTAAATTCGATATTGAAGAGTTAGAAAGAGAATTCTGAGAGACTGATGAGAGAAATGAGAAAGAAAGACTTGAAGCTCTTAAGAGTAAAAATAAGAACAAAATGGAAGAGTCTAAATCAGAAAATAGTTATGATAAAATAGAAGAAAATGAAAATACTAGTGAAGATGGGGAAATTCAAAAGTCTGTTTTTGATGAAATAAAAATAGATGAAGAAAAAGTAGAAAACTTTAAGGAGAAAGATAAAGAAGAAATAAGGAAACCAGAAATTCCTGAATTTGTTACGTCTGTTAAATCTCCTTCTGAAGTAGAATTAAAGCCACTACCATCCCATTTAAAATATGCATTTCTAGGGGAAGGTAAAACTTTACCAGTTATAATTGCTGCAGATTTAACAGAAGAACAAGAAGTAAGCCTGTTAAAAGTTCTATGAACACATAGAGAAGCTATAGGTTGGTCCTTAGCAGATTTAAATGGAATTAGTCCTTCTATGTGTATGCATAAAATTCATTTAGAAGAAGGTAGTAAACCTTCTAGAGAAAGACAAAGAAGACTTAACCCTCACATGGAAGAAGCAGTGAGAAAATAAGTGCTTAAGTTTCTTGATGCGGGTATAATTTACCCGTTATCTAATAGTAAATGGGTTAGCCCAGTCCAAGTAGTTCCTAAGAAATCAGGAATTACAGTTGTTAAAAATTGGAAAGATGAGTTAGTTCCCACACGAACTATCACCGTGTGAGAACCCAAACCCATTACTTGTATTATATCATTATAGCATGTTTATCATATGTCTTAACATGTTAGTTACTTCATTGGTTCATGTCATGCTTGCATCAGAGTTATTACGTTCATAGTCGCTTGAATACCTTATATGCATTGCATATCTTGCCGTTTGTGCCTTGAGTGTTCGCCTTAGCGTGTTAACGCTTAACCAAGACGTGTTGGGGTTCTATTACCTTTCATATGTGACTTAGAATGCTCATCTTGATCATAGTAAGCTTGGTTGGAAGTTTATAAACTTTCTTGCTTTGTTTTGGCCTTAGCGATTTCCCCCATTGCTCGTATTGCTTGTATTTCATCGTGTGAAGTGTTTGTTGAGTTCTCGGCCTTGTATTCAGGTCATAACCATGTTTAAACAAGCCTTTTCCATGTCCAAGTTATCCTAGTATGATTGGTGTTTGATTCGTTAACCATTCGTCGCATGATTCGAGCCTTGTTCTACCTTGTTCCGGATGTTTTTCGGGTGTGTTTCCGACTTGTTTTGAGTTGGGTTAGACCTTAGAATGGTTTCCCATGAGTTTGGGACCATTTAGGACATGTTTAGACCAAGTTCAAGGGCTGGACCATGCGCTCGCATCGAATTCTGATCACTAGCTCGCGACGCTTGAGAAGCATTGCAAAATGGACATGAGCCGAAATAGGTCCAGCGCCGCCGTCCATATGTGAGGCGCCGCCTCAAGAACTGGTTGCACTTACGGGATTTTGAAATCTCGATGAGCATTGTCTTGCAACTTGACCCTTTATGCGACCCAAGGCGACCTAACTTGACCCCTTGACCCTTTTAAGCCTATTTTCAGCCCTTAGATGTGTTTTAATCAAGGGTACTCTTTCATCCACCAATTAGAAGCCTCATAACTCTAATCTTGGATTGACTCTTTTAGTAAGTTCATCATCCCTAACCTCCAATAGATCAGCCATTTTTCTCTCATTCCTCCATTGTTGAGTTGGGTCCTTAGAGAGAGAAAGCTTGGGAGCTCCACCTTGATTTCTTGATTGCCGGAGCTCGCCCATCCGTTTTTCAATCCGAGACCACCGAATCGAAGCTCTTCTCCTCTAGTTTATTAATCTTGGTTTGTTTTTAGCATGCAACAATTTGATTTCGAATAAGGTAAGCACCCACTCCCCTGTTTTTGTATGCTCAATATCAAACATGCTCCCTTCATGATAGTTTCTAGTTACATGTTCAAGAAGACATGCACCATGCTAAAAACTTGAAATTATTTAAGTTAATTTTCTGTAAATTTTGGATTAATGACTCATAATTGATAATTTGAACTTGTGTCAAGCATGAATAACGTTCTAGAAAGGAATTGGAATAACTTTTGTTCTTGGACTTGTTGTAAATTATAACTTAAAAAATGATGAACATGTTAGGGTTCACAATTTGGGAACTTTGATATTGATGGACTAAAAGTCATGAATGACTTAATAGTTTAATTGTTAATGAATCGAGAACATAGAAAAGAGCCATGAATTGCATATAGCATTCATCCTCTACTTAGAAATATTTTAGCGATAACTCAACGGAGTTGCACTTAGAGAGTCATTGAACAATACCGACTCTACAATGAATCCCTAAGATGTTTAGAGTTCAATTGAATTGTAAATTAGTTCTTGGGAATTTTTAACGTGATTGATCTTATGTTTGACTTGTATATCGTAGAGCAACATGCCTACTTGATTGGACGAGTCGCTCTTGTCGACCTCGCTCCCTTACTTGATTTATTACGTGAGTAAACATCTACTTGACTCGGACGAGTTCACTCTTGTCGAACTCGCTCCTTACTTGATTTTGTGTGACAAGTAAATATTTACTTGGCACACCATTAATCATGGCATTACGTGAATTGTCTTGATGGTCAACGATGCATCGCCGCTCATGAATCGCGAGATTCATGGTAGTGATGGGTCGCCACACCATAAACTTGCACATACCCTTCACTCACCGATCACAAGTGGAGAAAGAGTACCTCGTCAGTAACCAAAGGGCGCTTGGAACAATACTATCGTGGTCGATGTATCATACACGTGCATCCGACAAATACAATCGTGATAACCTTGTTTATTTCAGATCTACTAAGCGGCACCGGTTCCATAACATATCCTTATCCTATGTGATTTAATTAAGCACTTATGTGAAAACAACGTGCATCGCGACATGAGAACTATGTGCTAGTATGATCTTGCTTGATACGTGCTATGTATGCCTTGCATTATATCCGTCATGCATAATTGGTGGCTTACAAAGTCTTTATGACTTACCCCCTCCCTTTACTTGTTTAGATCCTAATCATCCATGACCGTCCTTCATCGAGGTTGATCGCCTACTCTTGATCGTGATCGCTCGCCTAGAGGTGGTAGCGTTGGATTTTGGTTTCTTTTTTGGCAAGGACGTTGGGTTAAAGCAAGTCATTTAGACTTCGCTTGGGAATGTGTAATTGTAGTAGCTTGTACTTGTTGTAGACTAAGACTAATAGTACTACTTATGTTTCTAGTTGTTTCTTTGTCGACACTTGTAGGCCGAGCCTGCTTGCATGTATTGGTTCACTCATTAAGACTTCCGCCGAGCATCCCATTAGCTCTTATTTACTTTTGTAGTTTCTCCGGCGTGTTTAGCCGTTGAGGTGTTTATATATTAGCATGAATTGTTTAGTTGTTGGGTTCCGTTGTAAATTGCCGATGACTTGGTTTACTTGCTATTAACTGTTATATCGGTTCTAAAGTATTAAATTTTTCCGGCTTTTAATGCCGAGTTGTGCTGCGTGTCCAATGTTGCGTCACGCGTTTGATAATTGAGTCCTTGCATGAATTGTAGCCCTTATTTGGACGACACGACCCGCGATTCCTCCTCGGGGTCGGGGCCGGGTTGTCACACACCGGTTATAGAATGTGCATAGATTTGAGGAAATTAAATGCGGCAACTAGGAAAGACCACTTTCCCTTGCCATTTATTGATCAAATCCTTGAAAGACTTGCTAGTCATGAATATTATTGTTTTCTTGATGGTCTCTCTGGCTACAATCAAATCCCAGTAGCACCCGAAGACCAAGAGAAAACCACTTTTACGTGTCCCTTAAGTACCTTTGCATTTAGGAGAATGCCCTTTGGACTTTGCAATGCCTTAGCTACGTTTCAAAGATGCATGATTTCTATATTTTCAGATTTAGTAGAAAGGTGTGTTGAAGTATTTATGGATGATTTTTCAGTATTTGGGAATTCTTTTGACCATTGCCTAGAAAATCTCACTTCGGTTTGAAAAGATGTTGCGAAACTAATTTGACCCTAAGTTGGGAGAAAAGTCATTTCATGGTTAAACATGAAATTGTCTTAGGTCATGTTGTGTCCAACAAATGAATTGAAATTATATCACAACTACCCCCTCCAACTTCAGTCAAAGGTGTTAGAAGTTTTCCAGGACATGAAGGTTTTTATAGAAGATTTATAAAATATTTTTCAAAAATCTGTAAACCTTTATGTAATCTGTTGGCAAAAGATACCGAATTCATTTTTTTTTATCAAGAATGCTTGAATGCATTTAATTTATTAAAAGAACGATTGACATTAGCCCCAATTTTAACCAGCCCCGATTGGTCTCTCCCTTTCGAGATCATGTGCGATGCTTCAGACTTTGCAATTGGAGCTGTGTTAGGACAAAGGGTAGACAAGAAATCGCATGCAATTCATTATGCTAGTAGGACACTGAATAATGATAGGAGCACGAAAGTGTGATAGTATTAGCCAATTTTATGATTGATTATAGAGTAAATATTACACTTTTGATTGGTTTTGTGCTTGTTTATGTTTGTAGGTGTGAGGGGAGTTGCAAAAGAGGGAAGCTAAGCAAAAGAATACCGATGGGAGTCGGGCAAATGAAAATCGGGAGTCGTGATGTGTCAACTTGTGAAGAATTGTCTAGCAAATCTGTCGGAGAATTGTCTAGCAAATCTTCTCGCGCTAACCGGTAGAAAAGTAACTCTTCCTAAATTATTTCTTTATTAAAGGAATAACTGATTTGGAAGTTATGAGTAGTTTTAGGAAGTTAGTGGTAGTTTAATTTGTAAAAAAACTACCAAGTAGTGGCTTTAGTGGGAAAAATGAGGGGTATTTATTATGTAATTTGGGCAGAACAAAAGGGGACTCGACAAGGAATTGGGAGGAATCAGGCAGTAACTTTGAGAGAGAAAAATCACTAACAATTGCTAGGAGAGAAGTGTAGGGAAACTTGTATTCTTCTTTTAAGTTCAACACTTGCTGGAACATAAAACTCTTGGTTTTTGTAAGTTGTTTTAATCATGTTTAGTAGCTAAATTCTCTATTTTACCAATGAACAATTAAGTCTCTAGCATTTTACTGTGAGATCTAATAGAATTAATTCTTGTTTTGTTACAAATATTTGTTCGTTTTCCGTTTAGCACGTTGAAAGATTATTGTGTCTAATTAATGTTTATGGCCAGAATATTAGTTAACATAATAGTCTATAGCTAGTTAACAATGTTGATCCGTAATTGTCCTCGGTTTTAACAAAGTGGCGAATAATACACCTTTTAGGCATCACAAGCATAATCGGATCGTATTACGGGAACGAATAATCTAAGTTACATGTTATTGCTTCAATATGCATGGCTTTGAATCGGGTCTCTCTCTTCTTAATGCAACCGAGTTATTAAATCTTACGAGCGCCTCGTAGGTTGTAATTCGTTAGACGATAATTAACGAGCGCCTCTTGATTATCAACACCTGGAAGGAGATTGAGTGTTAGGCGCTTGCCGATACTTATAACCGGTTATTTGTGATTTAACAAGACATTTTGCATCTATGATCGGTGAAATGCGAGATGAAAATTGGTTCATTGATCTTTAAATTTATTGTATTAAATCAAGTTTAGTCTGTTAGTTTATTAAAAGCATTAATTTTCTTAATTAGTTGTTATCTATTTTATTAATTAAAAATCAAAATTTGTATATATTATTTATTTAGTAAATTCTAAAAAGAAATAAGACAAGTACAACGCTCCTTACTGATGACTTAGTAGGAGAATTAATTTTGACATTTGACACTTCAAATAATACACAACTTAATTATACAACCACATAAAAAATTTAGTTATTAAAGAAGTAGGAGAATTAATTTTGACGATTTGACACTCGTCAAATAATACACAACTTAATTATACAACCACATAAAAAAAAATTTAGCAATTGCGTACGCATTAGAAAAGTTTAGACCATACTTGTTACGATCAAAAGTTATTATATTTTTGATCATGTATAAAATATCAAGAATTTTGTAAGAAAGAGGCATTACTATTAAAGATCATAGCCGATTCCATTTATCTAGGTTGGAATTTTTACCCTTGCTTGAACGTCAATTTCTTGATTAAAATGTAAATGAATACTTCCTGATGAACAATTGTTAGCGCTTATCCTTGGTATGTGATTATGTCATTATTATGTACTTTTATCAATCATGATTTGATTTTTATCAAAGAAAGGAATTTTTAACAGATGCAAAACATTATTTTTGGAAAAAACCTCATTTGTATAAAATGTGTTCAAACTCTATAATCAGGAGATGTGTGTCAGAACATGACCAACAAAGTATTATGACATTTTGTCAAGAATACTCTTGTGGTAGTCATTTTAGTGGGAATAAAACTGCTAGAAAAATTTTGCAATCTGGATTATATTGGCCTATTGTTTTTAGAGACTGTGACATATTTTACAAAACTTATGATAAATGTCAAAGAACTGGTGGAATAGGTAAAAGGAATGAAATGCCCTTGCATATGAATATAGTTGTTGAAATTTTTGATGTTTAGGGTATTGATTTTATGGGTCATTTTCTGGTTTCTAATGGTTGTGAGTATATTTTAGTCGCTGTTGATTATGTGTCTAAATGGATAGAAGCCATTGGTACTAAAAATAATGATGGAAAATTGTTGTCAAGTTCTTAGAGGATATTTTTGCTCGGTTTGGAGTACCAAGGGCTATAATTAGTGATCAAGGAACACACTTCACTAATAGATTGCTAAATTCAGACCTTAGAAAATATGGTGTAACCCACAAGTTAGCTATACCGTATCATCCTCAGACTTCTGGCCAAGTAGAAGTTAGCAATAGACAGATAAAAAACAGTTTTAGAAAAGACTGAGACCAAATCGTAAAGATTGGGAGCCTAAACTCAAATATGCTCTTTGGGCATACCACACTACATATAAAACCCCAATAGGAATGAGTCCTTATCGAATGATGTATGGCAAAGCTTCTCACTTGCTAGTTGAGATTGAACACAAGGCCTATTGGGCCGTTAAAGCTCTTAACTTTGACTTAACTTTGGCTGGTGAAGAAAGACTTTTCCAGTTAAATGAATTAGAAGAGCATAGGTTAAATTTGTATGAGAATGCTAAAACTTATAAAGAAAAGACCAAGAAATACCATGATATGGGATTAGCCAACAAGATGTTTAGACCAGGATTAAAAGTACTTCTTTTTAATTCTAGACTCAGATTATTTCCCGGAAAATTAAAATCAAAATGGTCTTTTCCTTTCATTATAGTTCGATTTTATCCTCATGGAGCGATTGATATTAAAAACCCAAAGACCAATGAAATTTTTAAAGTTAATGGTCATCGACTCAAACCGTACCTTGAACCCATGTCAGTTGAGAGAACAGTAGAACTTATTTGTCTCTCTTACAATGAATCACTGAGAGATTAGGTTTGCAGTTGGGTCGAGCCAAAGACGTTAAACAAGTGCGCAGTTGAGTCCACCTGCTGCTCCTACTATTCCTGTACCTACTAATGGTACTCCTGCTGTTGATGGATATGATGACATGTAAATTCATCACTGTGATTGTTTGTGTGATTAGTTTTCCCATATACATTGTCATATTTTGGGACTACCTTGAAGTGTTATATATGGATTTATTTCTGATTTGTGCTTAGTAGTTATTTTTGTCTACTATTTCTATTTTATGCACAAATTCAAGGGGAAATGTGATATTCTAACCAATGCAGGTTAGATGGTTTGATTGGTGTTGAATAAACACTTGTCATTTGATTTGACCAGAAAGGTTCAACAAAGGGGGAAATTGTAAGGGTTAAAATAGGGTCGTCCTATTTTTCTCTATTAATTTTATTGTTGTGATCTTTCTTGGTCCTAAAATAATGGTGAAGTATTTACCATAATTAAATCCTTCCAAAAGCTCTCAAGAGTCATCATTTATGTTTGACTAAATCTTTCGTAAGATCTTTGTCTTATATAAGGAAACTATCTTTGGAAACTAAAACTCTTATTTCCTAATCCTATGATTCCTTGGAGTTCTTGGTTTTTTCATTGTTTCATGACTCTTCCAGCTCAAGTATATATAATTGACCAACTCGTACATAAGTACTTACGCTAGAGATTTAGAGATATAGACTGCAAAAGAGAGAGAAAGCTGAGAGCATTCTTGGAGGATCTGTCATAGCTTTGTATGCAGCTACATCAGCAGCTGTTTATTACTGCTTTGATAGATTAAAGACTTCCGCTATTTACTTGTTTTTCTATCTGCTGAATGCAACTTTTAATGCAACTGCATTACAAGCTGCATTAATAGATTCTTTGGAATCCTAGATACTATTGATCTTTCAACATCATTAATTGAATTTCTTAATCTATGTGTTATATCATCATGTGTGTGGGGGGCTTCTCTCTCTCTGGTAGACTGAATTTGAAAGCACGGATGGGATGGGATGGGGGAGAAAAGATGTGAAATTTCTTCGTCCTCTGGCCTTATTCAGACTGTTCATAGATCACAAGCTCGATTTTGCAATAATGTAGAACTCCATATTTGATCGTCGTGGAATACTCTTTACAATTCAAACGAGTTATGACACTTGTTCCCTTGTATTGGTAAAAAAGTTGGAGCATTCTCATTTCTCAATTATCAATTCAAACCACTTATGAGCACTCCTGTGAGCCGTGTCTAAAGGTGACAATTTTTTGCCACACCCATTTACCCGTTCAGACCAACCAATAAATAATAGGTATGCATGCATCTAAAATTTTAAGTGCATACAACAATTATTTCCAGATGTTTACTTGTTGTAAGGGTAAAATATGAATGGCCTATTTTGTTTTTTGTTTTCCATTTTTGGTCATTATGTTTAGACAAGTTTGGTAATATTTGGAAACAAAATAATTCCCTAGATTTTGTGGTTTCTTGGAACTAAATTCTAGGAGTTGTTTTTGGTTACAAAATCTAGGTCAAATCTTTCAACAAACCGTGCCTTAGAATCCTATTTGATATGGTAAGAAAATCTAGCATCTAAGGTAGTTGATTTTATTTCCAATTCTAATCCTTGTCTTTCTTGAGGTTGGATTCCTTCTTTGTGTGTAGGTTTCCTCCTTATTATAAATAGTAGACAAAGGGCAATGGCTGAAGAACGTATTGAGAGAGAAAGGGCAGAAAATTCAGAGACAGAAGATCCAGGTTTCCAGAACCTGCTTCCAGTTCCAGGCTGTGTGCAGAAGTTGTGATTGTAGCTTCAAATGTTACAACATTAGAAGCTACATTGAGAGCTGGTCCTGTTTGTCTTCCTTGTTGTTTTAGGAAGCTATTTGTTTCTTCCTACGTTTGTTGTACTTGTTTTTTGTGGGGTTTTTGCTCTCCAAGACTTGTTGTCTTGTGAGAGTGTTTTGTTTAGTGATTTCACATAGTTTTTGTAAAACAATTCATTTTTAAAAGTGAAATCGTTTTGGTCATGAGGCTAGATCTACAAGCATAGGCTTGTAGATTGTTTGGTAAACTTTTGTGCTTAAATTCCTGCTTGATATTAAGTCTTCCGATGTTCTGTTTTTTTTTCTGACCATTGTGACTTCCATTGTAGCTTCATCAGAAGCTACATTGGAAACTGCATTGGTAATTTTGAGAATTCTAGCTACTATTGTTCCAACACTTGTTAATAAACACAATCGTCGAGTCCCAAAGTAGAGAGAGCTCAACACACATACAAGCATGCATATTTACTTATAAATAAACACTGAAGTATTTCTTTGCTTACACACAAATACCAAAGTATGTGATATTTCATATATAATAAACTACACCAAAATAATCCTCATTATCGTAGGAAACGAGCACATCACTAATTATATTTTATTATTCTTAAATCGACTCCGTTGAATCATTCGTTTAATATTTATAAATTTCAGACATCACCACTATTTGTGGGATACATCCAAGCACAATCTCATTGATGTTTTATTTGGCATGTATAATAATGGTTTAAAACCAATTAACACGCCAACTAGTTCAAATTAACAACACTACAACAAAAATGATATTTTAGAACGTCATACATAGGACGTTTTTAAAAAGTCATCCTATAAAGGTCTCAATAAGACGCCTAACTATTAGGGTCCTATTATGGTACCGCCTAGCAGGACGCATTACTCTTTGTGCCCTATTTTCACAAAACTTAATAGTACGCCCTCCATTGGCATCCCATAAAAAGGCCTAAAAGGACGCCTAAACAGCAGGGTCCTATTACCGTGATGCCTAATAGGACACATGACTCCAGTGGCCCTATTACCTCAAGGGCTAATAGGACACATTTCAAGTAGGCGTCTCATTAGGCCATTGTGACCTATTAGGAGTGTAACTAATAAGATGCTTTTTTATAGGGTCTTGTTATCATAATACCTAATAGGACACGTAATTCTTGGACCCTATTACCATAAGGGTTTATAGGGCCCTTTTTAAGTAGCATCCCATTAAGCCATTGAGATAATATGACACTTTCTAAGTAGGCATCCTATTAAAAGGCTAAAAACACTAAATAAAAGAAACCTCAATTTTGCTGACTTTTTTTTTTACGTTTGAAATAACTGTCGAAAATTCCCTACACTTTCATATATCTATCGGAAATAAACGATAATTAACATATTTATCAGAAAATAGACGACATTTTGTTTTAATGTCAGAACTTTGTAATGCTTTACCAATTTAAAGTGTTGGGAAATCGACATTTTCTCATAAGAATCGGTAACTATTCAACGCATCGTGCATATGTCGGGAAATATTCAATAATTCTTACAATTCGTCAGAAAACTACCGACACATAATGAAATGTCGTAAATTCAACAACATTTTGTCTATAAAAGTTGGAAAATTTAACGAATTTTCTTAAATAAAAGTCGGAAAGTAGTTTGACAACACAAATGCAAATAACGTAGTCAAGTCATAAAATGCTAGTTTCCATGGAGGGAATTAAATAATTCTATATTTTTATGTCTACCTAGACCTATTTCAAACTAGGTTAGAATTCTCTTTCTTATGGTTTATGAAATGAATCTCTCTAGAGAGTTGTAAGACCGCCACTATTCATTTTCGTCATAATTTTTTATAAAATATATTACTCCCTCCGTTTTAAAATTATTGTCCTCTTTGACCCTTCACACCATGTAAGAAAAAGTAATTGACTGTATTATAAATATTAGTGAAATGTGTGGTTTCCTCTAGTGCCCTAGCGTATGTAGTCGATCATAACCTCTACATGATCTTTATTTCTTGTTTTCTAACCTTACTTGCAATTAGGCCTGACAATTGAGTAGGTTGAGTTGGGTTTGGGGCGGGTAACAGGTTGAAGTGGGTTGAGACCGTTAGAGGCCGAATATCGAACAAGTTGAAATGGGTCAGGTTAAATTGTTTGTGTTAGAGCAGGTAAGGTCAACCCAAAAAAATTTCCCAGCAATTCAAACATTTATAGAATTAAAGCTAGCAGGTCAAAAGGTGGTAACGGGTTCGACCTGTTTTAACCCGACCCCTTGAGTTAACATTTTCTTGTTTCCTTTCGATTTATCGTTTCGTAACGAATAACCCTGGCGGGGGTCTCGCTGACCGATCATCGAGTCTGGGTCCAGGGATGAAGCGCCCTGGTTTAGGGTTTCAGGGACGCAACATGGTCCCCGATGGGGGTTCGGGGGCAATGCCCCCAAAACTTTCAACGTGACCTATTTTCCTTTAAAACTTATGTGTTATTTTGACTCATCCTTAAAGTATATAAAAAAGGGGTAAAATATAAAAATTACTTCCTAAAATAAAAAATGTAAATACTTTTATTTGGAATGGACGAAAAATTGAGGTTAATTAAGTTTTAAGATGGGCAGTTTTTATTTCTACACATATACAGCCTTCCCGCTAGAAAAATTACGTTTTCGCGCGGTCTTGTATTTCACAATCTTTGGCGCTATTAGTCAGCTCTCCCCTTCCTCACGCAGTCACGCCGCCTCCAGTTCTCCAAAACCCCAAAATATTGCATAGTGGAAGGCCAGTTCTCCCACATCCCTGAAATTTTGAACGGTCTTTTGAATCCAAATTAGTAAGACGGATCCTAAAAAATGACCAAAAGGGGGTTGATTACGACAAAGATGTGATGACCGTGTTGTGTTTAGGGTGTCGAAAGTGACGTCACGTTGAGGTTGTCGGAGTCGTAGTCCGACGATGGTGGTCACGGTAAAATATCTAACTTGTAATATCTGTAAAATGAAAGACCATAAGCCTATGGGGGTGTCCGTCAAAACCTTACAGCGTGATAATCAGTATAGAGTACTACTTTTTTTAAGGACAAAAATGGTCCTTGTGAGTAAAAAAAAAAAAGTAATAATTTTTACAAATACCAATTGCAATGACCAAACTGTTTTGTCGGTAGTTAACAAGAGAGATGATGATAATTGATAATTATGGGAGTTTGGTGGAGTTAATAGGTTGGGACCATTCACCATTAAAATGTGAATGTGAGGCTGCCTCTATCACTTTACCTTTATACCCACAGTCCACAGATTCCCTCACCTCCCATGTTCTTGTTAACTCTGCATGGCGCCCGCCACATAAAATCTAACAAACTGACCCATCACGCCATCATTAAAACAGCTCTCAGCCCCACATCATCTTCCTCTCATGTGTTGGGGAATTCTTAATCAAAACAATGTCGAATAATTTGGATATATTATAGAATCGTGCGATAGTATCTTTCTGCAAAGAGGATTCGGCCTTATCAGTCGTGCTTGCATATTCTGTGGGATAAAGGCCTATAATTCTTTCCTATTTTTGGCACTTGAAAAACTAGAGCTACTAGTTGGAGTGATGTGAATTTTGTGGCCTAAAAGCGAGACGAAGGAACTCATATATAGTTTATATGTGTCCCTTTGCAAATAATCGAATTCTGAAATAGTTGTAACCTTTGGAGCGATCATTAAACAGCCGTCGAAAAAAGCATTGCAAAATAATCAATCCTTCAAAGGTTGTAACCTTTGGAGCGATGTTTAGACAACCGCCAAAAAAAGCTGTTGCAACGATTTTTTAAAACGCTTTGATTATTAACACTAGTAAGTTAAGTGAAACTTATGTGAATGTGCACTCCGCACCCATATTCACAATGTATTCCCGAACTCACCCATCTTCGAAACATAAACCCCGTTTATACCAAATGACCAATGATTTTACTTAAATCATCAACATCATGTGCTTCCTATTTTTCATTTTTCACACACCAATTCCTTCAACCTAAATTTAAACAGAAAACTAATAATTTTCCTTATATTTTTATCTTACCAAAGATGAACAGAGGTTGTTTAAGTTAACAGTGAAAAGGCTCAATTATCACTAATCACTACACTCTTCAACTTTTTTTTTTTTAATCATATTTTTCTTATCTTTTATGCAATCAGAGTTATTTCTCCATTAAGAAAATAATGGAGTACTTTACAAGGAGTAATTATATCTCTTAGTTTTTCCTCTTTTCTTCTTACAATTAATTGAATTGGAAATTTTGAAACCTTGGGTTACTTAAACTTACTGAGTTGTTTGCTGTCGATTAAGCAGGGGTAGAAACTGCTGCATAGCCATCATTTGCTGCAAAAGTAAAACAAAATTGGTAAGGCCTGAAATGAATGCCATAGGTAGCTAGAATATTGTTGACCACATTTCAGATCCCCTGCATAATAACCTGTTGTGTGTTCTTGGGGTTGTATGATGAGTCAAATGATGTATTCGTGCATATGAAGTCTTAATGTGAATATTGATGTAAATATTTTTTGTTTCTAATCATTTTAATTGGTGTGTTTGTCAAACTACCCTACCCAAATATTGATGCTTGATGAACTGGGATTGTAAATAAAGCTCATATGCTTGAAAACTCCAGCAAATATATAGTTAAGTTATCCTGACTTGGCCCTGCTCTTTTAGCCTGTTAGAAAATAATGTTTATACATAGTTTTTTATTTTATAATTTTATTATGTTGCATCCTAAGCCATTATTCACGGGACATTATTGAAATGCTTATCCTAAAGAGGCAAAAATGAACAATTTATGGATGTTAAAATTTGATGTGCTTCAATTTTAAAAAGTAAATTTGAGAACTGTATACCATGTTCTATTCTTTTATCAGTTGTTCTAACATATTCGTGCCCTTGCATATGATTGAGAGTAGCGCCCACGGTGATGAATATGATGGAGTGATATTTTCTCAACTTGTATGCGTTAAGTCGCTCATAGCTTTCAGAATTTACTATATCACATTGTTGTCATAAAGCTTATGATCTTTCCATCACCTTTAATGTAGAATCTAATTGATCTTGCGGAATCCGTGAGCTCGAAAACTGAAACAACAGGACTAAGGAGAAAGGAAGGATCTTACATAAATAAAAGTCTGCTAACTCTTGAAACTGTAAGTGCTTAAATACCATTTTTGTAACGGTGGTGGAAATTACATTTAGTAAAATTTTAACTTAATGTTGGGTTATTGAATACATATATGGTGAGAAAGTGAAGATGATTGACCATTTTTACACTTTATCCTTTTGTATCAAGTTTCAGGTTTATGGCATTCATACCCATGACATAGCTAAAGTTTTATTTTCTGGAGTGTTGCACTTTGATTTCTGTATTTAACTATTTTATATAGTCAACACAAATCATATGGAAGTAACACACAGTTCATGTATGTTATTATTATATGCAAAGAAAATATGATAGTAACTTACCTCTTTCAAAAAATATCGTAAAAACACGTAATATTGGTGTATAATCGAAGCCCTCACCAAATACAACACTAATGCAAAGTCGAAGTTAAAAACAGATAAGTAAATCTTCCACAAATTGAGCTTGAAGCTCAAACCCTTTACAACTTACACAATTATGGACGGCTGAAGCAAGATGAGAGAAATGAAACTTCCCTCTTGCATATACGTTAATAAGGTCAAACGGTGGTGCGGGTTCACCCACCATTCAAAGCCAAAACAAGGAAAGAAAATGAAATGAATGATACAGGGGACGACTAAAGGAAGACGAGAGAAATGAAACTTCCCTCTTTCAGTTACGTTACTAAGGTGAAACAGTGGTGCGGGTCCACCCACAGTCTAAAGCAAAAAAACAAAAAAAGAACAAATAATACATCAGTCTTTTCAATGGATCATATTCGAATCACATCAGTCAACTTCATATCCAATTTATTAAGAAATTATCGGATTTGGATCGAATCGGATTATTTTTCGAATATTTCAAAGCTCGATTTATATCTTAAATTTTCAGATTTGGATCAGATTCAGATTTTATTCGTTTCCTCATTTTCCGGTGTTTATAAAAAAATGTAGTCAATAAAGCTTTCAGTCAGCGGAAAATGAAGCGCTTCTTTCCAGGAAAATGACTTTGCGGATTCATTTTCCGTAAGTCATTTTCCAAAAGTTCGGCCTCCGCGCTTCCACAAGTACACATTCACTCAACAAATAAATATATTTAGAAATATAAATGGAGTTTGTGCACACTATTTATAAATTATAATTTTAATAAATACTCACTACGTCCTAAAATTAGTGTCAACTATATTATTTAGGGACGTCTCAAATATTGTTCATTTTCTTTTTTAAAATGTTTTTTTTTTCATATCAATTGTCAATTTTTTTATTTGTATTTTTAAGATTGAAAAAAGATAGATCTTATTGATTTGACACAACTAATGATAAATTGAGGTTACCGAAGGAAAATTACTTAAATCTCAACACTATCTTATATTCAATATGAACATTAATATTAGAATATATTTTTTATTTATTCATATATTGTTTTCAGCATCAGCATTTTCCGCACGCTTGTCAAACACCGTAAATGTTTTCCCATCATATTTTCAAAAGATTTACCAAACACCGAAACGAAAATTTTCATTTTCCAAATCATTTTCAGAATCATTTCTAGAAATCATTTTCCGTGAAACAAACGGAGTCTAACATCGGATTCAGATCAAAATTTGATCCATTGACAGACTTACCGTAAACACATATAAGGTTCCCGGGTGTTACAATTTTTATTGGGGCATTTACAAAAGGGCCAATAAGTCAAACAAGACTTGGTCTTTGTTAAAAAAGTTCTTATATGGCCATTTTAAGCAGAAAATGTCTAAACTACCCTTCATTTATCCTTTTTTTTTGGTATTGGTTTGTAGGGTGTAAAATGTCTAAACTACCCTTCATTTATCCTTTTCTTTTTTTGGTATTGGTTTGTAGGGCTCGATTTTATACATTATACGTATGTGGGATTATACCTAAGTATACGAATGCTCACTCGTCGAATATTCCGTCCCTCAGCCCCTCAGCGAGTTCGACAAAGTTCGTTAGGATCGTTACTCAAATTCGTAATATTCGAAATCCAGTGTTCTCTTCCAAATTCGAAGGGGTTTCGAAGCCCATCAAGTGTGTGCTAACTGCTAAGTAATCAGGTTCGTTCCCCTTGTCGAATACTCCCACCCTCAGTCGCGTCGTGGAGTTCAGAAAAGTTTTCTTCCAAATTCGAAGCAAGCACATCAATTTTGTGCTTAGTATGCTTAGTATTCAGGTTCGTTTCCATAAACATTCATCTGAATCCATTTGATTTTTCTGCAAATTCAACCATGGCTCAAAACTGGTCTTTCTTTGCAAAATGCACAACTATTCAACAATCATGTGCATTTTGAACTGGTACCTTATACATTGGCACCTAACCTGTCTGTTAACTGAGACTGGTTACTAAACAGCAGGTTTGCACCTTGGTTTGCAAACTGGTTTATCAACTGGTTTATTGATAAACCAGGTGAGTGTCTGTTACTTAACTGACACTGGTTTCCAAGCAGCAGGTTTACCCCTTGGTTTATCAACTGGTTTATTGATAAACCATAGATAAACCAGGTGAGTGTCTGTTAATTGACACTGGTTAGTAAACAGCAGGTTTGCAAACTGGTTTATCAACTGGTTTATTGATAAACCATTGATAAACCAGGTGAGTGTCTGTTAAACTGACACTGGTTTCGAAACAGCAGGTTTACCCCTTGGTTTATCAACTGGTTTATTGATAAACCATAGATAAACCAGGTGAGTGGCTGTTAATTGACTCTGGTTTCGAAGCAGCAGGTTTACCCCTTGGTTTATCAACTGGTTTATTGATAAACCATAGATAAACCAGGTGAGTGTCTGATTATTGACACTGGTTAATAAACAGTAGGTTTGCACCTTGGTTTGCTAATTGGTTTATCAAGTCGTTTATCAAGTGGTTTATTGATAAACCATAGATAAACCAGGGAATGAGTCTGTTCACTGACACCGATTAATCGGTTAAGTAAACTGACAGGTTTGCAAACTGATTTATCAACTGGTTTATTGATAAACCAGGTGAGTGTCTGTTAACTTACACTGGTTTCAAACAAAGAAAGCAGAATCGGTTATCAACCGGTTTATTGATAAACCATTGATAACCCAGTGAGTGTCCGTACTCAGATCGGCGCCTTCGAACAAAGAAAGTTTACCCTTTGGTTTATCAACGTTTATTGATAAACCATAGATAAACCGGGTGAGTTGCCGCTAATGGAGACTGTTCTGGGCAAGCCAGGTACCCTCGTTTATCAACTAGTTTAATATAAACC
>CM028380.1:127003313-127064006 GCA_013146195.2 Codonopsis lanceolata
CAAGAGCCGCCGAAAAATCACAAAAAAACTCACCCAAGTTGGAGTTTAAGGTGACCACCTATGATGGAGGAGTAAGAAAGAAATCTTGCAATGATTGGTTTGGATTGTCTGATTTAATGCGTTTGAGGTGAAGCAGCGCTCACGAAAGATTAAAGAGAAACACTTTTGGGTGGCAACCCAAGTTTAATTTAGCTTATCTTTTATGTTTATGTTTTGGTTTTTATTTTGGTGGTTTCTTGAGTTTGAAAAAAGTTGCAGGTAGTTTCTGGATGTAGCGTGAGCACGTAGTTGTGTTTAACTTGCTACAAATTTGGAAAAATGTCGTGCCCATGTCTTATTGAAAAAGTGTCCCATTTTGAGATTCAAAAAAAGGTCCATCGAGATCCGATTGAAAATTGCACATGCTCATAAAGCTCGACCTCATATTCTTTGATGGGCAACTCGAAAGGCTTATCAGGTTGAAAAGAATATCTTTGCCCTTTTCAAGCACGTGGGATTCCTCCACCTTCCCTCCACCTCAACAATAAAGGTCGATATTCTTAGATGCTTAACATTATCGTGGAGTTTCTCACTTCTCTTGTTCTATCACATTTTTGTTTGCACATCTATTTTTATCATTGAGGACAATGCTTAGTCTAAGTGTGGGGATTTTGGGTTAGTTTCTTGAGATGGCGGTCTTTTGCTTTTTCTAGTTCACACACGGGCGCTAAAAAAAAAGAAGCATTTATTTCATGTTCATTGTTTCTCCTCTTTGAATCCATGCTCTTCCCGATGCTTATCCATGAAAGTTGGTGATTTTGTGTGCGAAAATGATTGTTGCATTCCTAATTGCATACATTGAGTAGTTATTTGTGATGATTGATTGGTGGAAGATTAGGATTACACTCACAAACCATCTTTGTGAGATTTGAGCCATGAGCATACATTGTATTATGCTTCATTTTCTTGATTGTGTGTTGTCTTGCATTGTTGATTTTTCAACTCCTTGATGAATGTTATTCATGTCTATCAACTCCTTGATGAATTGGATGCATGAAATCAAAATGAGGGTGTTTAGGATAAAAGACTATTTTTCTTGAAATTTTGACCTTTCTTTGAAGCCTACCCTCCATTTAACCCCTAGTGATCCACTTTGAGCCTTAAGCCCTTTTGTTTGATTTAGCACCACAATACAAGCCATGATACCCCTTTTTTTGTTGTTGATTTCTTCCTTCTCTTTTGAACCTTGAATTGAAGAATTGTATAAGCTCGTTCTTGCTCACTTTTGGTTTTGTCTGAGATAGATTGCAAGTTGTTGAAATTTTTGTGCATCCAAGGTCTCTATTCCATGGTACTCTTTTCTCTCATCGTGGAAAAAATCAATAAAAAAAAAAGAAAAAAGAGAGAGAGAGAGAGAAAGGAAAAAAAAAGAAGAAAGAGGAAAATAAAAAAAAAAAGAAGGAAAAGCAAAAAAATAAATAATAAAATGATGAGACCAACACAAAAGAGATTCGCAAATTTTTTAGGATGTGTATCTTGATATTTGAGCAGTCTCTTTGATATTGATATATAGATTTGTGATTAGAAGGGTTTGTATAATTGCTTCGATTCCATTAGCCTAAAAATCCTTTTACCATACCTTGCCCCAGCCCCATTTCAACCCGTTTTTGACCCTCGATTTTAGTGCATCTTGATTCATCCATTGGTAGTAGGGACGTGATATATTTGCAAGCTTATGGTTAAAAATCTTCCGTGTATTGACTTGAGAGCTCATTCATACATGTACCCTATACACTTTTGAGTGTAATGAGTGAATCTTATGTGAGGTTGCTGGGTCCTATGTGTTTTCCATTCAAATTAATTGTTGTTAATGGTTGCTCATTGATTTTGGTTTGGGAATTGCAATCTTAAAATCATGTTTTTGTTGTGTGGAAAATATTTTGAATTAGCAAAACGAAGGTGAAATAATTGCATGAGCTATTGAATGCTTGAGGGCAAGCATTATCTAAGTGTGGGGGATTTGATAAGTTACATAAAAAAATATTTATTGTCATTATTTCCCCATGTTTATGATATTTATTATTGCCAATTATTTTAGTTTTAATGGAATTATTGCTCTTGTAGGAGTTTTGTGACAAATGGCTTAAATGAATTTAAATGCAAGACTTTATGTGTGATCAATTGAAGCTAAGGAAATCTGGAGTCAAGCGTGAGCATAGCTTATCAAATTGCAGATCCAGAATTGCAATATGAAGCTAAGGCGTGAGCACGCTACGAACCGTTGCGGGAATCTCAACCAAGTGACGCCCCATTTAATTCAAAAATTAGTTTTTCTTAATGTTTTAATGTAGTTTTAAGTAGAGAGGATGAACTTAGACTATTTGAGGGATAAGGGAGAGTATTTACTCAAAATTAATGGGGTATTTACTCAAAGTTAGTGCGTTAGTAGGTTTTTATGAGGAGACCTTGGAGACTCCTATATAATCTTGGTCCCTTCCTTTCTAAAAATAGAGGCGAATCTTCCTAATCTCATACTTTCTTCCCTTCTGATATTTCAAGCAACTTTGTTCATGGAGTGCTAAAGGCTTTTTCCGGCCAAATGATAATTGAAGTATTGGTTCATCGTGACTTGTGAGATCTAATTGATTTTATCAGCCTTTTCTTATATTTTCTCTACTATTTATATATTTCTTGCGCTTATTGCAATTGATTATTGTTATTTTGGTTGATTGCGCAAAACATGCCCTTTGTTCAATTGTCAAGATAACATATTGCCATTTAGAACGTTAAATCAGTAATTGTTTAATTGTTCTAATATTTGTGGTAAATAGTATAGTTGATTAGAACCATATTTTCGTTCTATACTATGGAAATATATAATCTAGCTTAAATGAACCTATATGTGCATTTGTTGGCTAGAATTGGTAGCTTCTCTAGATTGTAATGTTATTGATAAATTAAAGTCTATGATCATATCTATAATTGTTTATTGGCTAGAGAAATAATTAGAGAACGTTTCCTGATTATCGAAAAAGTAAGGAGAGGCAGGTTGTTAGGTCGTACCAATAACCATAACCAGTTTAGTAGAGAACAGAGAAATTAATCTTTGCATCTATGATCAAGTCCACGAACCAATACTGAGATTGTTCCTTTGGTTGGATATTTCATCATATTGAATCACTTTCACTTAATTGTTTGCTAGTAATTTTTAGTTTATTTAAATTTTCTCACACAAAAATCTCAAACCCCCCTTATTTTTATTTTTTATTTTTGGTTTCAATAGTCTATATCAAAATTAAGTCTAACCAATCTCAGTGGATACGACCTTGCATACCACTACTACAAATCCATAATTTTGAGAAACAAGAATTAATATTGTTGGTTTCGACAACCATCAGCCGCCCTCTCTCTCTCTCCTATATTCTATCTCACCAAATACTCCCTCTAGCCTAACCATCAAAAGGTTTGGATTTACGCTGTGAACCAGAGATTGATATTTGTGATACGTGATATCAATCTGACGAGAGAGACTTGCAGTATTGTTGATCGTGACATACGTAGATCATAGCTCAAGCAGAAAGTCTTCTGGTTCGCTCAAAGTTCAAGTTCACACGAGGTAACTCATGATTACTCTTAGATAACGAAGTTGATTGGTATATATTGAGATATAAAACTTCATTGGTATCAGAGCCTATATGCTTGATTGTTCTTTTCTTTATGCTATAAATTGCATGCTTTTGCGTTTGAGTTTGTTTAAAAGTTTTACCCGATAACGAACCAAATGTGTTTTATTATTTCATGTGTAAAACGATTTTATTTTGAAAAAAAATTATATGTCCGAAGTTTCCTATGACGAGGCGAACAACATACTAAATTCTCGTTGAAACTTGGGTATTTTTCCAAATATCACAAACCCTAGTTTTGTTGAAAATTAATTTTTCTGAAACTTTGCATGCTGTTTTGACATGTTTGTATTCTGTAAAACCGTGGTTTTATGGTCTGTAGTTGTAGTACTCCGCGAGGTCTTTCTAACGACATATTATATGCTTAATTTTGACTTAAAATGAACGTTTTACAGCCTCGAAAAGTTGGCTCGCGGATAACGTTCGCGAATCGATTTTCCAGGTTGAAAAATAGGCGTCCCACGATCCCCACTCTTGGCCTAGATGTACGTGCCTCTTGTGGCATACCTTTCGATGCCAAAAGTATATGACTAGAAAGTACTCGACGATACGAATCCAACGCACTGTCCGCGACCTCATCGGAGTTCGGGAAGGCGGCGAGTGGAGTACACTTTTTGGTTGGGCGAGTGAGAAAGAAAATAGTCAACTAGTCAACCGTTGGCTGGTCAACAGGTCAACAGTCAACGCTGACATGGCTACCATGTCATCTGCCACGTCATCACAGTGGGACCAATTTTTCTTGAGCCAGATGATGACGTCATTGATGATATCATCTGCCACGTCATCAGCCCAGTCATCTGTCACGTCAGCCCTAGGGCTGACTAAGTATCCATTCAGTGCCTGTGTGTCATAAAAATGATGCCCACTCTCGGTAGTGGCGCGTGAGGGGTGCTACGGCCGCCCTTTTTTTTGTCACTTCTGAAGAGTCTAGACTAATTTGGGTCTTCTGAGTCCAATGGTGACCTCTATTTTGATCAATTCAGCTTGGAAGTATGTGTTTTTGATTTTTCCTAGCATAAAAATGTGTTTTTTTGATTTATTAAAATTACAAAAATAACTTCCAGGGGTTGTTTTGTCATTCTGTGACCTTTTGGGACAGTTTGGGACAATTAGGTAATTTTTTAAAATTCATTGTGAATTTTAAACTATTTTAAAGTCATTTTTAACATAATTAATTGTCGTTTTGGCTGTGATTACGAGCCTCGCAGATTTTCCCTCCTTACGTGTATGATGTAATTATGTTTAGTAATTGATTTTTTGGAACAAAAATGAATCAATATATATATGCTAATGTCTTATTTTTCTTGCAATAAATTGTAGTGAAATGACTTCGTAGAATGTAATCGCTGACCTTAACAAGTGTGAGAAATTAGATGACACAAACTATAGTGTTTGGCAAAGGAAAATCACGTATTTGCTAAATGAGCAAGAGATTCTTGACAACCTAGATACTGTGATGGTAGAACCAGAGATGGGTAATTTGACCATCACCCAACATCGCCAGAACATGCGGGAATTCCTTAAGTGGAAAAAGAAAGATCGCTGTGCACGTTTTACTATGTTGAGTAGCATGCATAATGATTTGATTGGCGAGTTTGAGGATTGTCTAACTACAAAACAAATGTGGGACGACATTAAGCTTATTGATGTGTTTAAAAATACCTTACAAGTGCACAAGACTATTGTAGAATAGAAAGATGGTAGCAAGGGTCGAACCTCAGGGAGAATGAATTAAAACGAATTTAATCTAAACTAATTAAAAATTTGCAATTAATTAAAAGAGAGGATTTTGTTTGGAATGATTTAAATTGTAATTTTAATAGAAAAATAACTCTAAATTAACTACTTGCAGAAAACTGGATTAAATGAAAGTTTTATGGATGAGAATGGTCTAGGTATTGGAATTCATATGTATCTCCTTTTATGTGTATTGATATAAAAGTATCTATCAATTATGGGTTCTATCATTAGGTAAATGATTGAGACTTACTGGTCGAGGATTGCAACCCTTAGTACTCCGCTTTGACTGTGCTTTCTTGGTCCGTCCAGATAGTAATTAAGAGTCCATTAAGTTCCTTAGAAATTAAAGTATGGAGGAACGAACTCTATGGTACTCCATATTGCATTCCACCATACAATACGAACCTAGATCTACTCCTTAGCCTACAGTCGGGAATCAGAGAGATTTATTTACCAATTAGGTTGGCCAGTATATGACTTATGCATTTAGTCGTACAATTCATCATACCCAAGAGCCTACACATTCATTAACGTAGCAATTATGCGATAATTTCAATGTAAACCAATTATAATCTAATATGATAGACGATAATTGGATAGAATGAAATTATATTAACACATAAAATTCGATACAAAGTTACCTCCAATACCTAGGGTGAAGAAGCGGTTAGTTCATCACAAATGATGAATAACACATATGAATGAATTGAAGCATCTTCAATCTTCAACAAAATAAATTACAAAGTGTTTTTGCCTCTTGAGAGTGCTCAAGAGCTGCCTAATAAAACCTAAAAACTGTCCTCCATAAAGTTGTAAGACTAGGGTTTTATTTATATTAGCTAGGGTTTAATGAGAAAATACAAAACTGCCAAATTCTGAAAATCGGGGCTGAGCGGTCACTCAGCCCATGCCTTGAGTGATCGCTCAGGCCTCCTGCTCTGGATTCTTGCTTCTGGAAAATGCGCCCGGCTTCAAGGCATCTCGTGAGCGAGCGAAGGCCTTTCCGGATGCCTTTTAAAGCCTTTTGGACCTTCTTCTTTGGCGGAATAGCACTTAGGCCCCTAGAAACTTCATATCTTTGCAAAATGGCTCGAAATTAATCCTTTTCCTCATTTTTAGCCTGAAACTCATAAAACAGTAAAACACATATCAAAAGTTTTAGAAACTCGCAGAAAAGCACAATCTAAGTAGGAATATACACACAATAGATGCGTGTAAAACACATTTATCAAATACCCCCAAACTTAGACTTTGCTCATCCACAAGTAAACATATAAATACAAAAGAAAAAAAAATAAAATAAAATACAGAAATTAATAACAAAAATCTTTTTGGAGGGTGACACTATTTACACTCCTCTAGAAACCCACAAACTCAAGGAGACTCGTAAGAGCGACTCGACTATGCAGATAAATACAAAAATAAATAAATATAAACTAGAGAAAAATAAAATAAAATAAAATAAAGAAAATCATTTTGGTTTTTATTCTCAAGTCTTATAGTGTGAAAATTAACGGCAGTCTCAAGCAATGCTCTACACATGTGTAAGGACTACTTCCAGTACCAAATGGGTTCACTCTATCATGCAAATAGTACTATGATTATTCAAATGTGTGAACTCCTACTCATATAGCATATCCAAAATTAGACATTTTAATCAAGCAAAGCTCAACATTCATTCTCTCCATATTTTGAAAATAAAACACACGTGCACTAAAAAGGAGAGTCTACCATCAATATCCGGTCACTTTACAGAAAAGAGAATATTAAGGAATCAAAAATGCTTATACATCCATCCCATGCACTTCCTATGTATGAATACACTGCTTTTATTTCTCAGTTACTTGTAATAGCTCAGATTATGCTAACACGTTGGGCTTTACGAAGAAGTGTATATGAATTATGGATCGATTAACATGTTTTAATCAAATCAAGGAAGATACAGCATGATAGAGCGGCACTAGATCAATAGGACTTTGATAAACTTGTAATGTAAGGCCAGGGTAAATGGGTAACAATAAGAGGGAAAGAAATACAAAGCGAGAGAGCACAACTACCCAAATTCCCCATTGCTTCCATTGCACGGATGTATGCATTAGGCTAGGACTTGAAAAGACAAAGACTTTGGGAAAATTTTTCCCCCAAACTTGCATTTCGCTATCTATTTACTTTCATAACTGAGTGCCCATTCGCCTTGTTCTTTTGTTGGCTATGCCATTTTTTTCCACTATACTTTGCACTCCTTTTTGTTCATTCTAATTTTCTGATCATTTCTTTTCATCTTCTTTGCTCCGTTTCTTTTTTACTTCTTTACCTTTTTTTAGATAACGGAGAATACAAGGAAGAAGATGAAATCATAGGAGGATCTAAAATAATGACTATCCATGCAACATCAAATTCCCCACCTAAGTTCTATTCTCTCCAAGGTAGGCTAAAGTGTATAAGCTTTTAGGGTTAAGTTAATGTGGGTAAAAGAAATGATGTCGAATGGGGGTCGATATGTGCTTTTGCACACGCCATTCTTTTAATAAAGCTCAAAAGAGGACACTAGGGATATAATATAGATAGGTCAGGAAGCTAAAAGGCTCAAACGATCCAAAAATGGCCTAAATCATGTCCTAGTGCCAAGTCATCATGCAAAATTCCATAGAAAATGAAATACAATTATAAACATCATATCCATATATGAAATGAAGAATAGCTCCTAACGTGTTTGACATAAGCTTTCACTAGAAAAGATATCGAGAAATTAAAGACTAACATGCAATCACGATTCAAAAGTGTGCTTGAGATATATTAACAAGACAATTCCAAAACTTCTAATTTCTTATAAAAATGACCCTAAGTTACAATTCAATGTAACATTCGCATAAAGACATTTACTCTTCCTAATTAGGTGCACAAAACCAGTCTCTCGGAGAATGCCATGTGAGCTATATGCTAGATAAAAATGTCAAAGTCCTTCAATAATGGTGGGGTATGAGTACACAAAGGAGATAATCATAGCAAATTTACACAACAGAGTATATTCCTGAAGGATCAAGAAAGAAGTCATGCGGGTCATAGCATTAATCATCATCGACTTACATTCCGCACACAGACTCGAGAATAAATTTTTTATAAAAAAATTGGAGATTGATGCTAATTAGAATAAGGCCAGATAAGCAGACAGCTATGAACTGAAACAACCATCAACTAATCTGTTTGGAAGAAACTAATGTGGTCATGGCCTTTGTCACAGTATTTCACTTCATCAACTCCTAAAATAAAAAAAAGAAACAAAAATAAGAAAATAGGTATGAGTTTGATTTCATTATTAATTTTTTTTTATCTTGATGATGAAAACAAAGTACGCAAACAAAAGATATGAAAAACGTTTACCCATAGATAATCGTCCCATCTCTGATTTCTTGTATGAAATTGGATCCACTCATCTTCTTCGATGAAACTCAACCTGTAACACCCCGCTCCTTCGTTAGCTCGGTTTGCGTGTTGTACTTGCACTTCTTTCTTTGTCGATTGTATGTTTGGTTTGCGAGAGGGCTAGGTGTGTATGAGAGACCATATTAAGACCAAAACATTATTAAGAGACTCTGTGTAGTTGTTGACTTGCTAAAGTCACAAGTCGTGACTCGACGATAGTCGGAATGCGACGCGATTGAGGGTTGCTTGCATTTTATGTTCGTGACCTCGGTTTGGGTCCTAGACCTTTATAAGATGGTTTATTAACATGTTTAGATGCATTATACTTCAAGTTGGAGGTGTTCCTTAAGTCTATCGACGGTTTGGAAGCTTTGGAGATAGTGCTCGTCTTTATCGCGTAGTTCGGGAATTGAGTCGCGTAATCGTCTCTCCTTTGGGATTCTTATTTCCCTATTTGTTATTCAACTTTCTAGAAGTATTTAAGCTTCTTCATTAGCCCTTAGACTTGCCTTAAAAGTCTCCTTTCATTGCTCGTTCGATTGCGAGTTCATTCGCTGCCCGGTTGCCAGACGTTGTTGCACCCCTTCCCGGTTTCGCTCCGAGTTGTCTCGGGAGTTCTTCGGGTGTGTTTCTGACTTGTTTAGAGTTGGGTTAGACCTTAGAATGGTTTCCCATAAGTTTGGGACCATTTAGGACTTGTTTAAACCAAGTTTTGGAGGTTCAGAGGCCCAGGCGCCCGCCTGGCACCTTGTGAGGCGCCCGCCTCAAGTTCTGGGAACAATTACAAAATGAGAAGAATTTGGAGAGAGCCTCTGCAGTTGAGGCGCCCGCCTGGGAGAAGTTAAGGCGCCCGCCTCAACATCTGGTTCACTTACGGGATTTTTTCCCCTGTTTTGATATTGAACGACTTATACACCCAAACCCCCTATCTAAACCTTTCTTAAACCTCCCTAACCCTCCTCACTTGTGTCCTAACATATCTAACTTGTTTTTAGAGTGGATTAAGAGTGCATTAGTGAGTCATTAAGCCACCAAATCAGATTAGAAAAGAGACCACATTGGCTTGACACATGTCCCACTCAACATTTCACCTCTTATAAGCCACAAATCAGCCATTTGACTTCTCATTTGCTGAGAGCATTTCCAAAAACGTGAGAGAGATTTCTTGAGAGTTCTCCCATGGCTTCTTGAAGCTTTGACCTTGGTCTTCCCTCATCCGTTCTCCATTTGCTCAAGACTCCTTCATCAAAAGTGTAGAGCTCGAAGAGAGGATCGGTTTCAACCGATTAGTTTCTTTCTTTGCTTTCTTGGGTGTAGTATTCAAGTAAGTTACCTCTTCTCTCTTTGATTTTGTACTCATTGATCCTAAGGAAAACAAACTCTATGCTATTTGAGGTCAATGAGTACACATACTTGCCTTGTATGATTTTAATTTGTGATTTGAACATGTGAACTTGTTAAGAGCATGTGTAGGATGACTTCTATGATTATTGAAGTATATTGTTACTCTTCATCTTGTGGTTCTAGGATTATGAGCTTGCTAGAAATCATGTTTACCATTTATTTGGGTTTATTATGATAGTAGGCATAAGTTTGGGAATTTGGATGTGTGATCTCACTAGATTATAGGAGTATGACCATTTATTTGAGATTATGTGATTTGTAAATTGGGTATAAGATTTTGTTGAGTTCTATGGATTTAAATCTTGGGAATCTAGTCCGAATGATTTTTGGAAAAATTGTTATAAATGCGAATGATATGTTAATTTGGGGATTTTTGAAATATGTATTCAATGATGTGTGATTTTAAGACTCAATGGAGTTGTTGTAGGATTCAATATCATGATGGTGAGCCTTAGGTTAAAATCATTCGATGTTCGGGTTTGGTTGGTTTTGATTATGAGTACCCGAGCATCTTGAATTGTGTCCCATTTGTGACACCCACGATATAGAGGCTTATTGGGAATTTATTTAGGGCGTGCTCGTTAGGGCACGGAGCATTAGAGATCAACCTATGATCTCGTATTACTTTAAGAAATGATTATTTGAATGAGTTCTCTTTTAGGGAATTGGGTCGCGTGCACATGAAAGCACTTGCGAGGTTATGACTACGTCTTAGTTTTGATACGCGTGAGATTGGCTTTGAAGAAGTCGAACATATATGACCGTTGGGACTATGGTTGAGTCCGGTGTACCTTTAAGTGAGGATAAATGCTAAGTCTGAATTTATGATTGTTTTTAGACTAAATAATAGTCTTTGGTTTAATCCCGAGTAGAGGGCTATAGTAGACCTCACATTGTGATTTCTTGAGCTTATATGCTACGTTTGATTGGGTTGTGACTTGAGGGTTATGAATACCTCAATAGGTGGTTCTTGGACTAAACGGATAGGTTGGTTGGTTTTGTTAAGTGTGTACAATATGTGCATTGTTAAATTGGTGTGTAGAACTTTATGTCCTACTTGATTTGATATGTCCGCTATGATCGGTCTTGGTTCTTGTTTGAGCATGAGAGTAATTATCTACTTGTGCATTTCATAAAAGCCCACCGGCATTATTTGGATTTGGTTTTTATGTCGAGTAGGACGATACACGCCTATACGAATCGTAAGATTCGTGATTCGCTATGGATCGCCGCATTCGGGACCTCACACACCCTCCGTTGGCCGCAGGGGAAGTAGCCCTCACCGTATCAATAAGTGCCGCATTGTCTTGCTAGCTAAATCGAATGATTCTCGATGAAAGTCGATGCACTCACAGAGCATCGATGTTGCACGAACCAAGAATATTGTGTATTGCAGAGCAACACAACGGAAAGCTATTTGGGTACCTTCTCTATCCCTTATGTGGCTTACTATGAGCACTTATATGAAAGATAATGTGCTATGTGATTTATGAAGTTTATGTTACTCGATGACTTACAGGTTTATTGTTGGTATACGATTTAGATGCCATGAGTTTATATATGCTTGTGCATTATGCCATGCCACGCCATGCTATGCCATACATTGCATTTAGTAACTTACTGGGTCATTATGACTCATTTCGTGTGTTTGTTTTCCTTAGTTTTTGCAGTAAGCTTGTTAGTACGCGTTGAAGCTTTGGGCGCTTGATCGATAACAGGTGGTCTTCCGGGCGATAGCATGGGGTTATTAGTATTATTGTATTTGTTATCTTGTGAGATACGGACGTGAAGTTATGTAAACTTTACTTGGATAGTTATGTTAGTATCTTATTATTGTTTTATTTTGGGAGCCGACTTGTCGGGTCGAGCTGTTGTATTTAATTAGAAGTTATTCCGTTGTCTTTCCGAGCAAGGTTTTAGCTCGCTTGTTCTAGTATTATGTTATTGCTATTTCTGTCCCCGACAACTTTAGTCGAGAGACATTGGTTTAGTGGATAGTATTTTATCTCTTTCTCTTTTAGTTGATTTATTCCTCCGGCATGTTATAGCCGTAGAGTTGTTGTTTATCGTTGGGTTCTTGTTCGCCTTAGGTTGCCGATGGTTTGTTGTCCGCGGCGCAATGTTGCGTCACGCAAGTCGTAGATTTGTCGAGAGATAGTCGTCTCTCAGCCTTGTATTCCTTAGTTTATAAATATAGGCTTTGGTCCCACTTATGATTCGCTTCCGCAGATTTTAGTTTTGGTTATTCGGTTTTTGCCGTTATGGCTTTACATTCCAGTTTAGAGTCTGTTGGTTCAACTCTTGACTCGCACCACTACGCTTAGCGGGTGCTTGTCTGTCTTTTAGCTTGTCTCGACGGCACGACCTTGGGATTTCGCATTGGAGTCCGGGTCGGGCTGTCACACAACCACCACTGAAATCAATCAATTTCTCATCCCCCCTTTCATCCTCGTACATGACCTAACTTAACTTAACTTTTTCTTTCATAATTCTTTAAATAATCCAACCCGACCACCATGACGGCTGCTCTAAGGTCGAAATCATCTAGAACCATAACTTCTTCAACATCCTCTCAATTTCGATACTTTGTTTTACGCCATATTGTAGTCACGCCAACTTCGTACCTCTGATATATAACATTCACATGAGATATCAAGACCTGTTAAAAGATAGCATATGTCAAGTTACAAGGTTAAAAATACAAAAGAAAAAGCAAGATGCGTAAACAGTGAAAAGTAGGGGGCCTAAGTGCCAAAAAGCGGACAAAAAAAGCCCCGGTGCCGCCCATAGACCTTCCGGCGCCGCGCCAGCCTCCTCCATGGGTGGCGCCAACAGGTTTCATCAGTAGCTTTTAGTGCAATCTCTCAAGAGCGCGGTACAAGCCGATGAAACACAGAAAGGGAAATCTTAATTAATGACGAAGGAATCCTCACTCCCACCTATAAATAAAGGTGCCCGGCTTCATTATTCACACACTAATTTTACACCGTTCATTCAGTTACGCAGTGAGTTCTCCAGAGCGCTGAGAGATTTCCTTTTCTAAGCCCCGAAGCTCCGTCAAATCTCCCCCAAACACTAAAACCAACCGGCCAAAGTGAAACCTAGTTGCCCTGCTAGGATTCCACCCTATTCCTCCGGTCCAAAAATCCCAAAGCAAGCAGTTGCTATGTCCAAATTCAGATGCCAAATCAACAAAAAACAAGCAGTTGCTCTATCTAATTTTCGCTGACAGCAAACAAACAACATCAAAAAAAGCAAGTAGCGCCGCCTGCACCGAGGCCTCGAAAGCAACTTTCGTAAGCGCCACTGCCGAATCCCCCGAAAAAAACACAACATCAAGATAAAAAGACTCCATCTCCAAGGACAGAGCGAGCGCACTTTAAGCGTTGCCAGGAGCTAGTTGGTACGGGATAAAACCCCTACGCTTCAAGAGGTATGCTATTTAAAGTTTTATTTATTAAAAAGTTCTATTTATATTAACAAAATGTAAGCAATATAAGCAGTTGTGCTGCCTGAATTTTTATAGAAAATATCACTAAAAAGAGCCATTAGTATGGCCAATTATAAATATATTTTTGACTCCCAAAAGGAGGATGTGGCAAGTATTGTAATAATATATGTACATATATATATGTATATAAATATGCATTATTTCATCTGCTAAATAAATATAATAAAAAACATATTTTAGCAAAAAAAAAACTATTTTGAGACCGAAAGGGCGAGTTGGGTGTCTAACACATTCCCACCTCGTAACTTAGCCTCCGAACCTTTTACAAATCTGGTTACATTTGGTTTTTCTTTGTTTTTCCTTAAAATAAAGATGTCGACTCTGTTTTTACATTTTGAGTCCACAATGAGGCCGGGCGTATTCCACGCACTTAAAGGTTTATTTTGAAACCATCCGCTTTCATCAGCGTGGGGGGGGGGATGAGATCGAAAACCGGGGCACTCACAGTGGCGACTCTGCTGGGGACTATTGTTTTTATTTTAAAAGAAAATAAAAACGGAGGGCTAGACTCATTTTTCAAAAGAAAAAACAAGTTTTCTTTTGTTTTGGCTAAATATGCTTATTATATTTATTTAACAGTTAAATGTTGCATTTTTATATATCTGTATATTTATTTGTGCTAATAACCGTAAAAATTTGCAACAACTTCGTTTCGGGTACCGTTGCAAATATAAAAAAGGGGAATCAAAATAGAATTTCGGGCAGGATATTAAAAAAAGTAGGGGCTTATTTTTGCTTTATTTTATCATTATTATTCTGCTTTATTTATTTATACCGCACAAAATATGTAAATATAATTTTATTCTATCATATTATTTGTACATCCATACATGTTTGCATTTTTTTAATATAAAAAAAATTCTTTCCATTAATATCAATATGCTTGTTTTTTTTCTTTTCTTTTTTATATTTATTTGGCTTCTTGTATGTATATAGTTTTCAATTCTAAAAAAAATTCGTTTTTCAGATTTAAAAAAAAATTCAAAGCAAAACAAAATTCATTTTGTTCAAAAAAAAAAGAGTCACTCTTCCAAAAAAAAAAAATCATCTCCTCTAAAAAAAAAGTAGAAAGAAACTCATGCTTTCCAAGCAAAAGAAAAAATCAAGTTCAAAAAAAAATGTTTTTCATTAAAGAAAAAATATAATAATAATTTCGTTTTTCAAAAAAAAAATATTCAACACAAAAAATTTAGATAAAAAAGATGAAAAAAAAATTATTCGTTAAAAAAAACAATTTTATTACGTTAAACGGACCAAAACGTTAAAAGAAAATTCAGAGGGGCCTAAATGACAAAAGGGGAAAAGGTGGAAGATCAAAGTGGACAAAGTTAAAAAGTGAACATTCACATTCATATGGGTGCATCGCCTAAATTGACTATGGGCTGCGCCCATCCATTTTGAAAAAATTACAAGCCGGTACATTTTTAAAAACATGTTTTCAAATGAATCCACCTATTTTTTGCACATTTCTTTTAGGTACAATTTTTGGGCGAAACTACTTGTCTGCCCCTTTGTGTACGATTCACTGATTCTCCTTTGTTCGGGATTGGCTTAGATCTGTGCGCATCAAAATCTTTCTGTTTCATTTTGCTGGGCTTAGTCCCCTTCCCTCGACTATTATTTTACCCGGAATAGTCTCCAGAAAGCGGCATCATGAAGCCCCGAAGAGTTTCGCCGGAAATGCACGTTCTAGCAGCCGCTCAACTTGTTCTAAAAGTGCACAAGCCATAACAACAACTCCAGTTGTTCCATCACCAATTTCATAGTCTTGACTCCGTGATAATTCGACCATCAATTTTCAAATTTGATTATCAACATCCATTTGCTCCAAAATTGTTGCACCATCATTTGTGATGACGATTTCGCCGTCCGAGTCCGAAGCATCTTGTCCATGCCCTTAGGTCCAAGTGAGGTATTTGAGAATCCGACGATGCCTGTGGAAATGTTCGACTTCGAGCATCGAGTCCTTTCAATCTAGTCTTGCTTTTTGCTCCTTTAAAATAATGAACCGCCTGTACTCATCGAACGCTAACGCCATTTTTGACCTAGTTTCACTTCAAGGACTGAAGCTTGAATGAAATGAATCTATTGCCGATCGTCGGCGAATGAAGAAGCGAAGATTGCAAGCGGTGCTTGTCCACATCAATTTTCCAATTTGATTATCAACGAAGTGGACCGGAATCGACACAACCTTCGGCTTACATCGACGAGCGTGATTTTGTGAGAACTGAACTATGTGTTGAATCTGTTAAGATATGCCTTGCATCAGGTTGATTTTTGGCATCAGGTTGATTTTTGGCATCAGGTTGATTTCTAATGCCTTGCATCAGGTTGATTTTTGGCATCAGTTGATTTTTGGCATTAGCTTTTTTGATTTTTTAGGTCGGATCTTCATTAATGGCGCTTTGTCATTTGGCAACCAATTTGTAGTTACATGAAATGTCCAAAAAATTGATGGTCCTAGATGCAAACATGTTTCTAAAATTGTACCCACTTGAAATTTTCCCATCCATTTTCCTACGTGGTTCGTTCCTCTTTTTGAACAATTTTGTCTGATATTAGGTCCATTTTATCCGTTGGGTTGCCCATTTTTCCCGTTTGGTGCACCCATTTTTCTATTACTCCACCTTTCAAAAAATAAAAAATCATCAAAAACAAAAAAAAGTTTTCTTTCCTTTAAACCCTTTGTTGTGTTTATACATATTGGGATCTTTGTTGTTTTCCTTTGGTACCATTAACAATTTTGCAGGGGCTAACAAAATTGGTTATTTATTCTTTACTCTCCTGAGAGGATTGTCCGGATGTACGTAATCGCTACATCCCATTTCAAGGATCACAAAAAAAAAGGAGTTTTCTAATTAAAAAAATTATGTGTAATACTTAGTTCTCTTTTCCTTTCAATAAAATAAAATAAAATAATATAATCGTTTCTTTTCGTAAAAATAATAACACTAATCATTTGAAAAAAAATAAAAAAAGATTTCATTTTCTCAAAGAAAAAAAAGTCTCTATTCTTTCAAATTGAAAAATAAAAAAAGATTAGCAAAATGAAGATTTCTCTATCAGAGTTGAACTACAATGACCTGAGCCTCGAAATGAGAAACATAGGCAGCTTTCGGGTTCGGTCAAATGTTTTGATTTACTCTTAAAAAAGAGAGAGGTGTTTTTATGTGTTTTTGTTTTCCAAAAACATGTAAAGAGAAGACAAAACCCCCTCACCATTATTCTTAATCTCCAAATTCATCTTCTCTCCTAACCTTTCATAAATGCATCACTAGTTGACTAGTATCGTTCCCTCTCGGTTTTCAATTTTTTTTCCCCAATAAGTCTTACTTCGAGATGTCAAGATCTACCACTTCAAATAAAAAATGAAAAAAAAGAAAACATGAAAAGAGAAGAAGACCGATAGGTAGCCAGGGAAGAAAGGAAAGCTAGGAAGGCCAAGAAGCCAAGAAAGCGTAAAAAATTTGGAAAGCCGAAATCCTAAAAGGAGACTCAAGGATCATACGCAACAATTCAAGAATGAGGCTTTCAAAACCTATGGGTGTCTCTTTGTCCATATTGATGCCTATGGCCCATCCTTGCAAGAGTATGCTCACTAATCTATTTCGTCTCCGTTATTTCAAAAGTCCAACCAAGTCCTCAAATCAAGCTTTCCAAAGGTATTTATCTATATTCGAGTCTGGTAAATTCTTGCTTCTCCTATATCAATTTATCAAGTCTTCTTCTTGATCTCTGAGCATCACCTATCGCCAAAGTGCCTGCAAAAAAAATTGTAAAAAAAAAAAAGATGGCGAATCAACTCATGTAAAAACATGATAAAACTACATGAGTTGGTGATGAGTCATTTCAAGAATATGGACCCACAGACCATTAAAAATATTAGTTCGATAAAACAACCTTCTGTCTTGGTAAAAGGTCATCTTCGACCCATTGCAATCGAGATGTTAGTAGCACACTAGGGGCTTCAAACCATACACCAAACCCTTTCCAAATACCTAAAACAAATCCACCACATGCCAAAACCAATCCTAACCATACACCAAATCTCTTTCAAATACCTGAACAAATACATTATATACCAAAGTTTAACCATCTCTATGATCCAGTTTCTCAAAATTGGGGTTGCCCCACCCTTATATATATATATCCACCAAGAGTGACAACCTTTTTATCCCTAAAGAGAGAACTTATATCTCTTCAAGCACTTTCCCAAATTGCTCCGAGAGGTAAAAAAACAAAAGAGAGAAGAGGCAAAAAAAATGGGGGGGGGGGGTTATGCATAAAAAAAGTGCAAGGTTGAAAATTCAAAAAAAAAAAAAAAGTGAGGAGCCCATGCATAAAAAAAGGGAGTAGAAGAAAAAGAAAAGAAGCCTCTCCTGAGCAATATTCTCAAAATATTTCTCGCAACAAAAAAAAAAAGAAAAAAAGAGAGACCAATCACTCTTGGAGAACCCCATAACCCACAACAAAAGCAAAAAGTCGATCTCCCAATACCTACAACCAGGTCCAGAAACCAAATTCTCATCCAAACTCCTAGCCTAAAAGGCCGACTAATGATCGCTTCTGATCGCCTTTCCGAAAATAACCAAATCCACTGCCCAAAATGCCTTTGAACCAGAAGTCAATCAAATCCTCAACCCTAAAGCCAATCCATCCCAAACACTTAAACACTATACCCTAACCTAGTTGATACCTAAATCTTTGTTTCAATCGTTTATAACGTGATCTGAGTCCAGGACAGAACTCCTTGCTAAAAAGAATATAAAATCATCAAAAGATAAATGGTAAATAGGGTCCATGAAACTTGTGATACTCAGCGATAAACTCTGGATCATGACTCTCTTTTTGTTCATTAGGGTCATCCTCTTTCTCTGAGCATACTCATTTCTGTCCCCCACAAAAGTCTCTCCCAATCGAGTCTTTCTGGGGCTGTCTCCAGTTAATCTCTTCAGGAACTTTCCCATCTCATTTTATAAAATTTGGTTCATAGAGTCATCTCGGGGCTTCTCCCGCCGAACTCATTGGATACATAAAGGCTCATCATCTCCAGAAACACCTGCCCTTTCCATCTCCGCCTAAAAGAAACGAAGAAGCTATAAAGGATTGATCTCTCAAGAAGAAGCGACTTATCTTCGCATGCATTGAAAGACTGGCTCCCTATGAGGTAAAGGCTCGCTAGGTTGAAAATCCGAAAGGGCAGCCTAGGCAAAAGTTAGAGCAACAAAGAAAAAGAAAGAAGAAAAAAAAGTGGTCCCTCTGAGGCATCGATTAGTAGGATTCACTGATCTTGTAATTGAATTCCTTTCTTGATTGATGAACTAGTCAAAAGACTGAAAAGTGACCCATCACTCCAGTCACCTTCATTTCAAATATCACCATCGACTCCTATACTCATAACCCTTCATAACCAAAAGTCGCATCCTAATCTCTCTTATCACATCTGCATCCCTTGACCCATCTTGTCTTAGCATGTTTAAGAAAACAATGGGCACACATCTATGTCATAAATTCAATTTTTTCGAAAAAAAAGAGGGAAAAAAAGGAAGAGTTTTTTTCCATATGCATGTTATCTTAGCTTGCATCTTGTCACTTCATCACATATTTGGTTATCATATTCGGTTATCATATTCATATTGCATCATACTTTCATGGAAAAACTTTGGGCGTTGTAATGAATATTACAACGTGGCATTTTTTTCAAAAATAATTTGGGGCATTGTAGTGGATATTACAATATGACTTTTTGAACAAAATCTTTTGACATTGCAATGGATATTACAGTGTTACTCTTTGAACAAAATCTTTTGACATTGCAATGGATATTGCAGTGTGACTCATTGCAGTGTGACTCTTTGAAAAAATGTATATCTTTTGACATTACAATGGATATTGTAGTATAACTCTTTGAAAAAAAAACTTTTTGATTCTGCAATGGATATTATATATTTTTTAAGAAAAAATGGCATTGCTTTGACTTATTTTGCAATAAATATTGTATTTTAGGTTTGCATTTGGTTTTTATTTAACTTGCAATGGATATTGCATTTTAAGTTAATGTCTTTCTCAAGGTGATGCAATGAATATTGCATCGGATATTTACATACACTTTCTCTGTTAGTGATGCAATACATATTGCGTCAGATTTCGTGTTGGTTTTGTAGTATTGCAATGGATATGTCATCAGATATTTTGCAGGAGGTTTTATGGTGATGCAATGAATATTGCATCAGATTTTGTGTTAATTTTGTAATAATGTAATGGATATTGCATCAAATTTGGTAACAAATTTTGTGATAATGCAATGGATATTACATCAACATCTAATTTTCTGATAACGCGATGGATATCACATCTAGCATTGTGATGCAATGGATATTGCATCTGATTTTATGATAATGCAATGGATATTGCATCTGATTTTGTGATAATGCAATGGATATTGCACATGATTTTGAAGTAATGCAATGATTCAGATGTGGCCTTAGGTTCCTGATGGATGCAATGGATATTACATCTGGTCTCACTGTGGTTGATGCAATGGATATTGCATCTGGTCTCACTGTGGTTGATGCAATGAATATTGCATCTGGATTTGCATCTGGTCTCGTTGTGGATGATGTAATGAATATTACATCGGAATTTGCTTTGGGCTTGCTCGATAATGCAATAGATATTGCATCATCTTTGGTGATAGTCTCGCGTGGCAAAAAAATGCAACAAATATTGCAGCCAATTTTTGTGATGCAATGGATATTGCATCCAATTTTGCGTTAAAAGTTGTCTTAAGTGCAATGGATATTGCACTTAGTTTTATGATAATGCAATGTATATTACATCAGCTTTGGTGATAGTCTTGTGGCAATGCAATGGATATTGCATCCTATCTTGATATAATGCAATGGATATTGCATCAACATCTATTTTTCTGATAATGCGATGGATATCGCATCTAGTGTTATAATGCAATGGATATTGCATATGATTTTGCGGCAATGCAATAAATATTGCATTTAGTGTTGTGGCGATGTAATGGATATTACATCTGGTCTTTGCGATGCAATGGATTTTGCATCTGGATTTTGCGGTAATGCAATGGATATTGCATTTAGTGTTGTGGCAATGCAATGGATATTGCATCTGGTCTTTGCGATGCAATGAATATTGCTTCTGTTTCTGTGTTAATGCAATGGATATTGCATTAGGGTTTGTGGCGATGTAATGGATATTGTATCTGATCTTTGCGATGCAATGGATATTGCACCTAATTCTGTGATAATGCAATAGGTATTGCATTTGGGTTTGTGGCGATGCAATGGATATTGCATCTGTTTTCTGTGATAATGAAATGGATATTGCATTGTGATATGCGTTATTTTCACTAAGTTATAATGGATATTGCAACTATCATTTCGCATCACATCTTGTTTGTTTGCCGAGGCCGAACTACGTTTGGTCTGATTCCTGAGAAAGGGATACATAGGCAGCCTATTTCGGTAAATGCGACCATCAGAGCATTTAATTTGCATATCTACTTAAAAACTACGATAACCTGCTATAACCGACTAAATATGTCTAGGGTATGTGAGATTTGAATTGCACCATAAACTGTTGCATTATAACTGCTACTAGAGCCAAGCAAACTAAGCTATGGGAAGTGAGCCTGCTGGCCGAAAAGCTCCGCCGTTAGATCAGGCGGGCGGGAAAGCCGCGAACATAATCTGCATGAAAACCCCCACCAAACCGCCCGCAGGTCAGGCAAACGCAAGCCCGCGGTTTATTTAATTATTTATTTATTTATTATCCAAATATTTCAAATAACAAAATTACATATCCATGGATGTAAACAATGCCTTTCTTCAAGGCAAGCTGTCCGAGGAGGTATTCATGGCTCAACCACCTGGTTTCACAGACAAGGACAACCTCAACATGTGTGTCGGCTTTACAAGGCTATTTTTGGACTCAAGCAGGCTCCCCGAGGTACAATGAGCTGCGTCAGTTTCTACTGGCCTCCGGCTTAAAAAACTTGGTGGCCGACACATTGTTGTTCATTCTTCATACTGCGAGCAACATCATCTATCTTCTTGTCTACGTGGATGACATCATCATCACTGGGAACCAGCCCACTGCGGTTCAGACTTTCATATCCCTTCTCGCTAGTCGCTTCTCGCTCAAAGACCTTGTAGATCTTCACTATTTCCTTGGGGTTGAGGTTGTTAAGCGCCCAAGTGGTCTTCTGCTCTCCTAACGCGGGTACATTTGTTAGTTCCAAAGGGAACCATACTAGGCTAGAAGGGGGCAGTTTGAATAGCCTAGTTACACTTCAAAACTTTTCGTAATAGTTCCTAAAACAAGTACTTACAACTTATTGAAAATGTTGAAGTAACGGAAGACTTGTAAGGAAGATAGACTAAGTCTGTTGGTCAAGCACTACCAGTAGACTTGACTGTTTACTGAAGTTTGTAGCTCAAAGGAATAAGTTAAGACGAAGATGATAATATAAAGCAATAAGCAACATAACACAAAGAACACAACTATTTTGAGATGGTTCGCACTATAAAGAGTGCTACGTCCACCACCAAAGCTGTCAACCTTGGATTTGAATGTGCATTATATTTTTCACTAGTTTTATTACAGAAATCTCTAATGGATGTGCACTATATTTGACTTGTGTTTGGGGGTGGGGGAATTGAATATCCGGAAAATACAATATTTAAGGTGCAGAAGAATAGTAATGAATAAAACAATAAGAAGTAAGTGAGTAACAGTTGATGCAGATCTGTTGTTGAGGACTTCTTTGATCAATTTATGATCTTTTGAATGCAATGAGTATGATGACTGGATGTTGTTGAATAAGTTCAGAGCATTGTGTTCTTCAGTTTTCAATGGCAGTATTTATATCGGAGCATCCTTGAGACCGTTGGGGAATATGAAGTGAGTAACAACTTTATTAGGTTGAGTGCATTAAATGCATGGAGTTGCTTTGTTGACTTCATCTACAGCTGGAACTGATCAGGGTATGGAGAAGAGTAGGTACTGGAACTAGTAGGTGGGCGACAAACAGAGTTGCAGACCTGCAGTAGTTGGTACAGTCTGTTTGTGTCAGACTGCAAACCTGTTCTGTCATGTTCAGGAGGCGAAAGTTTTCATTCTTCGGAAAAGCTGGAAAGGTGTGTCTTAGAAGCCAGGAGTCAAATGGCGATAGATTAATTCAAACTTAATCCATAATATTTGAATTAATAATTCTCTTGATGAGTTGGACGTCCTGATTCTCTTGACACATCATGCTGTCCAAAGGCAGAAAAGGTTTGTTGGTGAAGCCTTTGCCGAAGTCTTCTGCCGAAACCTGTGATGTCTGAAAAAACTATTCTAAAGACAAATTTCTATACACAGTTGCTACGCTAACTGGTACGCAGCCCATTTAGCCACTAAGTATAGAACCTATAGTAATGAATGAGCAAATGCAAATTAAGATACAATGAGAAACAACAACATTTAACGATCTCCTTGCTCGCATGATGACCGATGCTCACCTAGTAGCTCGCCTTGCTACCTCGCCTACCTTGACTCTTCATAGGGCACCGCCTCCATCCGACAGAGTTTCGAGTAATGGTCGGGTGTCTTCAATATCATCTCTTACTCGGCTCGATGTTGCCTTCGCCATCAACAAACCCTCTCAATTCATGCGTATAGGCCAACCACCGAAACCTTTGGAATGCGGTCAAGCAAGTTCTTCGGTATCTTTGTGGCTCTATGAATACGTGCATCCTCCTTCATCGCTAGTCTCCTCCTGCTCTCCATGACTTCACTGATGCTGGTTGGGTTGGCAACAAGGATGACTACACATCCACCAGTGCCTGCATTGTCTATCTTGGAAGCAACCCAATCTCTTGGAGCTCCAAGAAACAACGCATTGTTGCTTGCTCCTCGCCGAATCACAGGGCGTGGGGCCACTTGCGGTGAAGTCGTGGATCGTGTCTTTTCTTGGCGAACTTGGTCTAACCTCCTCGACTCAACCAGCCATTTATTGTGACAATGTGGGCGCAATGAGTCTTTACTCGAACCCGATCTTCCATACTCGTATGAAACATATGGCCCTGGATTTTCATTTCATTAGGTAACAAGTTCATGATGGGCTTATGCGAGTTTGCTATGTCTCCTCAACCGATCAGTTGGCCGATGCCCTCACCAAGTGTAACTGCCCGACCTGGACTCCAATGCGAAATCCCAAGGTCGTGCCGTCAAGACAAGCTAAAAGACGGACAAACACCTGCTAAGCATAATGGTACGAGTCAAAAGATGAGCCATCAAGCTCGAATAGGAAGGTAAAGCCATAACGACATTACGGAACAACCATAAACTAAAATCTGCGGAAGCAAATCATAAGTGGAACCCAAGCCTTTAATCCTAAACAAAGGAATGCAAGGCTGAGAGATAACTATCTCTCGACAAATCTACGACGCGCGTGACGCAACATTGCGCACGGACAACAAACCATTGGCAACCAAAGGCCGGCAAAGCAACAAGAACCCAACCTGATAAACAACCACTCGACGATGAAGACATGCCAGAGGGACAAATCAACTAAAAGAATAAGAGATTTAAATACTAACAACTAAACCAAGGTCTCACGACTAAATTACCGAAAATAGAAACGACCATAACACAATACTAGAATACGCGAGCTAAAACCTTGCTCGGGAAGACGACAGAATAACTTCTAAATAAATACAATAGCTCGACCAAACAAGTCGGCTCCCAAAATAAACGACAATAAAATACTAACATAACTACCCAAGTAAAGTTTACATAACTTTACATCCGTGTCTCACAAGATAATAAATACAATAATAATAATAACTCCAAGCTATTGCCCGGAAGACCACCTGTTATCAAACATGCACCCGTAGCTGCAACGCGCACTAACAAGCTCACTGCACAAACTAAGGAAAACAAACACACGGAGTGAGTCATAATGACCCAGTAAGTTACTAAATGCAATTGTATGGCATAGCATGACGTGGCATGGCATAATGCACAAGCATGTACAAAATCATGACATCTTAATAGCATACCAATAATAAACTTGTATTAAGTCATCAAGTAACATAAACTTCATAAACCACATAGCACATTATCTTTCATATAAGTGCTTATAGTAAGCCACATAAGGGATAGAGAATATACCCAAATAGTGCCGTTGTGCTGCTCCTGCAATACACATTAATAACCGGGTTGTACCATCGATGCTCGTGATTACATCGACATACTGAGCGGCTACACCGCAAGGGCAGCCCTTTCTCAGTCTAGCTTAGCATAATCCACTCGCTCTATTGGTTACGAGATGGGCTAACTTCCCCACTGGGGCCAAAAGTGGAGGGTGTGTGAGGTCCCAGGTACGGCGATCCATAGCGAATACGAATCTTACGATTCGTATAGGCGATGTATCGTCCTACCCTGACATAAAACCAATCCAAATATTTCCAGCTGGACTTACATGCAATGCACAAGTAGACATTTACTCGCATGCTCAAACAAGAACCAAGACCGACAAGAGCGGACTTATCAAATCAAGTAGGACATAAAGCTCTACACACCAATTTAACAATGCACATATTTGCACATACTTAACAAATCCAACTAACTTATAAGTTTAGTCAAAGAACCACATAGTGAGGTACTCATAATCATCAAGTTATCACCCAATCGAAATTAGCATATAAGCTCAAGAAATCACAACATGAGGTCTACCATAGTCCTCTACTCGGGATTAAACCAAAGACTATTATTTTAGTCTAAGAACAACCATTGATCAAGACTTAGTATTTAGTCTATTCATAAAATATACTAGACTCGGCCATAGTCCTAACCGTCGTACATAATTGACATCCTCAAACCATTCTCATAAATGACAAGACTACCCCGTAGTCCAAAACCCGCAAGTGTTTCCATGTACACTCGTCTAAATTCCCAAAAGAAATCTCAATTAAATAATCATTTCTTAAAGATAAACGAGATCATAGGTTGGTCTCTAATGCTCCGTGCTCTAACGAGCACACTCTAAATAAATCCCCAATAAGCCTCTATCTCGTGGGTGTCACAAACGGGACACAATTCGGGATGCTCGGGTACTCACAATCGTAACCAACCAAACCCGAACATCGTAGTATTTCAACCAAAGGCTCCTTAACACAATATTGAACCTAAAATGATTCCATTGAGTCTCAATATCGCATCTCATTAAATACATATTTCATACATCCTAAAATTAACACACCATTCAAGTTTATAACAATTTCCCAAAATCATTCGGGTTTGATTCCCGAACCTTAAAATCCATAAATATTTATCATAATCTTATACCCATTTTATTAATCACAAAATCTCAATTAAATGACCCTACTCATGATATTTAGTAAGTTCACACATCCAAAGCCCCAAACATAGACATACTTTCGTAATAAACCCAAATAAAATGTAAACATGATTTCTAGCATGCTCACAATCCTAGAAACACAAGAAGAAGAGTAATCATATACTTCAACAATCATAGAAGCCATTCTACAGATGCTCCTAACAAGTTCATATTTCCAAAAATCCCCAAAATGGGCATACAAAGCATAACAAGTGTTCATTGCCCACAAATAGCACATAGGTTATTTTTCTTAGGGCCAATGAACCAAAATCAAAAGAAGGTAACTTACCTAGCTTGAGTGAAAACTCAAGAGAATCAAAATCCGAGCGGTGAGGTTGTTCCGCCCGTCGCATACGTCAAAAATCCGAAGTTTGGCGGCAATCGAACGGTTAGATCTTTGTGGATCGAAGGGGGAAGATGGCTAGGGCTCCAAGCTTCTTTGGAGACGCCCTCTCTATCTAAGAATACATTTCGTAGGATGAAGAATGGAAGAATGGCTGAATTCTAAAAGGGTTCAAGCTATTCATACCTCCCAAGCAAATGAGGGCACAATTGGAATTTCATGGGTACAATTAGTGATGTTTAGGTGTAATCAAACCCTAATCAAACCTTAATCCACTCCCCAAACATGTTAGGACTTATATTAGACTAATAAGGATCTAATACAAGTGGTTAAAGCCACTAATGATAGAGGTTTAGTAAGGGTACAACCGTAATCAACCGCAGTTGCAGAAAATCCACGTTTTTGCTGGAAATCGTCTTTGTTCGGTTGTGGAGGCCGAACCTCCTTCATAATGTTCGGTTCTTGGGGCCGAACAATGCCCAATATGTTCGTTTGGCATGGTGGAACAATTCCTCAGGCCATACGTTGTGTCAAACAGGTCCAGATTTGCACGTATAGCGCATATAAGACATAAACAACTCAAATAAGCAATGGAATGAGTAGCAAGGGTCTTAAAACCAAACCATCCAAGTGTCAAACCACTTTTAAAGTAGGTCTAAACTCCCAAAGAACACCCACAAACAACTCCCGAAACAACTCGGAGCGAAACCAGGAAAAGGTGCAACAATGTGCAACCGAAACGACAAATGGACTCGCAATTGAACGAGCAATGAAAGGAGACTTTTAAGGAAAGTATAAGGGCTAATGAAGAAGCTTGAATACTTCTAGAAAGTTTAATAACAACTAGGGAAATAAGAACTCCAAAGGAGAGACGATTACGCGACTCAACCCTGAACTACGCGATAGAGACGAATGCTATCTCCAAAGCTTCCAAATCATCGATAGACTTAAGGAACACTTCCAACTTGAAGTCTAATACATCTAAACATGTTAATAAACCATCATATAGAGGTCTAGGACCAAACCGAGGTCACGAACGCAAAACGCAAGCAAACCCTCAATCGCGTCGCATTCCGACCATCGTTGAGTCACGACTTGTGACTTTAGCAAGTCAACAACTATATGACATCTCTTAATAGTGTTTTGGTCTTAATGTGGTCTCTCATACATATGTAGACCCTTTAGCAAACCGAACATACAGTCGACAAAGGAAGAAGTGCAAGTATGGCACGTAAACCGAGCTAACGAAGGAGCGGGGTGTTACACTCTCTCCACCTTAAAAAGAATTCGTCCCGAATTCTAAATCACAACACAATCCAACATTAGGTCAACACTCAACCACGATACATCGAGACAAAGATTACGGTGTCACTTAACCCCTGATGAACACTCGAGTTCAAAACCACCAACCTAGACTCGAATCTCCGAGTCTACCGTCACATAACACACGAGGGTCTAACTGCAATAATCCAAATTCAAGAGTCAACAAACTCTCGATAGACATAACAACATCAACACTTAAGATTGAATATATCACGAATCATACTTGAGTCGCGAATACACATACGAACAACACTATGCTAATCATGTAAGCAAAATACCAAATTTAAACATGAAGAACACATTCAAGGATATTTCAACATCCAACTGCCAAAACTATTTGTTTTGGGGCTCAACACGAAATTCAAGCACAAGAGGTTCTAAGTTAAAAGAAATAATAATTGCCTATGGAACAATTCGCAAACAAATCAAGGATAATCAAATCGGAATTTCAAACCATGTAAATCATACTCGCGATTTTCCTATCGCGTGTAACAACACATAAGAGCACGTTAATGACATGTTTTTGAAAATTCGTTCCATTTCTGTCCATTCCATTTGGTAACAGTATAGTCAATTCCTAACTTAATTCTTACCAATTCCTAGTCCAACGACGAATACCTTTTGCTCACCAATTCAGGGTACCTACTGAATTAGCTTCAAAAGTTTCCGTCGTAAGGATGCGAAGGTTCATGAATAAAATTTTTTAAGCATCCTTCAAACAGTCTCCTACGCTAATGAAATGAATGAACAGGAGATAGGTCTAAACTCCCAAAGAACACCCACAAACAACTCCCGAAACAACTCGGAGCGAAACCGGGAAGAGGTGCAACAATGTGCAACCGAAACGACAAATGGACTCGCAATTGAACGAGCAATGAAAGGAGAATTTTAAGGAAAATATAAGGGCTAATTAAGAATCTTGAATACTTCTAGAAAGTTTAATAACAACTAGGGAAATAAGAACTCCAAAGGAGAGACGATTACGCGACTCAACCCCGAACTACGCGATAGAGACGAATGCTATCTCCAAAGCTTCCAAATCACCGATAGACTTAAGGAACACTTCCAAATTGAAGTCTAAAACATCTAAACATGTTAATAAACCATCATATAGAGGTCTAGGACCAAACCAAGGTCACGAACGCAAAACGCAAGCAAACCCTCAATCGCGTCGCATTCCGACCATCGTCGAGTCACGACTTGTGACTTTAGCAAGTCAACAACTATATGGCATATCTTAATAGTGTTTTGGTCTTAATGTGGTCTCTCATACATATGTAGACCCTTTAGCAAACCGAACATACAGTCGACAAAGGAAGAAGTGCAAGTATGACACGCAAACCGAGTAAACGAAGGAGCGGGGTGTTACACCAAGCCTCTTCCTCGCCAATTGTTTCATCAATGACTTCACAAGATTGGTCTCTCCTCTCGGTTGTCCATCTTGTCGGGGCATATTAGAGAATAATATATTTATTATTTATTCTTGTTTATTTATAATTATTAGTTAGTGGTATTTACCTTGTATAGTTCTTTCCCTATTATGTTACCTTCCGTGTAAATGTTTCTTGTACCCTACTCTTATTGTAACCTTAATTGTAACCCTCCTTATAAATAAGTGATTGCTGTTATTCCTAAACTTTATTAGTTTCTATAGGTAAAAGATGTTATTTATTATTACGATGCATGGATATATATCAATATTTCAACCTTTACAATCATAATAAGATAATTATCTCTTATTTCGCATGTTCAATTTATTAATAAACATGATTTTTATATTATAGTATTATGTAGATATTTCAAAAATTATTTGTCATTTATGTGTCTCTATATAGACACACGAATATGTAGTAATTAGTTTACCAAAAACATGAACTAAATTTGCCCAATTTGTTTTGGATGTACTTGAACAAAACAAAAAAAAAGAAGGAAATTTGATAAACAAATATGATTAATTAACCTTACCACTATAAACTATATATATATTTTACCGAAAACGGCACTAAAAATTGCACCATTTGTGTTTTAAGTACTTCAACCAAAAAATGGAAATTGATAAACAAATATGGTGAATTAATTTTACCACCATAAAATATTTGTAAATTTGTTTTATGGAAATTTTTGTCACCAATTTAGATCACATCAATTATAGACATGAATTGTAATTTGTAGTTATTTGTTGTGATATATGTATCTACAATGATTATCAAACACTGAAACATTTGATATGTAGTATAAACAAATAATTTGTCTATTTATCATTTTGCAAATACAACAATATATGTTATATATTTAGATCAGATAATTAATAAAAGAGAAAATCATAATATATATATATATATATATATATATATATATATATATATATATATAATAATAAGTTTTATACTTACCTTGACATCAATAATGATCAACGTCATAATATTTTCGGTAAAAAATGTGAAAATATCCAAATGATTAAATTAGATTTATCTTTAAAAATTTTAGAAACTACTTTTGAAGGTTCACTAATAAGTATTATATATATATATATATATATATATATATATATATATATATATATATATATATATATATATATATATATATATATGGACATAATGCAAAAAGTGTTGAGAATCTGAACAGAATGCAAAAAGTTACAAGAGATGTATTTTATATATATATGACATTAATTGTTATTAAACCAGTATCTGTGCCCGTACCATAGGCACGGTGTCGGTATGAGATCGGTTTAATTGATGTATAAGATAATCAAATCCCATAACTAAGGGGATAATTCAAACAAAACACAAAACTAAAGGTTTTATATGTAATTGCAGAGGGAATAATTCAAACAAAACTCATAAATGTGGTTCATATATGTAACTCACATACTTACGGATTAATCTGGACCGTCAGTTATATTTTACACAATTCGATATGGATCACCAGTTCGACCTTGAGCTCTTTTATAATATATATATCTGTGTGTGTGTGTGGTGGAAATATGAAGAGACATAATGCAAAAAGTGTTGCGAATCTGAACAGAATACAAAGAGCTTAGAGATGTATTTTTATATATATGACATTATTATATATATATATATATATATATATATATATATATATATATATATATATATATATATATATATATATATATATATATATATATATATATATATATATAATGACAATATAGATTTCTCCTCCAAAATCTCACTTTTAAATTATTGTCTTTTGAGTTACCATTTCACTCTTTCTCTCATATCTTTTCTGGTTGTATTTCTCTTTCTCTCTCCCGTCTCCTCCCTATTTTCTTTCTCATCACCACCATTTTTTCTTTTTAAATTATATTTAAACATTTTCCCTCTTTAAACATAAAAAATAGTTATATATATATATATATATATATATATATATATATATATATATATAATGACAAGGATATATTTCTGATGCAGGAGCAAGTCAAATTGATATTAAGATATGCTTTATTATATATAGTTAATTGTGATTATATTGTAATTTTTGGATTTATATTTATTGGGGTAGTATTTTTATATTTAGAAGTAGATTTAAGCATTTAATTGATATATTTAAGTTTCATTAGGTTACTATATATGTTAGACAAGTTTTTATGAAGTTTTAGCTTGTTTTCCAAGCTTTATGAATCATATAAATATGAGACTTCATGTAATTCCGAATTTGGCTTGAATTTTAAGAATTGATTTGTTTCCTTCCAGTTTTCGGTATTCTTTGTGAATCAACGAAATTGATGCTTAAATCGTGGTAGGTTTGCGAACCTCAACAGGATTTAGAAGATCATTGCTGGTAGTCGTGCGCGATCTCAACAGCTTTGATATTTATCGGTTACTTTTAATTATCTTCCGCTACATCATATAGTAACCTAATGGAACTTAAATATATCAATTAAATGCTTAAATCTACTTCTAAATATAAAAATACTACCCCAATAAATATAAATCCAAAAATTACAATATAATCACAATTGACTATATATAATAAAGTATATCTTAATATCAATTTGACTTGCTCCTGCATCATTCTCCTCGGCTTCGAAAAAATTAGTCCTCGAATTTGAAGTATGGTGAAAAGAGTATGTTTCTTGCATGTCCTCCCACTTTCCCTTGACACTAGAATCTGAAAAACTTTGTATCCTTGTCGTGTTCTGAACTTGCCGATATGAGTGATGACATCTATCCAATCAGTCCAATAGATTTTTATAAAGTCGTGGAGTAATAATTTGTGAATGAAACACGAAGAAGGTGTTTGTGGAGGGGGGATATCAAAGGGATCTGTGTAATTTCTTTTAATTCTAGAATCTACAATAACTTCTTCATCGTAGATTGGCGGTTTACTCCAATCGACAATGGGTTGAGGAGTGTGGAATTGCTAAGTCACCGTGATTTAAAAAAAAAAAAAAAAAAAGAGGAGTGTGGAATTGTGATTCAGAAAAGGGCCAGAAGATATTAAGTAATGCAATTGACATGGTTCAGAAGGAATGATGATGAAGGGAAAAAACAAAAAAAAAAAAAAAGAATCGGAAGAAAAGTAGAATAAATTGGTAAATTGATACTAGGTTTCGGCTCTGATACCAACTGATGTAGCGGAAGAAAATTAAAAGTAACCGATAAATATCAAAGCTGTTGAGATCGCGCACGACTACCAGCAATGATCTTCTAAATCCTGTTGAGGTTCGCAAACCTACCACGATCTAGGCATCCAAATCCTGTTGAGGTTCGCAAACCTACCACGATTTAGGCATCAATTTTGTTGATTCACAAAGAATGCCTAAAACTGGAAGGAAACAAATCAATTCTTAAAATTCAAGCCAAATTCGGAATTACATGAAGTCCTATATTTATATGATTCATAAAGCTTGGAACACAAGCTAAAACTTCCTAAAAACTTGCCTAACATATATAGTAACCTAATGGAACTTAAATATATCAATTAAATGCTTAATTCTACTTCTAAATATAAAAATACTACCCCAATAAATATAAATCCAAAAATTACAATATAATCACAATTAACTATATATAATAAAGTATATCTTAATATCAATTTGACTTGCTCCTGCATCATTCTCATCGGCTTCGAAAAAATTAGTCCTCGAATTTGAAGTATGGTGAAAAGAGTATGTTTCTTGCATGTCCTCCCACTTTCCCTTGATACTAGAATCTGAAAAACTTTGTATCCTTGTCGTGTTCTGAACTTGCCGATATGAGTGAGGACATCCATCCAATCAATCCAATAGATTTTTATAAAGCCGTGGAGTAATAATTTGTGAATGAAACACGAAGAAGGTGTTTGTGGAGGGGGGATATCAAAGGGATCTGTGTAATTTCTTTTAATTCTAGAATCTACAATAAATTCTTCATCGTAGATTGGCGGTTTACTCCAATCGACAATGGGTTGAGGAGTGTGGAATTGTGATTCAAAAAAGGGCCAGAAGATATTAACTAATGCAATTGACATGGTTCAGAAGGAATGATGATGAATGGAAAAAACAAAAAAACAAAAAAAAGAATCGGAAGAAAAGTAGAATAAATTGGTAAATTGATACTAGGTTTCGGCTCTGATACCAACTGATGCAGCGGAAGAAAATTAAAAGTAACCGATAAATATCAAAGCTATTGAGATCGCGCACGACTATCAGCAATGATCTTCTAAATCCTGTTGAGGTTCGCAAACCTACCACGATCTAGGCATCCAAATCCTGTTGAGGTTCGCAAACCTACCACGATTTAGGCATCAATTTTGTTGATTCACAAAGAATGCCGAAAACTGGAAGGAAACAAATCAATTCTTAAAATTCAAGCCAAATTCGGAATTACATGAAGTCCTATATTTATATGATTCATAAAGCTTGGAAACAAGCTAAAACTTCCTAAAAATTTGCCTAACATATATAGTAACCTAATGGAACTTAAATATATCAATTAAATGCTTAAATCTACTTCTAAATATAAAAATACTACCCCAATAAATATAAATCCAAAAATTACAATATAATCACAATTAACTATATATAATAAAGTATATCTTAATATCAATTTGACTTGCTCCTGCATCAATTTCTCCTTCCAAAATCTTACTTTTGAATTATTGACTTTTGAGTTACCATTTCACTCTTTCTATCTCCTATCTTCTCTGGTTGTATTTCTATTTCTCTCTCCCGTCTCCTCCCTATTTTCTCTCTCGTCACCATCATCTCCTCTTTTTAAAATATGTTTAAACATTTTTATCTCTTTAAACATAAAAAATAGTAACTAAAACAAAAATAATAGTTTCGGAGTCAAGAAAACAAAAAATATAAGAGATTAGTAAAATAAAAATAATAAAAATAAAAGTTACAGAATCAACAAAACAAAAATAATTTAATGCGGAGGTTAGCAAAATAAAATAATTTACGAAACAAAAGTTTAAAATAAATTCTTAAAAATATATATGTAAAACAAAAATACGTTAGTAAAATAAAAATATTTTATAGAACAAAAATAATAGTTACAAAGTCTATAAAAACAAAAATAATTTAAACTGAGGTTACTAAAATAATAAAAAGAAATACGGGAAAATTTAAACTGAGGTTACTAAAATAATAAAACAAAAATACATTAGTTAAATAAAAATAGTTGATGGAAAAAAAGTTGTGGAGTCAATAAAAGAAAATTAATTTAAACTGAGGTTAGTAAAATTATAAAAATAATTTATGGAACAAAAGTTTAAAACAAATTCTTAAAAATAGTTATGTAAAACAAAGATACGTTAGTAAAATAAAAATATTTGATGGAACAAAAATAATAGTTACAGTGTCAATAAAACAAAACAATTTTAACTGAGGTTAACAAAATAATAATAAAAATTACGGAATTTTTTTTTCCGTAAAACTAATTCTTAAAAATAATAGTTACGAAGTCAATAAAACAAAAAAAATAATGGAAGTTATTAAAATCAAACTAATTTATAAAATAAAAATAATTGTTAAAGGTAAAAATAATTTCGTTATTTTGATTTTAGCTTATTTTCTTCTCAGAAATTTTTTTATTCATAAAATACAAATATAATTTAATAAAAGTAATCATTCAAAAGGAATAACTTATTTGAGTTCAGATTCTATTTGTAGCGCGGGAAAAAATTCAAGTTTGTTCGAAGACATTCATTATAAAGAGGTTTTTGAATAGTATAAAGTGTTCGGGGTTGTCAGACTATGAATTGACACTTAAAAATAGTGTTTCAGTAATATTATTGAGAAATATTGACCATGATGTAGGGTTGTGCAATGAAACAAGACTAATCATCATAAATATTGGGGATTACATTGTTGAAACAATTTTTTTGAAATGAAGCAATGTTGGAGAAAATGTTTTTATCCCAAGATTGTCATTAACTCTATATGATATAAGATTGTCTTTCAAATTCTAGAGAAGACAATTTATATTGTTGGTATCATATGCAATGACAATTAACAAGTGTCAAAGCCAATAATTGCACGTATATCTCTTTTTGAAAAAATCAGTATTTAGTCATGGACAATTATATGTCGTAGTTTTTTAGAGTAACAAATTATTTTTGTTTGAATATATTGATATGCGGTGAAGATAAAAAACCAACTAATAAACAACAAATGTTGTGTATAAGGAAATTTTTTAGAATCTATAATGATTAGTGATATACTTATGTTTAATTGTTAATAAACCAATCCTCCTTATTTATGTACGATTTAGTTGACGTACGTTTAACGCACGGGTTAAAAAAACTAGTTGTTATTAAATGTTGCTGATTATAACAATTTGAGATGGACTCCTGTAAGACGGTCTTACGGATCTTTATCCGTAAAATGGATCTATCCAGGTTAAATGAGGTAAAATTCAGAAATCTCAATGCAACCCTTTAGTTTTTAAAAATGACAGCACTACCTCTTATGTTTATATATGCAGAGTGTCACTTTTTACTATTAACAATGTCACATTATAGTATAAAATGTGTTACTTTTGGCCTTAGAAGTGTCACTTTACATTTTTAATGAAAATTATAATTTTTTCCTAAAAAAGTGTTACTTTTTGGGCTTAAATGTGTTACTTTTTGTCTTAAATGTGTTACTTTCACTTTGAAAAGTGTCTCATTTTTTTATAAATAAAAATCATTACGTTTGATATTAAAGTGTTACTTTATAACATTAAAAATGTCACTTTTTAGAATTAAAAGTATCACTTTTTAGCATTGAAAATATCACGTTTTAGTATTAAATGTGTCACTTTTGGCAGTCAACGTTAGTTTTAAAGTGACACTTTTTAGTATTAAATGTGTCACTTTTTAGTATTAAATTTTGGTATTAAATGTGTCACTTTTTAGTATTAAAAGTGTCCCTTTTTAGTATTAAATGTGTCACTTTTTAATATTAAGAGTGTCACTTTTTAGTATTAAGAGTGTTACTTTGTATTTTAATAAGAATTATAATAAATTTTCATTTTTAGTGTCACTTTAAACATTAAAATGTGTCACTTTCGTGTTTTTAATCCGTTACGTTTGGTTTTAAATATGTTATTTAGCATTTCATCAAAGTCCGTTAGGATTTGTCAAGTATCCCAAGGCAATTGATGCTAAAGGATGGCTAACGGATCTGACAAAGGATTAAACTGTAAAGCGTGAGAATTCGGCGGCAAACATTGAAAGTGAAGGTGCACCAGAGCAAATAGAGGAAATGAGCATTAAATCTTAATTTTGTAGTTGGAGCGTGTCGAACCATTAACCGCCTTAGGCTAAACCTTTAAGGTTCGCCATTGACCAACTCGACTGGCTAATTTTTGTGATTTTTATTAACAGGTTTAGTTATTTACCCGTGAATTTCTAAATGAGGCTCCGTCTTACGGATTTAGGATCCGTAAGATCGTCCTACACAAGTCTTTTCCTAATAATTTTATGAAGATCCATTTTTAAAAAGTTAGTTTAGACGGAAATCTACCATAAATAGGAGGGCTACACGCTTATGCCATTATATATATATAAATATATAGATATATAGATTGTTGGTATTATTTTCATACCGAATTACATATTCAGTGAGGTTTGATAATATAGGGCATGTTTGATTTAACTTATCTGGAAATTCTTATGACTTATAACTTACCATAAGTTGTTTTTTAAACGATTGATTTCACTTATTGTAAGATAAGTTATAAGTCACGTACAAGCCACTTAAAACACATATAAAACCATAAGTTATAAGCACCAAGCCTAGTGCTTAATTCTAATTTTCAAAAACATGTTAGTCATCTTCTTTATTGAAATTTTATATATTCCAAGATTACCCTTCTTAATAATAATAATAAAAACAAAAATTAATAATAATAATAATTATTAATATAATAAATAATAATAATAAAAAGAATTATAATAGTATTAATAAATAATAATATGAATAATGATAATAGTTATAATAATAATAAAAATAATAAATATAGTATTAATAATGATGATAATAATAATAATAATAATAACAACAACAACAAAAACAATAATTAATACTAAAAAGTAATATTAATAATAATATAGTAAAAATAATTGTAATAATAATAAGTAATAATAATAATAAAATTAATATTAACTAGTTTTTTTAACCCGTGCGTTAAACGAACGTTGACTAAATCGTACATAAATAAAATAAGGAGGATCAGCTTATTAACATTTACATATAGGTATGTCACTAATCATTATAGATTATAAAAAAAATTATACACAACATTTGTTGTCGTATTAGTTGGTTTTTCATCTTCACCGCATATCAATATATATCTTCAAATCAAAATAATTTGTTACTCTAAAAATTACAACATATAAACTGTCTATGACTAAATACTATTTTTTTCAAAAATAGACTTACATGCAATTTCTGACTTTGACACTTGTTAATTGTCCTTGCATATGATATTAGTAATGTTAATTGTTTTTTTTTTTTTGAAACTTGAAAGACAGAGTCTTACATCGGATATAGTTAATGACAATCTTGGGATAAAAACATTTTCTCCATCATTGCTTCCTTTAAAAAAATGTTTCAACAATGTGATCCCCAAGATTTATGATGATTAGTCTTGTTTTATTACACAACCCTGCAGCATGGTCAATGTTTCTCAATAGTATTACTGAAACACTAATTTTAAGTGTCAATTCATGACTTGACAACTCCGAACACTTTATACTATTCAAAAACGATGTATAATTAATATTTTCAAAACAAACTTTAATTTTTTCTGCCCTTCAAATATAATTTGAACTCAATTACGTTTTTCCTTTTGAATGATTTCGACTTTTATTAAATTATATTTGTATTTTACTAAATCAAAATAACGAAAAAGAAATTTCTGAGAAGAAAATAAACTAAATCAAAATAACGAAATTATTTTTACAGTTAACTATTATTTTTGTTTTGTAAATTATTTTGATTTTAATAACTTCCATTATATATTTTTGTTTTATTGACTTTGTAACTATTATTTTAGTTTTATTTTTAAGAATTATTTTATAGAAAAATTTTGTTCCGCAATTTTTTTAATTATTTTGCTAACTTCGGTTTAAATTGTTTTGTTTTATTGACTGTGTAACTATTATTTTTGTTCCATCAAATATTTTTATTTTACTAACGTATTTTTGCTTTACATAACTATTTTAAGATTTTTTTTTAAACTTTACGTAAATTATTTTTATAATTTTACTAACCTTAGTTTAAATTATTTTTGTTTTGTTGACTTCCGTAACTATTCTTTTTGTTCCATCAAATATTATTATTTAACTAATGCATTTTTGTTTTACATAGCTATTCTTAAGAATTTGTTTTAAAATTTTGTTCCATATATTATTTTTATTAGTTTAGTAACCTCGGTTTAAATTGTTTTTTTTGTTTTTATTGACTTTGTAACTATTATTTTTGTTCCATCAAATATTTTTAATTTACTAACGTATTTTTGTTTTACATATATATTTTTAAAAATTTGTTTTAAACTTTTGTTCCGTAAATTATTTTATATTACTAACATCCACATTAAATTATTTTTGTTTTGTTGATTTTGGTAACTTTTATTTTTATAGTGGCTTGTTCTATAAATTATGTTCATTTTACTAACCTCTTATAGTTTTGTTTTCTTGACTCTGAAACTATTATTTTTGTTTTAGTCACTATTTTTTATGTTTAAAGAGAGAAAAATATTTAAACATAATTAAAAGAAAGGAGATTGTGGTGATGAGAGAGAAAATATGAAGGAGACGGGAGAGAGAAAGAGAAATACAACCAGATAAGATAGGACAGAGAAAGAGTGAAATGATAACTCAAAAGTTAATAATTCAAAAGTGAGATTTTGGAGGCAGAAATCTACCTTTACCATTATGAGATTTGATATATATATATATATATATATATATATATATATATATATATATATATATATATATATATATATATATATATATCATGATATTATGAGATTTGATAGAATCTTTAAGTTTGAGATAATTTTTACATAATAAAATATTTTATTTTAAATCAAAAAATATTTTTATTTGTAAAACTTTGAAATGAAATAAGATAAAATCTTATCCTAAACTAACCGTATAAAATTAAATGAATAAAAAAATTATCCGTAACTTTTTATCTGTAAAACTTTGAAATCAAATGTGATAAAATCTATCTGCAAAACACTTAGCATAAACTAACAGTAAGATTTATCTTAAACTAACCGTATAAAAATAAAATGAATCAATTTTTTTATCCGTAATGTTTTATTTGTAAAACTTTTATTAGAAACTTTTTATAAGAGGGTGACACGTGGAAAAATGAAATTCTTTAACAAAAATTCTCATTTTTAGGAAGCTGCCACGTGACAATTATGACTTATGTTTTAGTCATAGTTAATAGATAGATAATTAATAGATTAGTAATTAATAATTAATAAATATAGATTAGTAGAACAAATAATATATAATTATCCCGTGGATAATTTGTCTAAATTAAACATTATGAAAATGAAGAGATATGGAAATTGAAGATTTTCAGTCAATTTAAATTTGTATAAATTATATAAGATGAAGTCTAGTTTAATTAAGTGATATTTGAAACAAATAAAAAAAAATCATAAATCTCTATCATAAATTTGCTCGTAAAATTATATCCTAAATATGTTTTATTTTATCAAATTAGATTTAGAATTTTTTATCTTTAACTAATAGATTTTGAAAAAGAAAATTTTTTTCATTTCGAAGGTGACACGTGGCAACACAAAAACCTTTTAAAATTTTTAGATTTTCACAAAAAGCCGTCACGTGATAGCAGTGACTTCTATTTTAGTAATAATTATAGATTAGTAATAAAATAATATTTTGATTCCTTCAATTTTTAATGTTGACTGTTAGAACAAAAGTATCTATCTAGTTTATTATTCTAAGATATTTTTTCGTTACACAAGGTGTTAGAGAATCTAAGCATTCTTAAGTATACTCCAAAACGAAATATAATTAAGTTTTAGTGTTTGACTAACAAAATTTTAATATGCGTATGTATCACATAATACAATTAAATGTGTGATATAGTACTTTGATTGTGTGACACACCAACTTTATCGCTCACTACATACGCACATTGTGTGATATGTATCGTGTATTGTTTGATATTTTTTTAAGGGAAAAAGGTGAAATAAGGAAGCTCAATTAAAGCTAAGAGTGTCTGGACCCTTTTTCAACTAAAATAGCAGTACGAAATTGATGCTTGGACAAGGCAATGATTTATCGTCATTCAACTTCCATTCATAATTGTGTGTCTGTATTCATAATTTTTATTCTTTGTAGTTAATTGTAAATGTAATATATGTATTTCAAAAACAATGGTTAACCTAATTGTTTGTCTCGACATTTTTTTATGGGAAAAAGGTAAAATAAGGAAGCTCAATTAAAGCTAAGCTACTATCTTGCTATGGAAAGAATAACATACAACTAAAGACAACCTATACAAATTATACTTTCTTGATAATTTCAGAAAATGAAATCACACAAATTAGATTTCCAGATTGACGAGACTACAACTACTGGAAAGGCCAAATGGGCTTCGTATTGGGGGGGAAATCGGTAACAAAATCGGTAACGTGAAAAGAATTCTCAATTTGAATGAAAGAATAATCAACGTTTTGTTTCCTTTCGATGTTTAAAAATCAATTGGGACAACTGTATGTTGAGGAGAGTGAAGGAGAGAATATTTGAATGACGATATGAATGAAAATTAAATAATATGGAACATTATTGTTAAAATTAACCAATTCAATTTGAAATGAAAGAGAAATGGGGACACGTAAATCAACGTTGTGGAGGGAATCACGTGAAGAGAGAGAAATTTTTTTGAATCGTGATGCAAAATTGAATTATATAAATAAAATTGAAAAGTAATTAAAATTGGTTTTTGAATTGCAATGCAAAATTGGATAAAATTTAACTTAGGTAATTAAAATTGATGAATCACGATGTAAAATAGGATTATGTAATTAAAATTGATTAATAGCGATGTATTTCTGTAGCGTGTCACAGGCTCATTAAGGGTATCGTCGTTCTTTTGTTCCAAAAAATGTTTTTTTTTATTGAAAAAAAACACCGGACTGGAATGATTGAAAACTTTAGAAAGTGGATCGACCCGCAGTTATTCCAACAATTATGAGTGATAACTGGGCCGGCACTTTGTGGAGAGAATATAACCCCAAAAGCCCATGATAAATTTTTTAAACCGCAGATTACACTTTTGGGGTAGAAATGACAAATATATCCTTAATGAAGGAAAGACGTGTGGACAAAACCACTGCCCAAATTTGGGCATCGAAAGGAAAAAAAATTGGGCGTCGTTCAAAATTTTGTGCATTATTAAAAAATTTGGTCATCACAATGAGCTTACTGCCCAAATTTGGGCATTACAAAGAAAAAATTTAGCCATCGTTCAAAATTTTTGACGTCGTTATTTTGATTATCGCAATACAAAAGTCATTGGTCAAAATTTTTAACGATGCCTAAATTTCAAAAGATACAATGCTATAAAGAGTGAGAAGAAAAAAAAGAAAATGAAGAATGGAGGAGACCCAACCCAACCACAACTTACGAGAGATTCGCTAATTCTGCCATATCTATTGGCTTTCCTTCTTTGTCTTGAATCAATATCTGGCTTTCCTACATAGTATGGGTCCTATGGGAAAAGACTCTTGTGGACGAATGCCCTTAGAGAGTGATGTTTGGTAGAAGAATGAGATGGGTCCGCCCAGGAATGAATATGAATAAAGGAAGAAAGCCACTTTGCGAGAGCTCCAATTCTGAATTTTATTACATGAATGGGTCAAAGAAAGGGGGTTCTATCAGGTCATGAAAAGACCGCACTGAAAACGAAAGGAGCAGAAGCAAATTAACAATGAAACTTGAATCAAAGGAGTTAAAGCAAACTTATTACTCTCTTCGTCCATAAATTATCATTCACTTTTTAATATATTTTTTAGAAGGTTATTTTTATCACTTTATCCTTATTTTTTACACTCTATTTTAATTATGGGTCATATACACATAGATTTTAAAAGAAACAACACATTAAACCAATATAAATAATCAAATCAATTTTTTTTCTTACATTTTGCGTCAGGTCAACTAGGACGATTATTTAGGGACGAAGTGAGTACTTTTATTGGAAATGAGTCTAGGCGAAGGAAAGATAGTGTGTCGGAATGTAAAGAAGATGGATAATATTGAAATAAAAAAGTAGATTTAAGCGATTAAAAAAAATATCAACGTTGAGTTAATAACTATTAATTATTAATAGTTTAAATTAATCATAATTATATAAGTCGTTTTAAGAAAATATATATAATTTATTTTTCAATATATATATATATATATATATATATAAAATAATTATTAAGAACACACATTCTGTTACAGTATAAAACACACGCACACTGTTGGTTAGTCACATGGGTTATAATATTTATATACTTTCCCGTTTCTAAATAATCGTTTTAGTTGATTTGGCGCATAGTTTAAAAAAAAACAATTGACTTGATTATTTATATTGATTTAATATATAGTTTTCTTTAATATCTATGTGTATGTGACCAATAATTAAAGTAGAGTGAAAAAGTAAAGATAAAATGGTAAAAATGATATTCTAAAAAGATAAGTTTTAAAATGAACAATTATTTTAAGACAAAAAAAAAAAAAGAAAATGATAATTTAAGAACGGACGAGTAATAATTATAACCCCACAGACACACACCTACCCACACACACACACACAAAAGACCAATCTCTTTCCCCTCACTGTCACTTCTCTTTATTCAATATTGTTATAATCATTATTTTATTGCCGCTATCTTTATCATTCCTCTATTGAAAATAGTTCAATAGAATAAAGGTTCAAAACCACTATTGTATCCTCATTTGAAAATCGGTAGAGATAGGAACTTCAACAATGAATATATTTATTACTCCAGTGGAACATTGAGGTTTCCCTTGGATGGATATTCCTTTGCTTGAAGGTCCTTCTGCCACCTCCTTTTTTTGGCTTACGGCCGTCGACAATTATTTTCTGAAGAGGTTTTCACGCTATTGCTTTTTTTATACTCATTTTATTAGGGTATTCTTAACCCTAATCGAAATCTTCAAATTGACTGGATCAGAATTTATTAAAATTGAATCCATAAAATTTGTATTTAATTTATGTCAACAGTGGACCAAGTTCAACCAAATTAATTTCTTATTAAATAGGTCCTAAGTAATTAAATTAAGAACAAATTTTAAGTCGGTACATCTTTAAAAACATGTTTTCAAATGAATTCAACAATTTTTTGGACATATCATTTATGTACAATTTTGGGGTGACAAAAGTACGTCACTGTCTTTACGTCTTACGTCTATCCCCTATCAAACGCTTCTGCTTTACCCCACCAATGTTCTCCTCCCTAATCTTTCCGACAAACGAAGCTTTGTGTCATCGCATGATGGTAACAACACTATTCAGTAGCCCTTCATGAATTAATAATTAAAATTCCAACCGATAACCCTGTCAGCTCTTCCTCACTCCAATTCATAAACACACACACACACACACACACTTGATCAGATCTCACTTGGTTCTATCATATTTCTCTCTCTCAAATTTCACATATTCTATCAACTCTGGCTTCACATATTCTCCGGCTTCGCCCATCCCCGTCACCGTCACGATGTTGGAGTTATCGATCTCGATCGAGTTGTGGCGCCGTCACCGATCCGGAGTCTACAGCGTACTCCTCCCATCAGAGATGTAAAGGGAGGATGGTGGACTGGAGTTGTAACGTTTCAAGGTCGCCGACATTGTTTGTTCAATTCATAATTTTGCCTTAGCCAGAGTGTCATTTCATAGTTTTGGTTATGTTGCCCCCTTGGCAAGATCAATGATGTTTCTGTTATTGTATTTGAGGTTTCAACAAATACGGAGGGGAGAATATTCTTGACTTGATCCGCGTTATCAAGGAGAGAGTTGAGGTATGATTTTGATCTACTTCTCTTAAGAAATTTGTTAGATGTGCTTTCAGGTGTTTTTGAAAATGTACAATGGTGGCCTCTGTTTTGATCAATTCGGTTTGAAAATATTTTTTTTTGTTTTTTCAGTGTATACAAACATGTTTTTTTATTTTTTAAAAATTCAAAAATAATTTCTAGGGGCTGTTTTGTCATTCTGTGACTGTTTAGGGCTATTTGGGACTGTTCCGAATTTTTTTAAAATTCTTTGTAAATTTTAAACTATTTTAAGTCATTTTAAACATAATTAATTGTCGTTTTGGGTTCTAATATTGCGATTCAGACTATACGAGACTCAATAATTTTATTTTCAGTAGTGAAAATATTTTTGTACATGATATGTGCTTGATGGATCTGTTCTATTGTATTTCCTTTGTTTAAATTATCAATTTATGAATATTTTTACGTTGTGCATACTTTGGTTGTGATTACGAGCCTCGCGAATTTTCCCTCCTTACGTGTATGATGTAATTATGTTCAATAATTGATTTTTTGGAACAAAAGTGAATCAAAAAATATATATGCTAATGTCTTATTTTTGCAATAAATTGTAGTGAAATGACTTCTAAGAATGTAATCGCTGACCTTAACAAGAGTGAAAAATTAGATGACACAAACTATAGTGTTTGGCAAAGAAAAATCACGTATTTGCTAAACGAGCAAAGGTTCTGGACAACCTAGATACTGTGATGGTAGAACTAGAGATGAGTAATTTGACCATCACCCAGCATCGCCAGAAAATGTAGGAATTCTTTAAATGGAAAAAGAAAGATCGATGTGCATGCTTTACTATGCTGAGTATCATGCATAATGATCTGATTGGCGAGTTTGAGGATTGCCTAACTGCAAAACAAATGTGGGACGATATTAAGCACATTTATGAGAATACTTATGTTACAAAGTTAAGGACTTTGAATTACAAGTTTGAAAGCTATAAGATTGACCAGAAACGTAACATTCTTGAACAACTACGCGAGATGTCCGGAATGATTCGTGATCTTAAGGCTGCTTGTTCTATCTTATCTGATGAACAACAATTTCAAGCGGTGATTCGTTTACTGCCTAACTCTTGGAGTAGTTTGAGGCGTATCTTAACTCATACAGACTCCATTCAGACTTTTGCCGATATAGCTCGCCATGTTGAGCTTGAGGCTGGGTGTCATGAAGCAAATCGCGCGATAAGTGTTGCGACTCGTGATCTTGCTCTTGTTTCCCTTGAGGGGCCGCGCAAGCCACATGAACAACGCAAAAACAAGCTAAAGGTAAGAAGACTCAGAATTTGAGCCCCAAAAGTGACAAGATTACTAAACGCCGAAGAGGCAAAAAGAATATTGCTAAGCAGAAGTCCTACAACTGTTATGCCTTGAGTCATTTTGCTCGGACTTGTCCTGAGCCCAAGAAGGTATCCCTTAATCCTATCTCCATGCAAAGTTATGTTTGCTTTCATGTTTTATTAGCTGACTCTCTCCCTGTGTGGATTGTAGTCTCAGGCTCAACCAAACATGTGACGAGGGATCGATGAGGATTTGTAGATTATTGAAAAGTTCATGCGTGTACAAGAAGAATTTACATGGGAAACAGTTCATCTGTTGAAGTCAAAGGAGTTGGCTCATACCAACTTCAATTGCGGAATGGACACACATTGACTCTTCATGAAGTTTTTTATGCACCCGGAATTCGACATAATCTATTATCAGTAGTACAATTGCTAGGACATGGATATTCTTTTAATTTTAGTGATGATCACTTGGATATTTGTTTTGGTGATGAGATTTTGGGGCATGGTTTTTTGTTAGATAATTTCATTAAATTAGATTTGTTGGATTTCCATAATTCTTCTGTTAATTCTTCTTCTTGTATGGTTTATGATGATTCTAATTCCGAGTTATGACATGCTAAACTTGGACATATAGGAAAAGATAGGATGACTAGATTGGCTAGAGAAGGCCTATTGAGGTCTCTCACCAAAGTCAACCTACCCTTGTGTGAATCTTGTTTGGCAGGAAAAGCTTGCCGAAAGCCTTTTGGTAAGGCAAAAAGAGCCAAACATCCATTAGAGTTAGTCCATTCAGACATTTGCGGACCAATGAATGTTAAGGCACATCATGGAGCTTCCTATTTTCTCACTTTTATTGATGACTACACACGCTATGGTTATGTTTACCTTATTTCTCACCGCGATGAAGCTCTTAAGTGTTTTGAGCGATTTCTCGCAGAGGTTGAGAATCAAAAGGATAAAAGTTTAAAACTTTTAGAACTGACCGGGGCCGTGAATATTTATCTGATCAATTTCAAGAATTGTGTGAGAAAAAGGGAATACACCGACAGTTGACAATTCCTAGAACTCCGCAACAAAATGGTGTTGCAGAACGAAGGAATCGAACATTGTTGGAAATGGTTAGGTCAATGATGGCACATGCCAAGCTCCCAATTTCCTTTTGGGGGGATGCGCTAATGACTGCTGCCTACATACTTAACCGAGTGCCTTCTAAATCAATTACCACAACCCCTTATGAACTTTGGAAATGTGAGAAGCCTAAATTGGGGCATCTTCATCCTTGGGGTTATGTAGGTTATGTCCATAGTACCTCCAAAAAGTTTGGAAATCTAGGCCCTAGAGGAAACAAGTGTGTTTTCATAAGGTATTTAGATAGCTCAAAGGGTTATGTTATGTACGGTGGAAAACCTGATATAGGAATGACCGAATCATAGTCGCGCAATGTTGATTTCATTGAGAATGATTTTCCACAGATAGGTGAAGTTAGGAAAGACTTTGAACTTTTTGAGATGGAAGAAGAACATATGACATCTTTTGGTGAAGGTGGGGAATGCCTCAACCTAATCCTATGGTACAATATGAGGTTGAGCCTATGGAAGTCGCCAATGAAAGTCAAGGTGATTTTCATCCGAGTGGGAGTATGGATTCTAGTGGGAGTCCGATACTAGAGCGAAGAAGTAAACGCGGAAATATACCTCGTTGTCGATTTGCGATCGAAGATGAATCTTTCCTAACTACTTCTTATAATTCTAGTGAGCTACATCGTTCAAAGAAGCTCTTTCTTTACCTACAAACAATGAATGGATGACTGCAATGGAAGATGGAATTTCCTCTATGAAAAAGAATCAGGTTTGGGAGTTAGTTGATCTTCCACAAGGTCGCAAGACTATTGGAAACAAATGGGTTTTCAAAGTCAAGCGAAAGGCAGATGGATCAATCGACAAATGTAAGGCACGTCTTGTGGCGAAAGGCTTTACCCAAAGAGAGGGTTTAGACTATGAGGAGACATTCTTCCCTGTGGTGAGATTTTCCTCTGTCGCTTAATCCTAGCGATAGTAGCGCACATGGATCTAGAACTTTATCAGATGGATGTTAAAACTGCTTTTCTCAATTGAGAACTAGATGAAGAGATCTATATGACTCAACAAGAGGGTTTTGAAGTCAATGGACAAGAACGCCAAGTGTGCCGACTCAAACGTTCCATCTATGGTCTCAAACAATCATCTAGACAGTGGTACATTCGCTTTCATCAAACGATAACCTCAATTGACTATGTGATGATTGAGGAAAACCACTGTGTGTATGTTAAATGATCCAAGAGAAAGATCTTGATTCTATCATTATATGTGGATGACATCCTACTAGCTGTGAATGATATGGAAATGATAAAGGCCACTAAAGAGTGGTTGTCTGCGCTTTTCAATATGACAGACTTGGGTGAAGCAAGCTATGTGCTTGGAGTAAAAGTCATTAGGGATCGTTCGAAAAGATTTCTCGGTTTGTCTCAAGAGACTTACATTAAGAAAGTTATCGAACGATTTGGCATGACTAACTCATAACCCGTTGCCACTCTAATGGAAAAAGGATGTGTCCTTAGTACAAACCAATGCCCTAAGAATGAAGAAGAGAAGAAGAGAATGTCAACGACTCCATATGCGAATGCAGTAGGAAGCTTGATGTATGCTATGGTGTGTACTCGGCCTGACCTATGCTTTGCAGTTGGGATGTTGAGTCGATTCCAAAGTAATCCTGGACCTCAACACTGGATGGCAGTGAAGAGGGTTCTTCGTTACTTGGTGGGAACCACATATTTAACCCTATGTTACCAAGGTGGGGATTTGAGCTTGAAAGGTTTCACTGACGCGGATTGGTTTGGAGATGTAGATGGCTATAAATCTACTTCGGGCTACGCTTTCCTCCTTAGTGGTAGAGCTATCTCTTGTAGTAGCAAGCGACATACTAACACCGCCTTATCTACGATGGAGTCAGAGTACATGGCTTGCTCAGCTGCAGTTCAAGAAGTTGTGTGGTTGAGGAGTTTTCTTCAACATCTTGATGTTACGACGCATGTGGATCATCTTGTTAGAGATGTTAAATTGGGTTGGCCCTAACCCTATAGGGCCGCGGGTTAAACGGGTCATTTAAACGGGCCACTTAAATCATAACCCTAACCCTAACCCTGTAGGGTACGGTTTAACATGGTCAGCCCTATTAACACATGATGCCTTATTTAAATGAAAAAATCAAAATTAAGTAACAAACATGGTGACGGACAAGTGATAACGATTAACAATACAAATTAAAAACATGAAATCGAGTTTTCTTTTGAGAAAGTATCTTCTTGAACATCATTATCCTCTTTATCTACAATAATAAAATAACATAAAATAAATGTTGGTAAGAAGTTAATACAATCAAATATTTTAATCAAATAGTAAAATATAATACTAAGGTCAACCCGTTTAGCACAGAATTTAAACGGGTTGCATTTTTCCGACCCTAACCCTTTGCGATTCCTGATTAGCAGGGTCAACCATGCGGTTCTCGACCCTTTTAACATATCTAATTATGTATCCAAAAATTTCATTTTGACCAATTTTGGAAACTTATATGTCTTATAACCGTACTTATGACCATGTTTGGGTTTGACTTTCATCAAATACATATACACCATCACAAAGCTAATAGGGAATAGACATTGGTTTACCAAATGAAATGATAATATATATTACACATTTTAATTTAAATCAAATAAGTTAGAATGGTTGAATGGTGTAAGTGAGCATCTATAAGTTTCTATCCTCTTAAGAGGTTGTGGGTTCGAATCTCAATTGTAGTATTTTGAACCCTCATTTCAGCCAAAAGCTTTCAGTATGCGGGCCAGCCCTAGAACCCGACAGAATATGCATGTGACCCTATCGGGTCAGCCCGTTTATTAAACGGGTTGGATTTTCCCAACCCTAACCCTTTAATGTTTCCGGTTAATATGGTCGACCCTACGGTTTCTGGCCTTTTTAACATCTCTAGTCCTGTAGTCATTTCTTGTGATAGCATGGTTGCTTTAGGTTACACTAAAGATCCCAAGTATCATGGGAAGACGAAACACATTAACATCAAGTATCATTTCACTAGAGACACCATTGCAGAAAAGAAAGTTGTTCTATAATATATTCCTACTAGAAGCATGTTGGCTGACCCTATGACTATGACGCCAGAAGGGCGGCTAGATTAAGGTTCGTATGGCGTTTGAGAATGACATGCCTACTTCATGTGGGAGTTCCGTCATAGCATACACTTCATTTTGTATGTGACTATAATGCGACTTAAGAAAGTGATTGAATGATCTCTGCTTCATCACTGTGTGAGTTCTAGTGATCAAATCCAGGTCACGATTATACCATATGTGACTTAGAACTATATCATGAACTTGGACGTTGATGATGCTACTTTGGCATGCCGACTAACGGGCTATGCACATACAGTCCTACGGAGCATTATTGGGAAGACAATTAACCAAGAGTGATTGATATGAGTGTCTAAGGAAGATAGTATGATATGCATCTCTATTTTTGTGTTTCAATGCCATTGTGATCATATTGAACATACGGTTCAAGAGATTGATCATGATACACAAACATGTTGAGGTTTAAGCATTGCTCTTGAGGGATTGAGGATGCTTAAATTGATGTATATATACGGTATGGGGTATAGACGAGTTTTGTTTTCTAATGAGGACGTTCTATGCTGGTCAGATGGTGATTTGGTATAGCGCTCCACCCTTTATCTTTCTCGTCATGTCGCACGCTTCACTTCCAATATGATGAGGCAGTGTTTAACGGGTTTCGATAATACAATGTGGTTAGAGGTGTGTCCATGTGTGCGAGTGGGAGATGTTAGTAATTGGACTTGTGGCCCGATTAATTACTTCCGCCCACATGGAATATATTTATATTATTATTGGTTAATTAGTTTCCTAATCCAAAGGGGTTTGGGATTGACCTAACTTAACCTACAAGAAATAGGGTTTCTTGGTTATAATATAAATAGGGCAACTAAAGGGGTAAAACCTCAACACCTAATTAATTATAAGAACACGTCTTCTAAGAAGTGGCCGCCCCTCTCTCTCTTCTAAAATTCTATCTCACCAAATACTCCCTCTAGCTAACCATCAATAGGCTTGGATTTGCGGTGTGAATCAATGATTGATATTCGTACTACGTGATATCAATCCGACGAGAGACTTGCAGGATTCTTCATCGTGACATACGATCGAAGACCGTAGCTCAAGCAAAAAATTTCCGCTTCGCTCAAAGTTCAAGTTCGCACGAAGTAACTCATGATTACTTGTAGTTAACGAACTTGTGTGATATATGTATAGATATATCATTCAATGAGTAATGGCGCTTTCCAAATACTTACACTTGTAATATCTTGTTGCACAGCCTATGGAAAGAAGGGAAAATATTGGAGGCATAGAATTTTCTGCAAAAGATGAATGAGATGGGTTATGTGTTGGATAGTGTGACCTGTAATATTGTGATTGGTGGTTTATGTAAAAGTGGTAAGTTGGATATTGTAATATTCTGATGCTTGTCCTTGACATTTTTGTCTTGAAAAAACTGTGAAAACAATTCTGATGCCTAACATTATTGTATTTTTTTTTATCTTGAAAAAACTGTGAAAACAGTTCTGATGCCTAACATTGTCATCAACATTATTGGATTATTTTTGTCTTGAAAAAACTGTGAAAATAGTTCTGATGTCTAGCATTGACATCAGTATTATTGGATTATTTTTGTCTTGAAAAAACTGTGAAAACAGTTTTGATGCCTAGCATTGGCATCGGAATTTTTGGATTTTGTTTGTCTTGAAAAAATTGTGAAAATAGTTCTAATGCCTAGCATTGTCATCATAATTTTTGGATTTTTTTTGTCTTGAAAAAACTGTGAAAACAGTTCTGATGCCTAGCATTGGCATCAGAATTTTTGGATTTTTTTTGTCTTGAAAAAACTGTAAAAACAGTTCTGATGTCTAGAATTGACATTATAATTTTTGGATTTTTTTGTCTTGAAAAAAAAAAAGTGAAAACAGTTCTGATGCCTAGCATTTGCATCATAATTTTTGGATTTTTTTTGTCTTGAAAAAACTATTAAAACAGTTCTGATGCCTAGCATTGACATAAGAATTTTTTGATTTTTTTGTTTTGAAAAAACTGTGAAAACAGTTCTGATGCCTAGCATTGACATCAACATTATTGGATTTTTTTTGGTTTTGAAAAAACTGTGAAAACAGTTCTGATGCCTAGCATTGGCATCAGAATTTTTGGATTTTTTTTGTCTTGAAAAAAACTGTGAAAACATTTCTGATGCCTAGCATTGGCATCAAATTTTTTTGATTTTTTGTCGTGAAAAAACTGTGAAAACAATTCTGATGCCTATCATTGTCATAATAATTTTTGTATTTTTTTGGTTTTGACAGTCCGGATGAGATTTGTCTTCATTAATGATATTTTTGTCATTAGGCAACAAATTGGTAGTTACATAAAATGTCCAAAAAATTGATGGACCTAGATAAAAATATGTTTATAAAATTTTACCCACTTGAAATTTGCCCTTAAATTAACTCAAAACAGTTACAATATTAATTATATAGGTCCAAAACGATTGCAATATTAATTAACGTAAATTAATATTTTAACTAAAATTATTGGGATATTACAAATTTAATTGAAAAATATATTTATCCGTGCGTTTAACGCACATGTATAAATCTAGTTAACAAAATAATAACAAAATAATAAAGTGGGATATTAAGCAATAGTCCAATTTTCTTGTATTATGTATATTACAAAGAAATTGGTGTAGTTTGTCCTTGACACATTTACTTACACGAAATGCATTCGCTTACATAAAAACACTCTAAAGATTACGTACATAACACTCAAAGCGAGAACTTAAAATGCGTTATACGTTGCATAAGAAGAACTTTGCTGGTCCTCAAGTTAAATGATTTGTATTGATGTCTCCAAGGGGAACAGGATCTACGACAAGAGATAATACACGATGTTTGGAGTAACAATCTTGGGTCGCATGTCCGTCAATACCGACTTCGTAGAGGCAATGCCCTGTCCTAGCGATATTTACAGCAATTTCAATAAAAGTTTGAGAGAATGGAGAATCCTTAGCAACTCGATCTTTATTCATCTTCTTCCAAGTCTCAATAATCAACCACTTTATGTGTTCTCTTGCTTCTTCTTCTGTAGCACCTGTCTCGTGCATGTAACACTGGATAGACTTTGGATTGTCCCCTCTTTTTAACTCCTCCTAAAACAAGAATAATGATAAGTGCGTTATACATTGTTTTTTTTTAGTTTCATCTTCTTTTGGTTTACGTAAACATATTATCAAAAGGTCCATAGTTTAAATCTCTCAAAATGAATCCTTAACCAACCTTAGAGGACGAGTTATGAGCTCCTTAGTAAGTTCTCAGTCCATTTACAATTGTACAAAACATGCATGTGATTTCTTTATTGCTCAAAGTCTTTAGTTTAAGTATAAATATTAGATTCTAACCGATGAGGTTGCGAGATCATCTGCAAGTCTTAGAATCAATCCTGACCATTGAATGACGTTATCATACTTATCTAAGCTTTCCAACGCCTCTTTTGTTTCATCATTTGTGCAGAAGAAAAAACAATGGGTTAGTGTAAGTGGAGCTGCTACAGAAATCCATGAACTACTCATATATTCTTCCATGGATGGTATGTATCTACTGTGGTACCACTTTGCCTCTAGTAAATAGACTTTGCATAAATCTGCCCACTGCAAATTCAAGTTAATTATAAGAAGAAGAAATAATAAAACTGAGATATAATAAAGGTAACAATTTCCATGAAAAATATCATGTAAGATAGAAAATGAGATGAACGAGAGAGTCGTACAGCCTTTTTGAGGTAAGGAATGATGTTGAATCCTTGTTCTTTTAGAACGTCATAAGCTATTTCATTAATCGAGTTGTATAGTTTGAGGAAACATATCTGCATGTACTCTGGAAGTTGCTCCATTGCATTCACATCCCATCTGAGGAACAAAACCTTTCATCAATTATGTAATTAACAGTAAATTGAATTAAATTTGGATAAAGGTTATTTCAAAACACAAACCTCATAATGACTTTAGTGAAAAGTTCCAATTCATCCACTGTAAGGGTATTTTAGGCAGGCATTGCCTAATTTATTTTGTCCTCACTTTCTTAGTCAAAATAGGATTTATTTTGGTATTTGTGTGTTAGGATTTAAGTAGGATTCTTTATTAGAGATAGGTGATATTTTTAGTAATTAAATCTTTGCATAAGGTTTTAGTTATTAATGTTCTCAAATTAGGAAAGGTAATATTGTGTTATTTTCGGCTAAATCTCTTTCCTAGAATGTCTTGGTGTCTTGCCGTGTTGTTACAGGATTCCTTGGTATCTTGGAGTTCAAGTTGCTGTAGCCTGTATATATAGGAGATGCCGAGCAGCTTAATGGTGTGCAGAGATAGAGAAGCAGGAGAGCATTTGAGTTTGAGCGAATCAGATTAAGAGAATTTAATCTAGAAGTCTTTGTGTGTTGAAGCTGTGAGAAGAATCCAAACAAATCTTACACGAAGATCTTCTGGATTCTCGCTTCTCGCTGCCGTAAAACTTCAGAACACGCCTTTGTGTTTTCTCGAAGCTTTATTTTGTGCTTTTTGTGTGATTGTCTTGGAAGCTGTTTCTGTTTTCTTTAAGTACTTTCTTCCCACGTTTGGTTTACTGTTTATGTGGGTTTTGTGATTCTCCAAGATTCTACATCTTGTGAGAATTTTGTGTTTTTGTTTAGATTCAAAAACAGTTTCTGGTTTTAATAAAGTTTGTTGCCTTGAGGCTTGATCTACAAGATTGATTCTTGTAGATTGTTTTTCGTGATTTTCTGTCTTACTAAGTGTGTTAAATTTCAAATCTCAAAACAATACTTCCGCTGCAAATTTCTGTTACACACTTTCAGTTCACATTGTTACTGCCATTGTTGCAACATTCACTGCAACATTGACAGTAACATCATCCCATATTGAGATTCCGTGGCATTGCGTTCTTTCAATTGGTATCAGAGCCTACTCTTGATATCACTAAGAGTCGATTCTGTTTATAGTCGCAATGGATTCTCAATATGAGAATGTGGTTCGTCCCCCTACACTTACTAATGCTAATTATTCTATATGGAAAGTCAAGATGCGTATCTTCATCAAATCAATTGATGAAAGAGCGTGGCTTGCTGTGTTGAATGGTTGGAGTCCTCCCAAAACTGTTGATTCTGATGGTGATGTCAAAGTCACTAAGGAGTCTGAGTGGTCCAACGATGATAGGAACACAGCGTCTTTTAACTCTAAAGCCTTGTCTGCTATTTACAAGGCCTTAGATGCAAATACATTCAGAGTAATAGCAAATTACGAATTACGACCGCTAAAGATGTGTGGGAGGCCCTTCAAACCTTATGTGAAGGACTCCGCCGGTTGTTCGCTCCTCAAAGCTAAGAATGTTAACGACTCGCTTGAAAACACAAGGATGCAAGAATCGAGGACATAATGACTTATTATGGAAGACTTCTTGATCTATCAAATTCGCCTTAGCCTTAGGAGATCCCATTACTAATGAGCGCTTGTCGAAGATGATGAGGACTTTGCTCGAAGATTCAATGTCAAGATATGTGCTATTGAAGAAGCACATGATATTGACAAGATGAGTTTTGAAAGATTGGCCGAATTCTTCAAAACTTTGAGTTGAATCTAAACGATCAATTAAAAACAAAGGCAAAGGTGTCTCATCATCTTCTACACCCACCGGGAAAAACATTGCTATGCTCGCACCAATTGATCCGTCATGTGATCTCGCTAGAAATTCAAAAAGACATTGATGAGTCTCGATTTTGGAGAAGAATCAATAGCTTTATTGACTACTAAATTCAAAAATTTTTTGAAAAATAAAAGTCAAAACAGTAACTCCATCATCAAACTCAAAAATAAATTTCAAACCCGATTTCGTGAAATTTGTTCCCAAAGAACAATCCTTTCAAACTCCCGAAAAACCTTTCACAAATCCTTTTGTTTTAAGTCATCCTACAATGGTAAGAATCTTGATTCTATCCAATGTAGAGAATGTCAAGGTTTTGGACACTACGCAAACCAATGTGCTAACACTTTAAGAAAGAAAGGATTGAATTTTTCGCAACTCTAAGTGATAGTGATGGAGAAGATCCAAGTGATCTTATCACCTTGAATGCGCTTTATGATTCTCGATTCGTATAGTGTTGGTTCAAAATGTCTCACCCGATGTTGCAACATCGGGGAGTAACATCGGGAGAAACATTGTGCGTAAACAGAACTTTTTTCTGTTTTAACTCCACGCTTGCAAGAGGATGACGGACATACAGATTCAGACTGCTTGGAAGGGTACAAGGAGCTGCACAAGGATTGGGAGAAAAGGGCTCATCAAGTCACACTACTTGGTAAGGCGAATGAACTCCGAAAAAGGCCAACGAGGAGCAAAAAAGAATGCATAATCAGGAAGGAGTTCTAAGTAGAAAGGATGTGGAAATTGAGCAAAGGAGCAACTTGCTCAAGCCGAAGCAACCGACCAAGTGGAATTCAAGCAAACGTAAGGTTGACGATCCGCTAAATTCGGTAACTCTTCCGCATCGTATAGGTTTTGTCCCTAAAGTATTTGTGAAAGAAGGAGAAGGAACTTCAGAACCAAAAATGATGAAAGCTTTCCGAAAACGTCGTGATAAAACAAGACCAAGAAGGAAAAATTATGTTTGTCACTTCGCCATAAGCTCGGTCACATCCAAATTTTTGCTTTCTAAAAAAGGAAATGTATGAGAATGAAAAAGGCAAGAATTCTTTGGAAAAGCTCACGTAATCAGATGAAGCAACCATCGCGCCAAATGCAAAGAACATTGGCGTAAACATTGGAAGCCTCATTCAAGGGCAAATCATAATTTTTCCAAAAACCCCAATCCAAAATAAAAAATGTGGGTTCCAAAAACATGTGATGAAAATGCAGAGCCAAATCGGTGAGCCATTTGATATTCGCCTCGGCGCCTCCATGTCCCATGATGAAAAATGCAATGTTACATTTACCTCTTTAAAATCTCATGTAGCCGATCCTCCGGTATTTCGATAGTGGTTGTTCTAGACACATGACAGTGAAGCGAGAATTTGAGGAATATGTAAGTATGAATGGTGGTTCGCGGACATATGGTGGTGGTGCAAAAGGGAAAATTGTAGGTAAAGGAACATTGAACGTTGAAGGTCTTCCAAACCTCAAAAACGTACCATGTGGAAGGCCTTAAGACAAACCCGATCAAGATAAGTCAATTGTGTGACGATGATCTTCGTGTAAGATTTGACAAACATTCTTGTGAGGTTTTTGATCATAATAACAAATGTCTTCCTCGACAAGTTTAAGATCGCCTCGATAATTGTTACTTGTTCAATAACACTCATTCATGTCAAAAAGCAAGTATTGATGTAATGCATCTCCGGCACCGTAAGCTTGGTCACATGAGTTTTCGTAAGCTCGATGAGCTTGTGAGGCATGATGCCGTCAAAGGATTACCAAACCGAAAGGAATTACTCAAAGGTATGTGGACCATGTCAAAAGGTAAACAAGTCAAGGCCTCACATCTCCCAATCACACAATGCTCCACTTCCGCATGTTTGGAGATGATTCATACCGACCTTATGGGTCCCATCGAGGTAGAAAGCCTAGGTAAGAAAAAAGTACACCTTTGTCTGTAGATGACTTCTCTAGATATACTGGGTAATATTTTTAAGAGAGAAGTCTGAAACTTTGAGGCTTTCAAAATTTGGTACACCTGCAGTTATGAACTTGTATGATCTAAAACTCACTAGGATTAGATCGCATCATGGCACGGAATATGAAAATGCATCCTTTTCTAAATATTGTGCCTCTAATGGTATTTCTCATGAATTCTCTGCCCAAAACTCCACAACAAAATGGAGTGGCGGAGAGAAAGAACAGACATTACAAGAAATGGCTAGAGTAATGTTACATTCAAAAAACTTGGCCAAAAGATTTTAAGCTTTGAACACCGCTTGTCATATTGGAAATAGAGTTTTCGAGACCGTGTAGCACTATGACACCTTATGAGATATTTCTTGGGAAGAAACCTACCTTGAAATACTTTCATGTGTTTGGTTGCATATGTTATTCTGCTTCAATGATAGAGATCAACTTTCCAAGTTTGACTCTAAAAGTGATAAATGTGTTTTTATGGGATATTCCACAAATAGTCGAGCATATGAGTATTCAATCTTCGAACTAAGACTATTATGGAATCCATGAATATTGTGTTTGATGATTTAACCGGTCTTGGTGTCAAAACTTCGAGGAAGACGTTTGTGGTTTTTGACTTTGGAGACTTTGATCCCGAATTAGGCGCCGAATCCAGCAGTTCAGTGAGCAGAATACGATTCGGATGATACAAGTTGTTCCGACGAAAAGTTCAGAGTCACACCCAATGTCACACCAATGTTGTTCCCGATGTTGTTCCCCGATGTTGCAACATCGGGAGAAACATTGTCTACGTAACTCCGACAGAAAAGAAGGCGCTGAACCGATTCAAATCAGAAGATGATCATCCGCCCGTAATGATCGATCAGAAATCGACATCCCCAAAGAAGATTCGTAGAAATCATCCACTAACTCAAGTTATAGGTAATGTAAGAGATGGTGTGTCAACCGTAAAGAAAAGGTAAAGTGGACTACAAGAAACTAGCATGCATGACCACTCTTGAATTTGATAATATACATGCTTCATGTTTTGTTTCCAATCGTTGAACCTAAGAATGTACAAGAGGCCCTTAAAGATGAAAAATCGGATAAATGCCACGCAAGAGAACTAGATCAATTTTCAAAAATGATGTGTGGTATCTAGTTCCTGCAGCATCCACTTCAATTAATGTTATTGGAACTAAATGGATTTTCAAGAACAAAACGAATGAAGTGGGAGAAATAATGAGGAATAAAGCTAGATTGGTAGCTCAAGGGTATACACGGTCAGAGGGGGTGGATTTTGATGAAACCTTTCATGACACCCAGCCTCGTGATTGAGTCTATCCGTCCTACTTACGGCCATTGCTCGCTTCTTGACATTACTCTTCAACAAATGGATGTGAAGAGTGCTTTTTGAATGGGATTCTTGACGAAGAAGTTTTTGTAGAATACCAAAAGGATTTGAGGACCCCCATAAACCCAATCATGTGTTTAAACCGAAAAAGGCTTTCAGTATGGTCTCAAACAAGCTCCTAGAGCTTGGTATGGTAGACTTCTGACATCACCTTTACAAAGTGGGTTTAAAAGGGAGAGGTGGATAAAACATTGTTCATCCAGTAAACGAGATCAACATATTTTGATTGCTCAAATTTATGTTGATGACATCGTGTTTGGATCCACCTCCAAATCCTCGAAAGAATTTGTATCGCACATCCACTTTTGAAATGAGGGTAGGTGAACTGACATATTTCTTAGGCATTCAGATCAAACAAACACATGAAGGGATGTTCATCAAGCCAAGTATTCTCAAAACTTGGTGAAGAATTCGATCTGAGAATGGAAAACATAAAGACCCCTATGGGCACATCCAACAAACTTAATAAAGATGAAAAATCAGAATGTGTTGATCCTACCTTGTATAGAAGCATGATAGGAAGTTTGTCGTGATTTAACCGCCACTCGCCCAGATATCATGCATAGCTGTGCTCAGGTGCAAGGTATCAAGCAAACCCCAAGGTTTCACCTAAAGCCGTCAAAAGAATCATTCGATATGTTGGTGAGACCTTTGGCATGGGTTTGTGGTATACCACACAAACACCAACTGCTGGACCAAAGATGTGATCGGTGGGCAAAGATTGATGACACGAGAAGTACCGGAGGATGTTTTTATTGGGAAACAATCCGATTTGGTTTATAAGAAACAAAAGGGCTCTATCAACAATGAATCTCGAATATATAGTCGGCCGGTAGTGCATGCACACAACTTTGTGGATGAAACAAATGATTAAAGATTATGGATCGCACAAAGGACATCTTAACTATGTATTGTGACAACACAAGCAAGCATAGTAAAAATCTCGCTCAACACTCAAGAACAAAGCACATAGATATAAGACACCATTTTATTAGAGACTTAGTTGAACAAGGCATGTGCATTGAACATGTTGGTACGTATAACAATTTGGTCGACATCTTTACTAAGAGTCTAGATTTTGAGAGATTCATAAATCTTAGGAAATCTCCTGCATGTGTGCCATGTAATCACTCACTTCTATTTATTAAATAAAAAAAAAAAAAAAAAAAATTTTTAGGCATATTGCATTGATGTCAGGAGGGCACACTAGATCAAACTTCTGTTAAGCACTTTGAGCATATGTAAAGATTCATTCAAAACTTTTGTGATTATGTGTGGATATTCTCTTCTCACCTTCTCCCAAGTCTGTTTGTTTGAGAGAGAACTCTCGCATACCCACAAAGGAAAGAGCTACCTTTCAAAAAGTTTTAGGATGCTTAATTTGTCAATGTACCATGAGGTTTCGACTTGCATGGGTTGATCTTGACTAAATTGACTCTCCGATTTGAGAAAGTGTGAAAGCTACCTAACGGAAAAGAGCTACCTACACAAGGTCATGCTTCCTTTCTTTGGGACTATGGATTTTCGAATCTTCACCGATCGAATGTAAAGTTACACCCTTGGTAAATAGTGTGAAAGGTTCCTAGTGGTGTATTTAGCTTGAAATAAAGTAAAGCGTGTTTTATAGTGGAAATAAAGTACCTATAATGTATTTGGGAGAAATTGTGTTAATTGGTGAAAGAAGAACTGAAAATTCAAACATGCATTTTTTAGTGAATGTGATTTCCATTGTTGCAACATTGGGAGTGCAATCGATTGATCTAGACATCTCACTTGTGTGTATATGCATTTTT
>CM028380.1:127064106-127121589 GCA_013146195.2 Codonopsis lanceolata
AATAGACAAATGTTTCCACCTTCCCTTTAAGCCCACTTTGTAAAAGGTGATGCAGCCAAGCCTACCATACCAAGCTCTAGGAGCTTGTTTGAGTCTCCCAAAGCCTTTTTCAATTTAAACACATGATTGGGTTTATGGGGTTCCTCAAATCCTTTTAATTTGTTCACAGCTTCTTCCTCAAGAATCCCATTCAAAAGCACTCTTCATCCATTTGTTGAAGAGTAATGTCGAAACAAGCAATTGCAAAGTAGACGGATAAATCAAGACTCTGGTGCAGGTTTCATCAAAGTCCGCCCCTGGCACTATGGATACCCCCGAGCTACCAATCTAGCTTTATTCCTCATTATTTCTCCCACTTCATTCGTTTGTTTTGAAAATCCATTTAGTTCCAATAACATTTATTGAAGTGGGTCTAGAAACTAGATACCATACATCATTTTTTGAATTGATCTAGTTCCTCTTGCATGACATTTATCGACTTTCATCTTTAAAGGGCCTCTTGCACATTTTAGGAGTTCAACAGTGGAAACAAAACAAAGCATGTATATCATCAAATTCAAGAGTGGTCATGCATGCTGGTTTCTTGTAGTCACTTTACCTTTCTTTTCTGTTGATCTTTCATTATTACCGCTTGAGTGAGTGGATGGTTTCTCGAATTTTTCTTTGGGAATGTCAATTTTCGATCGATGTCTGGTGTCTCTTCTGATTTGAATACGTTTCCGGCGCCTTCACTGCCGGTTACGTGTTTCTCCCGATGTTGCGGCATCCGGGCTGTTGGTGACAACCTCTGAACTTTTCATCGAACCACATGTCTGGCGAATACGTATATACGCTCACTGAACTACGGATTGACATAAGTCGAGGATCAAAGTCTCCAAACTCAAAATCACTGAAACACATCTTCCTCATAAGTTTTTTGACCAAGACCCGATCAAGTCATCAAAAACAATATTCATGGATTCCATAATAGTCTTAGTTCGAAGATTAAAAACTCACATATGCCACGACTATTTGTGGAATATCCCATAAAAACACATTTATCACTCTTAGAGTCAAACTTGGAAAGTTGATCTCTATCATTGAGCGAGATAACACACTGACCAAACACATGAAAATATTTCAAGGTAGGTTTTTCCCAAGAAAAATTTCGTAAGGTGTCATTGTGCTACACGGTCTCGAAAACCCTATTTCCAATATGACAAATGTTCAATGCTTCGAGCCCAAAATCTTTTAGCAGGTTTTTGAATGTAACATCACCCTAGCCATTTCTTGTAATGTCTGTTTCTTTCTCTCAGCCACTCCATTTTGTTGTGGAGTTTTGGGAATGAAGAATTCATGAGATATACCATTTGAGGCACAATAAGTAGAAAAGGATGCATTTCTATCCAGTGCCATGATCGATCTAATCCTAGTGAGTTTTAGATCATATAAGTTCATAACACAGGTGTACCAAATTTTGAAAGCCTCAAAGTTTCGAGACTTCTCTCTTAAAATATTACCCAAGTATATCTAGAGAAGTCATCTACACTCAAAAGGTGTACTTTTCTTACCTAGACTTTCTACCTCGATGGGACCCGTAAAGGTCGGTATGAATCATCTCCAGCATCTAGAAGTGGAGCATTGTGTGATGGGAAGATGTGAGGGCCTTGACTTGTTTACCTTTTGACATGAACCACATACCTTTTGAGATTCCTTTCAGTTGGTAACCCTTTACGACATCATGCCTCACAAGTTCATCGAGCTTCACAACTCATGTGACCAAGTTTACGGTGCCGAGAGATGCAGTACATCAATACTTGCTTTTTGACACAAAAATGGGTATTGTTGAACAAGTAGCAGATTATCGGGCGATCTTAAACTTGTCGAGGAAGACATTTGTTATTATGATCAAGAACTTCACCGAAGTGTTTGTCAAATCTTACAGGTCGTCATCACACAAGCCCGACTTATCTTGTCAGGTTTGTCTTAAGGCCTTCCACATGGTAGCGTTTTAAGGTTTGGAAGACCTTGACGTTCAATGTTCCTTTACTACATTTTCCACTTTTGCACCACCATAGGTCCGCGAGAACCACCATTAATACTCCATATTCCCTTAAATTCTCAGTACTTGTCATATGCCTAGAACAGCCACTATCGAAATACCGGGATCCGGCAACATGAGATTTCAAGGGAAGTAAATGTAACATTGCATTTTTTCATCATGGGACGCCGAGGCCGGATGCTCAGGTTCTAATATTTGGCTCTGCATTTTTCATCACATGTTTTTGGAACCGCATTTTTTGTTGTTTTGGGTTGAGGTTTTGAAAAAAATTATGATTTGCCTTTGAATGAGGCTTCCAATGTTTACGCCAATGTTCTTTGCATTGGTGGCGCGATGGTTGCTTCAATCTGTTACGCCGATGAGCTTTCCAAAAGAATTCTTGCCTTTTTTCATTCTCATACATTGCCTTTTCGGAGGCAAAAGGTTGTATGTGACCCGGGCTTATGGCGTGACAAACATAATTTTCCTTCTTACTCTTGGTTTTTTTTCACGAGCTTGATTTTCGAGGAAAGCTTTCATCGGTTTTAGTTCACGATGTTCCTTCCCTTCTTTCACAAACACCTTAGGGACAAAGCCATACACGATCTAGAAGAGTTACGGAATTTAGAGATCTTCAACCTTACGTTTGCTAGAATTCCACTTGGTCGTGTTGCTTGCTTGAGCAAGTTGCTCCTTTAATTGCTCAATTTCCACATCCTTTCTACTTAGGACTCCTTCCGGCCCCGATTATGCATTCTTTTTTGATCCTCGTTGGCCTTTTTCGGTTCATTCGCCTTACCAAGTAGTGTGACTTGATGAGCCCTTTTCTCCCAATCGCTTGACTCCTTGCTTATCCTTCAGCCCAGATCTGAATCTGGAATGTCCATCATCCTGCTGTGTGGAATTAAAAGCAGAAAAAGCATTTCTGTTTACGCACAATGTTTCTCCGATGTTACTCCCGATGTTGCAACATCGGGTGACTCATTCTTTGAACCAAGCGTACTTTTCGAATCGAGAATCATAAAGCGCATTCAAGGTGATAAGATCACTGGATCTTCTCATCACTATCACTCGAGTTGCGAGAAAAATTCAATCCTTTCTTTCTTACAAAGTGTTAGCACATTGGTTTGCATAGTGTCCAAAAAACCTTGACATTCTCTACATTGGATAGAATCAAGATTCTTACCATTGTAGGATGACTTAAACAAAGGGATTTGTGAAGGGTTTTTGAGGATTGAAAGGTTTGTTCTTTGGGAACAAATTTCACGAATCGGGTTTGAAATTAATTTTGAGCTTGATGATGGAGTTCTATTTTGACTTTTATTTTTCAAAATTTTTTTGAATTTAGTAGTCAATAAAGCAATTGATTCTTCTCAAAATCGAGACTCATCAATGTCCTTTTGAATTTCAAGCAAATCACATGATAGTCAATTGGTGCAGGCATAGCAATGTTTTTCCCAGTGGGTGTGGAAGATGATGAGACACCTTTGCCTTTGTTTTTTATTTGATCGTTTAGGTTCAATTCAAAGTTTTGAAGAATTCCAGCCAATCTTTCAAAACTCATCTTGTCAATATCATGTGCTTCTTCAATAGCACATATCTTGACATTGAACCTTCGAGCAAAGTCCTCATCATCTTCTTAACAAGACGCTCATTTGTAATAGGATCTCCTAAGGCTAAAGTAGAATTGGATAGATCAAGAAGTCTTCCATAATATGTCATTATGTCCTCAGACTCTTGCATCCTTGTGTTCTCAAACTGAGTCGTTAACATTCTTAGCTTAGAGGAAGGACAGCGGTTGGCGGTCCTTCACATAAGGTTTGAAGGGCCTCCCACACATCTTTAGCGGTAATTCGCTATTACTCTAAAAGTATTTGCGTCTAAGGCCTTATAGATTGCAGACAAGGCTTTTGAGTTAAAAGATGCTGTGTTCCTATCATCGTTGGTCCACTCAGACTCCTTTGTGATTTTGACATCACCATCAGAATCAACAGTTTTGGGAGGACTCCAACCATTCAACACAGCAAGCCACGCTCTTTCATCAATTGATTTGATGAAGATACGCATCTTGACTTTCCATATAGAATAATTAGCATTAGTAAGAGTAGGAGGACGAACCACATTCTCATATTGAGAATCCATCACGTCTTTAAGCAGAATCGACTCTTAGTGATATCAAGAGTAGGCTCTGATACCAATTGAAAGAACGCGATGCCACGGATTCTCGATATGGGACGATGTTGCTGTCAATGTTGCAGTGAATGTTGCAACAATGGCAGTAACAATGTGAACTGAAAGTGTAACACAGAAAATAGCAGCGGAAGTTTTGTTTTGTGATTTGAAATCAAACAGACTTAGTAAGACAGAAAATCACACAAAAACAATCTACAAGAATCAATCTTGTAGATCAAGCCTCAAGGCAACAAATTATATTAAAATCAAAACTGTTTTTGAAACTTAACAGTTAACACAAAAATCTCACAAGAAATAGAATCTTGGAGATCACAAAACCCACATAAACTACTAGAACAAACGTGGGAAGAAAAGATCAAAACAAGAATAGCTTCCAAGAAACAATCAACTAAACTGGAAGCACGACACACAAACTTCAGGAATCACAAGGCTGTGTTCCTGAAGCTTTTCACAGCAGCAGCAGCAGGTATGCAGAAAGGTCTTCGTGTATGAGTTGTTGAATTCTTCTCACAATTTCAACACACAAGACTTCTGGATTTTATCTCTCTTACTACAGCTGAATATGATCTGATTCTCGCTCAAGCTCTCTCAGCGTACTCACATACTTGTGCACTCCAGCGCTCGATTTCTCTTCTATATATAGGCTGCAACGACTTGTAAACCATGACACCAAGGAATCCTGCACATTCACGGCAAAACAACACACCCTACTAGGAAAGAAATTAAACCGACAAATATACAAGATTTTGTTTCCTAATTTGATGCCATCAATAACTAAATACTTATGCAAAGATTTAATTACCAAAAATATCACCTTAATCTAAAAAAGAATCCTAATTAAATCCTACCACAATAATACCAATATAATATCCTATTTTGACCAAGAGAGTGAAGACAAGATAAATTAGGCAATGCCTAAAATACCCTTACAGCCTCTATCTTTCTCTCTACATTGCCTTACATCTGAACACAAATCCATGGAACCAAGCCTGCACTTGATTGACTACCTCAAAACATCCTGTGAATCAGACTCAATGGTCACAGAACAATTAGTGTTATACATCTTGCTCAAAATAAGCATACCTCCTGTACAATGTACATGGCTCAGGATGTACTGATTCATAAACAAAATTAAAAAATTCCACACTTCAAAACCATGATATTGTTTGGTTTTGAAGTTGTTACTTTTATAAAAGTTTATAAAAAAAATCACAAAAAAATAATTGGCAACTTAACTTAAACTCATAAAACTCACTTGTCCGTAACAACATACAATTTTTTCTCCCAAATTGCTACTCATTGTTACAGGTTTGATTCTCAAATTACTCATACAACTACTGATACTACTTCAATTATTGATTTTGAAAGTTATTCCCCAAAATAATATCCAGAATACAAATTACTCAACTACACATTAATATGGTAATATGCTTTTTATTCTTAAAAATAACTTAATTTATTTTCTCAAGTTACTCTAACTACTACTGCTAGTACTTCAATAAATGATTTTGAAAGTTATTCCCTAACATAAGAACTCTATAAATATAGCAGTCATTTATAATAATTAAAAGTAGTAGGTAATAAAAGTAAGGCAAAGCAGGTTGTAGAATTACCCATAAAAAAAGAAATAGTTATAGGGTGGTTCTTAATTAAAAGTGACTATTTTTTGTTACACATAATAATAAAAAACAGCAAACAGTACTAATTTCTCGTAGATCAATCACAGTTGCTCTCCAAAGGCCTATAACTTGTTTTTGCTATTGCGGATAGCTCCGGCAACAATGGTAGGAGGGAGTGGCGAATCCAGGAATAATGTTCACCGGTATCCATAATTTTAACTATTACTTAAAAAAATAGAAATTACAATTGTTCTTTATGCGTTTTCATACGTTGAAAACGCATAATTGCATCATCATCACTAACATTCATTAACAAGTCATTTTCGATATAACATACAAGAGAATCATTTAAAACCATCACACACAAGTAATTTATTATATTAAAGAGACGAAAAACCTTAAGTTAACAGTAATGTATTATATTAACATATTCTTAAAACCATCACACACAAGTCGCAAGTAAATTCCCTAAATCAGTAAATCACACACACGTAAATGAGATGACTAACAAATAGTTAAACTATTTTTTTAACACAAAACCCCCTAATTTGATATATAAGCTTAATTTTTTTTTCAAGAAACCCAACAAAATAACAAATAATTCTAACAACCAACAATCAAATTTTACCTTTAAATTGCCCAAATTCTCCAATCAGTATAAGCTCAACCAAAGTTTCAAAAGCACCAAAACTTGCTTTTCTATACAAAATTATCAATCAAATAATATTTAATCAAATCAACAATTGTACATTTTAACCCAAAATCCCCCAAATTCAAAAACCCTAATTTCAAATAAATAGTGTGATTTGTGAATTGACTAATTGAGAAAGATTAAAAATATATAATAAAATGAAATGAAGCAATGATCTATGAAAAGCATAAAAGTAGTAAAGTATTATAATTTATGCCAAGTAGTGAAGCACTGAAGTTTCGACCGGGACTGGTGGCACCGTGGCAGACTGTTGGTAGAGGAGGGGTGGGCAGAACTGACAAGGGACTGAAGGGAGGAGGTGACACTTGGCTAAGTTGGTTTGGGCTGGTCTGAGTAGTCTCTCTCCGTTCTCTAATTGCGCTGGGAAGTGGCCAAGTGGGAACAAGACTTTTTGAACTTGGGGGAAATGGAGAATCTAATTAATTGGGGAGGGATGAGGGAGTCTCGGCATGGGGGATAGGGGAGAGAGAGTGAGTGAGATAGATTGATAGTGACATTAGTAACTAAAGTAGTTGTCTAGTTGACTTTGGAGGTTTACTGTAGTAGGGGTAGGGATCTAATAGAAAATTTGGGAGGGGTCCAATTGTCAAAACCTATAAACTTACTCCTAATTTTTTTCTTCCCAGCGGTGTACATGGACACCGGTCCAGTACACTTGTATCTGTGCCTGGTAGGAGGCGGTGGTGTTACAATTAAAGAACTGAATCAAAGAAAAAGAACTAAGTTTCAGTAAAAGATATTAACTCACCATAACAATCTGTAAAGCCTCTACAACATTAAGAATCAATGCAACATCATCTCAAATTGAAGAACACGTACAAACTTCTATTCGTAACATTGTATGAGAAATCGTTATAATATTTCCATGTCGTTAACCCAACATTTCACACATTTTCCCATGGTATTAAAACTAATTCATGTAAATTGACTGAAACAAAATGGATGAAATCTCTAAATGTAGTATCCGTATAGTATGAATAGATGTCGGTGCAACTCCCATATTCTTCATCACTACCCCTTCTGGTGCACACACTGCATAAGCATTTACACTCTCCAAATAAATAAATAAAATCAACCAACGTTAATCACAAAAAGAGGACCATGTGCATAAAAAAGAGAAAAAACCAAAATACGCTCAGTTATTTCCATCAATTAACACAAAAATAACATTCTAAAACAAACCGCCTGGGTAGCCAAGATACGGGTCGGATTACCTAAAATCATAGCAATGAGAAGAGAAACAAAATCAGTAAAACAAAAATTGTGCAAACCGAGAATATATACAGAGACTTCTTTAATCTTCAACTCACTGGCTTTAATGGCGACATAAGGGCTAGGGCTCAATTTTGAACCGACGGCCATAGAGAGAATAAAAGATGGATGCGACGTATGATATTACAATATAATTTCAGGAAAGTAATGATATAATACCCACCACATTCAAACAACAAAATGATAACATTGAATAATTACTTTGATAAAAAATGATGAGGGATCAAGAAGAAAACAAATTGACAAAGAGAAAAGAGAGAGGAGAGAAAAAACAACATAGGAGTGGAAGCTGGAAGAAATGGAGAGAGAAAGAAAGGGTTTGTACTTGGTAAGAGCAGTCACAAAAATTAACCGTTCTCACACGCTTGAGATACTGAGAGTTAATCCTAGCCAGCACTTGTGTTTGGTAAAAATGAATCCTGGCCAGTAGTCAGGGTTGTTCCTAGCATTTAATTGGCCCAGAGCGAAGCTCAAGAAAGGGCCCTTATTTAATAACCAAAATTAATATTTATACATAAGTGACCCAAGTCATAACATATTCAAAAAAATATTAAGGCTATAACTATCATAATAGTATCTAACAACCATGCTACAAATGTCAACAACAACAAACTTACTTGAACAGTAGTGGGAACATAGTAATAGCAGCAACAAAACAACACTACCTGCAACAAAACAGTGCAACCATAACCAGCAACATCAACGACATAACTGCAGTTAGTGCACTAACAAACAAACTGATCATGAAAAAATATTTCTTTGTACATTTCTAGATGCAAAATCATCAATTATAGTACCAAGATCAATATTATCCAACATATCCTTTTCATCACATAAAATAGCCAAACCACTCAACCTTTCTTGTGACATTGATGACCTCAAGTAGGTTTTCAATAATTTGAACTTTGAAAAACTTCTCTCAGCTGATGCTACAGTCACAGACATGGTCAATAAGATTCGATAAGCAATTGAAACATTAGGATAACAGTCTGCTGCTTTGACAAATTAAAGAATTTCAATCGCTGACATTGACTCATTTGGTAAAGTCAATTGCAATACTTTTTATTCATAAAAAAAATCATATAAATCCACATCCAACACATTAGTATGAGAAAAAAGTAGATGTAAAATTAGTGGTGCATTCTCTCAGTTCATCATCATCTAATGACCTCAACTTATTCGAATCAAATAAGAATCAAAAAATACTTTCAAATTTCGTTAATTGCTCAAATCTATTTTTCAACGAAGTAGTTGTCATATCAACAACAACAAGAAAGTAATTAACTTTAAAAGACTCCTCAACTGATTGTATTTCTTCATCATGATCAATTTCATCAAATTGTCTTTTCCTAATAATACGATGTTTAGTTGGAAATGTAGGCTCCACATTCATCTCTTGGGCAAGACTTTTGGCAATATTCATAATAGAGACAAAACCTTCATTTCTATATTTCTCAAAATAAACCATAACACCTTCTACTTGATTCATGGTAGCATCAATGCACATAGATTTAGACTGCAAGTTTTTACTCACCATGTTAATAGTATATAAAATATCATACCAAATAACCATGCCCAGGACCGGCCCTGTAAAATCAGGGGCCCCAGGCTAATTACGTCGAACGGGACCCTTCTTTCATAATTTTTTTCTCCAATTTTTGAAAAATTAAAGAAACAAAGGTTACGTATGTCATTTTTTTTCTATTGGTAAATCTTTTAAAAATATGTCGAAAAATATTTTCAGGTGTTTGACAAACACACAAAAACAATATATGAATAAATATAAAAAATATATTCTAATATTAATGTCCATATTGAACATAAAATAATGTTTAACTTTAAGTAATATTCCTTTAGTAATCCTTAATTTATCATTAATGGTGTCAAATCAATAAGGTTCATTTTTTTCAATGTCAAAAATACAAACAAAAAAATTGGTAATAATGAAAAAAACGTTTTAAAAAAGAAAATTGATAATATTTGGGACATCCCTAAATAATATAGTGGACACTAATTTTATGACGTAATGAGTATTTATTTAAATTATAATTTATAAATAATGTGCACAGACTCTAATTATATTTCTAAATAATGTATTTGTTGAGTAAAATATTGTGTGTTTGTAAATGTGTGTAATTGTGGAAGAGGACGAAGGGTGCTCGAACATTTGGAAAATGAATCCGTAAGTCATTTTCTTGAAAAGAAGACTTCATTTTCCGTTGACATGGAAAAGCTTACATGTTGACTACATTTTCCTCTGGTTACCAAATATTGGAAAATGAGGAACACATTTTCCAAAAGTCAATTTCCGTGAAACAAACGAAACCTAAATCTTTTTTATAAATTAGAATAGGGCATTTATTTATTTTTTAATAATGTGTAGGGTTTTTGTGAGATTTTTGGGCCCAAAAAATTGGATAATTTTAGGGGGCCCAAGGCCATAGCCTCACTTTCCTTATAGCAGGGCCGACCATGACCATGCCAAGTAAAAATTCAAAACTCTCAAGTGCACTAGCCAAACTTTCAGCCTTACTCTTTGACTTGGCATCATCACAAGATCTAGATAATTCCACCAATGCCAATCTTATTTGAGGAGATTGAAACCTAATAGGTTTAACACTTTTTATTCGACTCTCTCAACGAGTATTGGACAATGATTTCACAGTTAAACCACAAACATTATCAAGTAAAACCTTCCATCTTTTTGGAGAACTTGAAAATAATACATATATACGTTGGAGATTCAAAAAAATGAAACAACTTTAACACAAGAATGCACCATATCACAAAAAGTAAGATTAAGACTATGACAAGCACATGACATATATAAAGCTCTTGGATTTATTTCAAGTAATCGCTTTTGAACCTCTCGGTGCTTTCCCTTCATATTAGAACCATTGTCATAACCTTGACCTCTCACATCATTGACATTAAGACCAAGAGACTTAAATGCATCCAATAATTCACTGAAAAGTCCAAATCTAGATGTGTCATCTACTTTCAAGAACTCTAAAAAGTACTCCTTTACTTTTATTTTGTTGTTTGACATATTCACACATCGTACTATCAAACTCATTTGTTCTTGGTGGCTCACATCTGGAGTACAATCAAGAATTATAGAAAATATTTTGCTCTTTGATGATCTCTATGATAGAACTTCTGACACTATGGGCCAAAAGAGATATCAACTCATTTTGAATCTTGTGACCAAGATAATGATGATGGATGTCATGATTTTGAATGCGCCTAATATGATCTTGCATTAGCACATCAAATTCAACAATCATCTCAATTAATCCCAAAAAATTACCATTACTAATTTGGTAAAGCTTCTCATTTGATCCTCTAAAAGCCAATTTTTTTTAGCAAGACATTTTACAACAGAAATTATTCTAATCAAAACATGTCTCCAACGTTCTTTCTCCTTTGTAAAATCTTGTTGCAAATCTTTGTCAATTGTTTAATTTTTGCTCAATCTTCCTCTTAGTTCATTCCAAGTACTCATATTAGTCATATGTTCAACACAATTCTCATGTTCTTTGAGTCTTTCACTAAGGTGCTTCCAATCTCTAAATCCATTATTTGCCAATGCACTTTGTTTGCTATTAGATTTAAACAACTTACAACAAAAACAATATACTTTATGCACATGTTTAGAGTAAACCAACCATTTTCTTTCTTTAATCTCTCCATTACTCATTCTTCTAGAATAAAAAGAATATGAAAAATGTCGAGAAGCATTGTCTAAAGGAAACACAAGATTCATTTCCATTTGAGGCCCCTTTTCAACTAAAATATCCCTTGTTTTGTTTTCAATATTATCCCAATTTCTAGGATCATAAATATCAAACGAAGGGATTGATTGCTCATCTCTCATCAAATTTTCTAAATTGGATGTATTTGGTACATGATCATGCTCATTGAAATCAACAACATCCTCATCCTCGTGAATATGAATCTCATCACTTATATTTTGCACTGGTTCTGGACCTTTTGGTTGTTCAAAATTAGCCTCACCTAATTGCTCAAGATTCTCACTAGAAAGGTCTACTACTTTAACAAATTTATCAATAGCTCCTTTTTTGGGATTCTATGAACTGTTTTTTAGCAACATCTTACGAATCAATATTGAATAATAACACAATTGGACAAGAAAATGAACGAAAACACCTGTATATAGTAATTAAGGTTTGACTTCCAAGAAAAAACAAGGCCAAGTGCTATTGGCTAACTCTTCAATTTTTTTGATCAACTCTCAGACTCAGACACTCGGTACCTGGCAAATGTGAAATGGCAATTGGCATTCAAACAGAATGTAAGAATGATAGAATCGAACAAATATTAACCCAAATATTAATTATTTAAAATTATTTAAAAATGAACAATATGTGAAGAACAAATGAAATAATGAATAATATGTCAATACATTAATTAATTTAATTTATTATGTCTTTATGACTTTATGAGACTATGAGTTTATGATTTATCAATTATCATATGAATATGAACATTGAAATTGAACAATCAACTGTGAACAATGAACATCAGAAGTTCATAAATCAGAACATGACTACACTAATGTCACTACATTACATTTACATATTTTATTATATATTTAATAATTAATATTTACATCATTACATGATATGAGATGATGAGAACATCTTTATTCTTTAGAAATTAGAAATCAGAAGATTCAGAACATCTTCAGATTTCAGGTTCGGGTAACATACCAGGAGGAGCAGCTGAGGCATGAGGCGCTAGCGAATCGGGCAAAGGGCAATCAGCAAATCAACCTCCCGAGTCCTGATTCAAGTTTCAACCATCATCACGATTCTGATTCACGGCGTGCGGTGTGCGATTTGTGAGAATTGCAATTTGCAATAGGTATTTTGATTTTTGATTTTTTTACCTAATTCACTAATTTAGTAATTTGATTTAATTTTCTTCGAGTTTCCGAGCCGAGTGTGTACGTGTCTTTTGCCGAATTGGGCTGTGCCATTGGCTGTTCTTTGGACTTTGGGCTTGGGCCTCTTCAGAAAACAATATAAATTATATATTACTACTACTAATACCTAAAAAAATGTAGGCCCCTAATTACCTTGGGCCCTGGGCTGGTGACCAGCTTGTCCTTGCCATGGGTCGGCCCTGCCAGTAGTTAGCTTTTAAGAATTCAAGTGAGCGATAGTGAGCTAAATTATAATATAGACTAGTATTCTTGTCCGTGCCGATGGCACGGCGCCAGTTTGAGAATTTATCAATAAATGAAGTAGATAATGTGAGAATGAATTAATATTTATTTATAATTTGTCTAAGTTAATTATGATAACAGTTAAAAAGAAAAAAAAACAAATGTTTCAAATTACAAAACTTACGATTTTTTAAAAAAATTTATTTGTATACGAAATTGTGGGTCGGAAAAAAAATTAAATTGATTAAGTTAATTACAATAACAATTAAAAAGAAAAAAAATTAAAATATAAATAAATTTACTTATAATTTGTCTAAGTTAATTATGATAACAGTTTAAAAGAAAAAATATTTCAAATTACAAAACTTACGATTTTTTTAAAAAAAATTTATTTGTATACAAAATTGCGGGCCAAAAAAATTAAATTGATTAAATCACAATTAAAAAGGAAAAAAATTAAATATAAATATATTTACTTATAATTTGTCTAAGTTAATTATGATAACAATTAAAATATAAATATTTAAAACATAGACATAAATTAAATTGGGATTCAGTTTCAAAAAATAAATTGATTAAGTTAATTACGATAACAGTTAAAAAGAAAAAAAAAACAAATATTTCAAATTACAAAACTTACGATTTTTTTGTAATTATTTTTATGCTAAATTGCGCGTCAAAAAAATTAAATTGATGAACCTAATTACGATAACAATCAAAAATAAAAAATAATTCAAAACTTACTAATTGACTAAAATTAAACTGATTCAGTTATGCTCGTTAACATAGAAAAACTGGATAAATGAAGCGTATAATGTGGAAATGAATTAACTGTAAAACAAAAACGGTAAAACTGTAAAACAATAAATGTAAAATGAATTATCACTTATGACTGCCTTTTTTTTCTCTCCGACCCCACTGAATAAGCCAATTACAATTTGGATTATAGTTACAATCACAATTTTATTAACTACCGTTTAGACATGCGACATGAGGAATAAATTACGGTCGTAAGATTAAAGTAAACCAATAAACTCAACTGTTACTTATCGCAAGCCAATTGCACACGTATAAACTGAGTTGTATTGTATTATAGATGTTAATATCAACTATGGAGGATAATATTGAAATGCTATGGAGTTTATAGAGATAATTTTTTTAAGTGGATTTTTAACGTGAAACGTCTTAAATTTTCCCGTAACAGAGGGAGTAATCATTATTTGGCTTTAATGGATATTGACCTGCAAAGGACAGAAGCAACACATCATGACCGGAGTCGGGGATTGCCTTGAGTTAAACCCTCCAGCTTGAGAGTAGACTATGTATAAGATGGTTGTGTAAGTCTCAGGTGAACATTTTCCATCAACCCAAATGACAGGGTTCAAACAAATTGTGTGATTAAGAAAATGTGATAGTTGAGAGGGTGCATTACCAAACCTATAGTTTGAGGGTGGTTATTTGTAAATATGAGCATTGGACAAGGCACTTGACTAAATTGCCTTGCCTAAAGTCTTTGGCTCTTTCTTTTCAAGTCTAAAAATTAAAGTTGTTTGTGGAAAAATTAAAGTTGGTTGTTGTGGAAGTCACTCGTACAATTTTTCGGGTAAGCATTTTCTGTCAAACCACATGTTAGTGCTCAAAAAAAAATTTACCATTAGTGAAAATGTTATGGTTAATGAGTCCGTATTGCTTCAATTGGTGGTTGAGAGGGACAATTCCAACCCAACATATAGTTGGCGGGGCTTAGTTGTAATTTACTTTTTGTTAAAAGAAATATGCCCATGGCCAAGCCACTAGATTAAGGGCTCGTTTGTTGCAATTGGTGGCTGCTGATTACTGGGTGATAGCTGATAGCTTAGACTATTAGTTAAATGACTTATAACTGATTTGATAGTAAAGTGCTTGTTACAGCTTATGAAAAGCAACTTATGAGTATATTTGTTAAATAAGGTGAAAAAAATTATTTAGTAAATATTGACCATAAACCCTAAAATTTCAAATCAACTTGTCCAAGGAAAAAAGTCACCCCTTTATCTTAAAAAAACCCAATATGGAATAATATTTAATTAATATTTATTTAATTAATTATATTTAAAACAATAAATAAATACTTCATCCGTTCTAGACAAATAGTCCACAATTCCCTTTTGGGATGTTTAACTTAAAGAGTTTACATTAAAAAAATAACTCATAAAATTGTCATTTTATTACTAATGTGTTACTAAAATTATCGTTTTTTGAAAATATTTGATTTTCAAACAGGGACTCTTTGCACGAAACATAGTGAGTATGTAACTATTTTCTACACCATTAGTATGTGTCGTCTTTTATGTTTAAATTTAATTTAATTAATTTTTTAGCTCCTCGACTTTACAGAAATCATTTGGTTGATCCATATACTAAAAAAATAATTCGTTTGGTCCTAAATATTGACGTCTAGCAACAGAGTCACCCTAACCTCGTTACCGTTAATAATTTCGCCTAAGTTTTTTTAAAAAATGTCCAAAGTACACTTACCTCCTTCCTTGCATTAAATGAAAGAGCAAAACCTAAAAACAAAACCGAAAGAACATATGCCCAAGAGACTCTTTCCCTGTGAAGAGATTTGAAATCTTTACGAATTGACTTCATCAACCAACAACAAATTGATGAATCTTGATTTATTGATATATGGAATCCTTTTACATGGATTTCTCTCTGTATATTTCTTGTGTGATCGATCATCTAATAAAAAGGGGAAGACAAGCTATATAAACAGAAATAACTGACTGAACTTAGCTAGGCTAAATTACACACGCTACCCCTCAAGAAAAAGAACTTAGACACATTAACTAAACTTATCAGTCTAAACTATTCTTTTCTTACACCCGACACCCCTGTACTTTTAATAGGCTGCTAGGCTGCTTTCTTTGCACATTAGCTAGGCTGCTGTTGTTAGACTGCTGTTGTTGTTGATGATTGTTAGGCTGCTGTTGTTGTTGATGATCTATCTCAACATCCCCCCTCAAGATGAAAGTGCAAAATAAATTTTGGACTTGCAGCTTGGCCAAGAGATGAGAAAATTGAGGAGATGGTAGAGCTTTAGTAAACAAATCAGCTGGCTGCTCAGAAAAAGAAATGTAGTTGGTGGATACAAGACCTTTTTGAATCATTTCCCTTACTAGATGACAATCCAAATCAATGTGCTTAGTTCTCTCATGAAATACTGGATTGGCAGCTATGTGCAGAGCAGACTTGTTATCACAGTACAGAGAAACTGGTAATGAAGGATTGATCTGAAAGTCCCTTTGAAGAGATATAAGCCATTTAATTTCACAGCATGTATTGGCCATGCTTCTGTATTCTGCTTCTGCAGATGATCTGCTAATGGTGGACTGTTTCTTGCATTTCCAAGATATTAAGGAGTTCCCTAGATAAACACAGTAACCAGTGAGAGATCTCCTTGTAATAGGACAGGCTGCCCAGTCTGAGTCACAAAATGTTGTAAGGTGTAGAGGATTAGAACTGGAAAAGAACAAGCCTTGACCTGGACTGCCTTTAATATATTTCACCAGCTTCAAAGCAGCATGCCATTGATGTTCAAGAGGTTTTGCCATAAATTGGCTGAGGACTTGGACACTATAGGCAATATCAGGCCTAGTAATGGATAGATATAGCAATCTGCCAATAAGTCTTCTGTAGGATATAGGTTTTTCAAACTCAGGACTTGAGGTAGATGCTAACTTGTGATTCTTCTCAATAGGGAGGGAAGTAGGTTTAGCATTTGTATAGCCAACATCATTAATGATGTCCAAAGCATATTTCCTTTGATGTAGACAAATGCCTGACTTATTTCTTGCAACTTCCAATCCAAGAAAATATCTGAGAAGTCCAAGATCTTTCACAGGAAATTTGGTTTGTAAGAAGGCCTTAATTTGATCAATTTGATCCTTGTCAGTTCCTGTAATAAGTAAATCATCTACATACACAAGGATAGCAGTGAATTTAGTACCAATAGTATGTATAAACAAAGTGTGGTCATTTTGGGATTGTTTGAATCCATATTGCAAAAGGGTAGAAGAGAATTTTGCAAACCACTGTCTGGGGGCTTGCTTCAAACCATACAGAGATTTAGACAACTTGCAGACAATAGGAGTGGAAGATGAAGGCAAGTTATGAGAGTAACCTGGTGGAAGATCCATATATACCTCTTCAAGTAGATCTCCATGCAAAAAAGCATTAGAGACATCCATCTGGAATATAGGCCATTGTTTGGAAGCACATATAGCAAGAAACATTCTCACAGAAGTCATTTTAGCTACAGGTGAGAATGTCTCAAAGTAATCATTTCCTTCAACCTGTGTGAAACCCTTAGCAACAAGCCTAGCTTTATATTTGTTTACTGTACCATCAGGATTGTGTTTGATCCTAAAGATCCATTTACATCCCACAGTCTTTTTATGGGCAGGAAGAGTTTGTAGAGTCCATGTACCATTGGTTTCTAAGGCTTGTAGTTCTTCTGACATGGCTTGGCACCACAAAGGATCTTGCATAGCCTGTTGATAGCTTTTTGGTTCATGAGTAGAAGATATGTTACAAGAGAAAAGTTTGTAAGATTCAGATATATGAGTGTAATTACAATACTTTTCTATGGGATAAGGTGAAGTAAGATTGACAGAAGGCTGAGCAAAGCTGGAAGGTAGATCTGTATAGTCTTGAAATTTGGCTGGAACAGTCTTATGTCTTTGAGGTCTGGTGGGAATGTTAGGAGTTTCAGTGGAAGAGTTTGAGGTAGTAGAAGGAGGTAGATTATCAGTTTCATTTACAGCAGGATTATCAGTTTCAGCATTGTTGTTGTTACCAGCAATAGGAATGTCAGATGCTGCATCTTTATGTTGAGTGGTGACTTCACTGTCTTCTTCAAGGTCAGTAATAGGATTTGTGAAGGTGTTGATATTGTTAGTTGGCTGAGTACTAGACATTAGATATTTAAAGGGGAAGATGGTTTCATAAAATATGACATCCCTACTATAAAAAACTTGTTGAGTATCTAGGCTATAGACTTTATAGGCCTTTTTATTGTTAGGATAGCCAATGAAAATACACTTCTGTGATCTAGGGGCAAATTTATCTCTATTATGAGAAGGGGTTGAAACATAACATAGACAACCTAATGTTCTAAAATGTTTGTAATTGGGAAGAACACCAAAGAGAATCTCATAAGGGGTTTTTAATTTTAAAACAGAATTTGGAATTCTGTTTATAATATAAGTTGCAGTCAAGAGGCAATCACCCCAAAATTTCTTTGGTAGGCCAGCTTGAAATCTAAGGGCTCTGGCAAGTTCCAGGAGGTGCCTATGTTTCCTCTCGCTCTACCATTTGCCTTTGAGGGTATCAACACATGTACATTGATGAAGGAGACCTTGAGAGAGAAGAAGAGTGTCAACACCATTGTTCAGAAATTCAGTTCCATTGTCACTTCTTATATGCTTCACACTAGTTTTGAATTGGTTTCTTACCATTTGCAAAAAATATTTTAAAGTTTGACAGACTTGGTTTTTATTTCTTAACAAGAAAGTCCAAGTGACCCTAGAACAGTCATCAACAATAGTAAGGAATGAGGAACAACCATCATAAGTCAATTTCCTATAAGGCCCCCCAAACATCACAATGTATGAGTCCAAAAAGATCAGAACTGTGAGAGTCACTAAGGGGGAAGGATTGTCTGGTTTGTCTGGCTAAATGACAGACATCACAACAAATATTTGAAATAGAGTTAAATTTCAAGCCAAGAGAATTAATATGTTTTATAGAGTGTAGAGGGACATGCCCAAGTCTAGTATGCCAAAGATACAGCTTATTGATAGGATCAGTAATAGCAAAGTAGTTATTGGATTTACAAGTGTTAATTTTGGAGATATTATGACACAGAACAGAAGTTTCTTGGGACTCATTGGCTTCAGATTGAAGAAGTTTGTAAAGGCCTCCAGTGTAACTACCAATCTTCTTGGCCTTCAAGCGTGCACAGTCTGAATGAAGCAAGAAGTGGCAGTGAAGGTTAGGGTAAGACCACTATCAGTAATTAACTTGCTTCCTGAAATAAGGTTAAACTGAAACTCAGGAGCATAGTACGCATTCTTGAGGACAATGTCTTCAGATAATACAACAGTTCCTTTATGAGTTATGGATGAGGCTTTACCATTAGGTAGATGAATTAAGGTATTTATAGGAATAGGATTAATGAGGCAGTCATAGGAAATAGTAATGTGATCACTAGCACCTGTGTCAATGATCCAATCATGGCAGGTAGATTTCAAACTGGCTAAACAGACAGATTTAATGACAGTAGTTATAGTACCTGATAGGTGTTGTTCAGGAACATCAAGAATGGCAGTGGCAGTGCTCATAGTTTTACCATTGTTGAGAATGGCCATCAGTTGTTGTAGTTGTCCAGGTGTAAACAGATTATTATTGCTGTCAGGTCCATCAACCTTTTCTTTTGAGCAAGAGTTTTTGGAGTGATCTTGGACAATAGTATTGTTGGCTGCAGTGAAGTTTCTTGGTTTTCCCTTGTTCTTTGGCATTTTGCTAAGATCAGGCTTTGTGCCAAATAGAGGATGCCATTCAGGGTATCCAAGAATGAAGAAGCATTTATCTCTATTATGAGAATCTCCATGACATAAGTCACAGAAATTCTTGTTCTTGGTGTTAGAAGTTTGAAACCCTCCTGTATTCCTATTTTTGTTGAACTTATTCCCAGAACTGTTGTTAATCTTTCCCATAAAGGCAGATGAAGCATTATCAAACTTGATAGTGTTGGTGTGTTGTCTTTGTCCTTCTTCTTGGACAAGCATGGACACAGCTTTGGTTACGGATGGAAGAGGATGCATCCTAAGGATTTGTCCTCTAACATCAGCATAATCATCAGACAGTCCCATAAGAAACTGAGTAAGTTTTGTCACCTGATCATATTCCTCTTTGGCTGTGTATGCACCACAAGTACAATTACACAGGCACTTAGGTAATTGAAGAAGATTTGTGAGTTCATCCCACAAACTTCTGAATTTCGTGAAGTAGGCATTGATGGTGAGATTCCCTTGAGTACACATCATCATGATGCTCTTCTGGATTTGAAAGATCTTGGGAGCATCACTTTGTGTAAACCTTGTGGAAATATCATCCCAGATCTCATAGGCAGTAGTGAGATAAACAATACTTTGCCGTATCTGATCGAATTAAAGCCAAGAAACAACCATCTTGTTGCATCTTGACCAAGAACTGACATATTTTGAAGAGGGGCCAGGTTTTCTATTAAAGCCATTTATCATACCAAGCTTATTTTTGGCTGATAAGGCAGTGCAAATGGATATTTTCCATTGGTTGAAGTTGGTGTCTGAAAGGGGTTCAATGACAAGAATCATTCCGGGATGGTCATTTGGATGGAGGTAAAGAGGATGACCAGAAGAGAGTTGAGGGGAAGATTCAGACAAGTCATAATCATCAACAATGATGTTGGTGATTGATGATTTGTCCTTCTTTTCAACAGAGATAGGATTTTCAGATTTAGAATCAGACATAGAAGAATGACAATCGAAAAATAGGGAAGAAAGGAATGAAGATGCAGAAGGTTACCCCTTTGATTCAGCAGACACAGATTTGAGGATCGTAGTCTCAGGCTCTGATACCATGAAGAGATTTGAAATCTTTACGAATTGACTTCATCAACCAACAACAAATTGATGAATCTTGATTTATTGATATATGGAATCCTTTTACATGGATTTCTCTCTGTATATTTCTTGTGTGATCGATCATCTAATAAAAAGGGGAAGACAAGCTATATAAACAGAAATAACTGACTGAACTTAGCTAGGCTAAATTACACACGCTACCCCTCAAGAAAAAGAACTTAGACACATTAACTAAACTTATCAGTCTAAACTATTCTTTTCTTACACCCGACACCCCTGTACTTTTAATAGGCTGCTAGGCTGCTTTCTTTGCACATTAGCTAGGCTGCTGTTGTTAGACTGCTGTTGTTGTTGATGATTGTTAGGCTGCTGTTGTTGTTGATGATCTATCTCAACACCCTGTTCAAGCAAAATCTGCAAATCCCACCCCTCCCCCACCTCCCCCATCTCCCTCCTCCTTCCCCTTCTTTCTTGCCAACATCTCATCCCTCTCCCTCGCATAATCCCCCAAAACGAAACCTGTTTCCTCCAAGCTCACCACTGCCATCGCCGCCGGCCTCATCTCAAACTAGCTAGGAGTTTCTCTATCTTGGTACTCTGGATCCGCTTCTCGCAGAACTTTTGCCGCCGTGGCAGTAGAGAATTTTGAATCTAGGAGGATGATGGGGTCTGGTTCTTCATCTTATTCGTCTTCCAGTTCGGGTTCTGGTTCTCCGGCTCGGTCTGTTTCCGTAAGCGAGCAATAAGTCAAAACTGATCGATGCAGATAGAGAACCTTAACCGAACATCAGATCTACTCCTCAAAGCTCGTCGATGCACTCCACCAATTCGCGGAAACTCAGCCACTCTCTCCGCCGGTCGCTCCGTCCGTGAGACCGCCGATTGAGTCCTCGCCGTCGCTGCCAAGGGAAGGACTCGGTGGAGTCTTGCGATTTTAACGAACCTCTTTTTATCTTGCAGCATCTTGATTGGGATGCGGGGCAGAAGCAGTGGGATTCCTTGGTCTTGGGAGAACCTTTTAAAAGACGGTTGGCAATGAAGGAATAATGGATCCCATGTACTATTGTTATGTTTTTTTGGAGAAGATTATTTTAAGGTTTGTGATTCAGACGGGACACCTGTAATTTGCTTCTTGCTGCTATGTGTATGTTGGATGAGTTGAGGGTAAGAGCGCAAGTCGATTTTTGGCGTCTGAGAATTGTTGAATTTCCAATTGAGGATAATGTTCTTGATGCTTTAATAGGAACTATTTCAGTAACATTGATCCTTGTTGTGCATTGATGTTAAGTTTTTGCATGAGAAAGACGGGTCAACAACATCAAAGATGGTAAGGGTATTTTTGGTATTTTGATAAATAATTTGATAGAAAGTTGAACGTTAACGGAGTGAGGGAGAATATGATGGAAAACATTAATATGTAGGACCAAACAAATTAGTTTTTTTAGTATAGGGACCAAACAAATTATTTTTATAAAGTCAAGGGACCAAAAAATTAATTAAGTCCTTAAATTTTATTATTTCCTTGTTAGTTTTTAATATGAGTAGTCAAATATTTTAGGTTGAAATATTTTATCCTATAACAAAATAAATAAAAAGTTTATAATATTCATTATCTTGTATTAAATGTTTATTTTTTAAAATATTGAAATTAGTAATTCTCGCTCTTTTTATGTATTTATGAAAAAAGGAAAAATTATAATAATAAAATGTTTATTAATGAATTGTTGTCTTTAAATTTTCAAGAAACTAAAAAAAGTTAAAATTTTGGCTTTTTGGCTTTAACTTTTTAATAATCAGGTGTTTGGTAATTTTTTTGAAAATATGTCGGAAAACATTTTCGAGTATTTGGTAAATACACATGAAATGTTTAGAAAACAATATATGAATAAATACAAAAAATGTATTCTAATATTAATGCTCATATTGAATATTCATTCCGTTTCTAAATAATTGTCATCTTTCAAAGCTTTCTTTTTTAGAAAAAAATATTTTTACCACTTTATCCTTACTTTTTCTACCACTTTAATTATGATTACATGTTCAAAAGGTTATTAAAGAAAATCACACATTACACTAATATTTGTAATACATTCAATTACTTTTTGTTAAATAGTGTATCGGGTCAAAGTGAACAAATATTTGAAAATGGAGATCTATAGTATAAGATAGTGTTGAACTTTAAGTGATTTTCTTTTAGTAACCCTCAATTTATCACTAGTGGTGTCAAATCAATAGGATTCATTTTTTTCAATATCATAAATACAAATAAACAATTTGATAATTGATATAAAAAGAAAATAGATAATGGTTGGACATTCCTAAATAATATAATTGACACAAATTTTATGACGTAGTGATTATTTATTAAAATTATAATTTATAAATAGTGTGCAAAAACTCCATTTATATTTCTAAACAATTTATTTATTGTGTAAAATATTGTGTATCTATGTAAATATGTGTAATTATGAAAGGGAGCGCAGGAGTTCTCGAACATTTAGAAAATGACTTACATAAAATAAATTCGTAAGTCATTTTTCAGAAAACATGGCTTGATTTTCCGTTGACTACATTTTCTTAATATTACCAAACATAAAAAAAAACGTTTTTCGAAAGTCATTTTACATAAAACAATCATAGTCTAACTTGACATGACCCAATGACTAAGAAATTGGATGAGAACTAGTGTTGTCGGTGATCAATAATTTAGAGTCTTTATTAAAAGACTTATTAAAAAGCTTTAAAAACAAAATTCAGGAGTAAAGTTCACGGAAGTAATCTGTCCACAAATGCACAGAAAATGTAAATTACAACAGACCACCTAAACTATTTTAGGTAATCGCATTGTACCTTTGAATTATTTAAACCCCCATTAAACTATTGAAGGGAGTTTAATTTGCAGTTTAGATGTGGAGGTTAGATTCGACATTGGGCTTTTACAAGCTTCACGTTCTTAGGCAATAGACATGTCACATGCATTCAATATTTTGTTATTCTTTTAACCTGAATTGTTGACGGATACACTTAATCGTATGAGCAACTCTAACGTTATCTCCAAATCTTTGATTTGGGGGTTTGGTCACCAATTTTCAGTTTCAACCGAACCCTAAACTCAATACCAAATTTGGAATTGACTACAATGTTATCCTAAATTTGAGGTTCCACTGTAACATAACCTCAAATTTGGTATTAGTAGGACTCTTGTTATTAAATTAATTTTTAATAATTATATAATTGTTAAAATTATTTATAATATAATATTTTTTATTTAAATGTATTAAAAATTAATAAATAAATAATAATAATAATATTAAGTATTTTAAATTATTGAACATTATTAATTCAAAAATATTATAACATTATTTTTCTATTATTTGTAGATTTCGTTTTCAAATAAATTAATAAATTATTATTATACTAATTTTAGAACACCAATTTCACATTTAAACTAAAAAAATGCATACATATTAAAATTTAAAATTATTAGAACATTTATAACTTAAAAGTGCATACAGTAACACACCACAAATAAAATGACATACAACTTGAAAAACAATGACGTATAACTTCAAAAAAAATATACATAACTTAAAAAAAGACATAAGTAAAAAAAAACTGACAAATAACTTAAAAAGGCATACAATTTAAAAATATGACCAACAAAAACTTAAAAGAATAACAACATTAAACATTAATAATACTATAAACTAGACAATAGCTAATATTTCAGGAGATGAGTTGGTAGACCAAAATTAAATTGATCGAAAACATGTGAAGGCTGTTGAGATCATTGCCCTTCATTTTGAGATCCATGCCCTTCATTCTCAGATCTAATAAATTGGGATCCTTCTCCTTGACGTGGAAATAATTGAAAACTCTCACCTTGACTTCTTTTTTGCATAATTTTTTATTGTTCATCGAAAAAAAAAATCATGAATGATCGGATCGGGTATAGAATTCAACTCTTTGAATAGTAATTTATTTTCTTCCCTTTGTTTACAAATTTCATTACCAACCTTCAATTGCTCAACAAGTTTTTTGTTCTGATGAACGTGATATGAGTACACCAATTGAAGAATAAGATGAAGTGACGGTTCCAACTGTTGAGGTAGCAGATGATAACACTCGATTTCAAGAGTTTCTTGCTCGACATAAACAAATTAATGATAAAAAGGCTCACATTGAGCTTCACAATGACTTAGTTGAACATTTATGAGAACAATTCAATAATTATGAGAATTAAAGTAAAATATTATGTACTTTTTTCTATGAGCGTTTTTGCAATTGCTGTTGTTGTATGATATTTGTTATATTTTATATTGATTGTAATATCTTTATGGTATTTTCAAGTACTTGTATGCTTATTAAATTATATTTCTTCAATTTAGTTTAAAAATTACTAATTTTTAAATATTATTCATGACGTAAATATAACTATTAAATATATTAAAATTATTAATTGTGTAATATTAATAATTATTATTTAAAAGGTTAATAGCAAATTATTATACATGTTAATAAATAAAGTAAAAGAAATAAAAATATAATATGTTATGGAATATTCTATTTGGGGTGAGATTTGAGGTTACGGGTTGGATTTGAAATATTGTTTGATGCTGAAATGGACCAAATTTAGGGTAAAATCTGACCAAATTTGAGATTCCTTGTTAAAGATAGTTTAAGTAACTTTAGTTTACTATCACGTAAAATAGTGAAGGGATATTGACCCATACATCAAGGGAGCTAAGGGCATGTTTGATAATAAAAGGAATAATGATAATTGTTATAGTAATAATAAAAATAATAAATATAGTAGTAATAATGATAAATATAATAATAATAATTATTATTATTATTAATACTAATAATAATAATAATAATAATAATACTAAAAAGTAATATTAATAGTAATATAGTAAAAATAATTGTAATAATAATAAGTAATAATAATAATAAAAGTAATATTAATGTTAATAAAATAATAATAATAATAATAATAAAGGCAATAATAACGATAATAATAATAGTAATAATTAATAATAGTGATAAAATTTGTATTAATAATAATAATAATACTAATAATAATAATGTAAATCACATTGTGTGATGATGCTATTTTAGGCTTTATATTTGATTTCAGCACTATTTCAACTTATTAATCAAACAAATACACTAACTTATGAAAAATAATAAGCACTTTTAAAAAATTAAATCAAACATCACTAGTTAGTTGTCATCAGTCGTAAGTAATAAGCTATCAGTCATAAGTAACAAGTCATCAGCACATACCAATAAGCTAAATCAAACTGACACTAAATGTATCCTTATCCATTTGTGAAAAGATATTAGTAACTAAGGTATTGAATGAATTCTATGGTTGTCGTCAACACTTTGTAGTAATTTTAGAAGAATTTTAGGGAAAAATAAGCGTAAATAAGATCTAATTGTTTGTTTAGACTTTACGCACCAAAAAAAGATGAGAAAGAAAATGTTATATTTTACCATAATATCACAAATTGAAATGTTTTTATTAGGATGTACATGTCATTCACAATGAGACATCAATAAGTTATGCTCTCACCGTTTCCACTTAAAGTGTTCATATTTAAAAAATATAATTATTAAAAATATAAAATTAGTATTAGAGTTATTCATAATTACAATGATAATTATGTATATTCAATATGTCAATATCAAATATAGAGGATAATGTTGAAATATTATGAAAATTATAGAAATAATTTTTTAAAGTGCATTTTTAACATGAAACATCCAAATTTGCTTAAAACTGAGGATAATCATTATTTGGTTTTAATGAGTATTGACCTGCATAAGACAGAATTTAACCCTCGAACTTGACTTTATCTTTTCCGTCAACCAAAATGATAGGGTTCGAACATTGTAAAGAAGAGCATTGGACAGGGCACTTGACTAAAGACTTTGAAACAAGTCTTTGCTCCTTGTTTCTAAGTCTGTGGAAAAATAAAAGTTGTTTGTTGTGGAGTCACTCGTACAATTTTTAGTGGGTCAGGTTCATTTTTTAAGCAAAGTTTAAACTGAATCAGTGATATTCGAATTGAACCTAATTAAAGTTGATCATTATTAAATGGTTTGGTTGGATATGGAGCAAATAAATAGATATTTAAAAATTCATAAATAGGAATATGATATTACCAGTACCCACCAAGTTTCTTGGGTTGTATACATACACTTATATTTACCAAATAAATTTTAGAAATAAATTTTTTTTCGGTAAGATTACTTTTAAATTTTGAGTAATAAAGCATTTCTTTTACTACTCGTATAATTCATTTCATAGTTTTCTTGGGTTGTATACATACACTTATATACACTTAAAATATGTTTTTTAACAAATATTTAGTGTGTTGATAATAATTTTAAACACAAAATGAGCTAAGACAACCCACTTGGCAAGGCAAGTAATCTGTTGTGGTCGGTGGTCAATGATTTTGAGTCTTTGTTGAAGAGCTTTAAAAGCAATATATATATATATATATATATATATATATATATATATATATATATATATATATATATATTTTATTTTCTAGCCATTAGTTAATAATAATACATAATAATAATCAATATGATAAGGAGTATTAGTAATTGAAAAAATGTATCATACATGTGTTAGAAAGTGATGTTAGTTTTCAAAGTTTTTTGATAAAAGACTTATACCATTATTACCAATAGAGGATATATATCTCACATTGGTTAAAAAATGAGGTTGATTTTTAATTATTTTAGATTCTATAAAAGACTTACTATTATTAGCAATAGAAGATATATATCACACATTTGTTATAAATTGATGTTGTTTTTAAATTACTATTATTACTAATAAAATAGATAAATTTTACATTGATTAAAAAGTCATTTTTATTTTAAAAGTCTTTAAATAAAAAGACTTCTACTTTTATCATTAACTAGTAAGGTTCACGTGCGTTGCACCTGCTGTTAATGATTTTTAAAAAATGATTTGCTAATTTCTTAATTTTTCTGTTTACTTTTAATTATTGGATTTGTTTTGTATTTTAATCATTACAATTTTTGAAACTTATAAATTCTGTTGTTCTGCTTTTAGTTTTTTTGATACTTTGTTTTCCGGTTATTTATAGTGTATACTTTTAGTCATTGTATAACAACTTATCCTACAAATTTATTTATTTTTGTTGGTTATTTTCATTTTCCTTTTTTATTACCAAACTTGAATTCATTCACTTTTATGAGTATGTGAATTGAAAATAATTCAAACTTACTATCTTAGATAAACACATTGTTGTTGGAGACTTTGTTTATGTCGTTTCTGAAATTTATGACTCCCCATAGAAAATAATAAATTATGTTAGAGAAATCAAACTTTCAACCCTAAATTATATATACTCATACTAAAAATACGAAATTCCCTCAAAATATATATAAAGCCCTACTTTACTACCCAACCTAAGTTTTGTATCATTTTCATATCTCATTTTACCACCACTGTCATCCCTACAATCACCGTCATCACCGTCCCTAACACCACTATCCTTGCAGTCGTCAACACCGTTATCATCACCAAGAAACGCACTCACCTCACCTTGCTCAAATGGAGACATAAAATCTCTTTAACTTTCGTTTAGTCGAACTTCTTTCTTTAAACATCTCTCATTTCTTAGTTTCAATACACTTTTTGTGCAAATTACTAAGTAATGAGAAAATCTAATTTTAGGATGAGACTACTTAAAAGGATGTCGGTTGGTGACAACATATTTCAATAAAAGGAGAGTTGCGGTAAAAGAAAGAAAGTCGATAGCCAGAGGAGGGAATATAAAGATTCTCACATGTAACTACTAGAGCTGTCAAAATGGGTTGGGCCCGTTGGGTTGGCCCGCCCCGCCACTTAAAAAAGGTGGGTTGGGTTGGGAAAATATGAACCCATTAGGAGGTGAGTCAAATGGGTTAAGTCCGCGGTGGGTTGCGGGTTGAGGTGGGTCGGGACGGGTTGGCCCGTCATATACTAATTTCAAATAACCAAGTCATAAGTTTGAAATAATTAGTTTAAATCATTTTTCGCTCAAAATGTAAGATTATTTTTTATATCTAAAATATTAGTAAATGATTTTGAATTCGTTCAAAAAATGACACTTATAACAATTAAAGATGTCAGAATAGGGTAAATTAACCGCAATATTTATAGAAAAATAATTATAAGAACATATAAAAAGAGTAATGATAAAATTGTTTTTACTTATATTTTTTTCTCATTTTATACTATAAATATTAAAGAAAGTTGTTAGAAAACACTATTAAAAATATAATAGTACAAAATATATATTTTTTTAATGAATTGTGACATTTTTTTGTGTTATTTATGATTATTTTTTATTATTTAAATCAATTGGGAAAAAGTTGGTGGGTTGGCCCGCCTAACCCACAACCCAAGATGGGTTGGGTTGGGTTGGCAGTTTCCCGGCCCACCACATTTCATGGGTTGGCCAGCCCTGCCCCGCCAAATGGTGGGTTATAGCGGGTTGTGGGTTGGCCCGCCCCGCCAACCCGCCTTGACAGCTCTAGTAACTACCTCGAATCCGATAAAGAGGAGCAAGAAAATTAAGACCAAAAGAGGTTAGAGGTTTGGATCCCAGTTATGAAATTGAGAAAAATATTTTGAATCAAGTTATTTGCGATTACTAAGATTGGTTTTGTTTGTAATATCTATAAGTTAGAGATCATTGATAGTTTTAAAAGCTGTTGTAGTAGTTTGAAAATTTAAAGAAGTAAATAGTAAAATTTAGCATTCTTTTCTAATAAGACGCATATATTTATCAATTGGTTCTTCATTTTCTTCATCTTTTTGACATTATGGCACATTTTCTCAACCCGTTTCTCTTAGCTTATTCATGAGTAATAACTAAACACGCTACAGATTTACTTAATATTTTGATACCCACTAACAAATCTATCATTATAGTTACAATTTTCTCTATATATATTTAATAATGTCTTTCCCAAACATATATATTTAAGAAATAAAGAAATAAAACTATATTATTTTTTTAGTTTCAAATATTTTTTTAGTTTCGAATAAAGTTTTAGTCTCTTAAGTAAATGTATTTTTGTCATTTTAGAATATATTGACGATATTTGTAACGATAATGGTAGGAGGGGGAAAATGATAAAAAATCAAAATACAAGATGAAATGAATATAATTCAATAATGTAGGACCTAACTTTAAAATAGGTACAAGTCAAAGGATCAAATTGTTATTTAATTATTCATGGAATTAATTAGCTGTGACAAATTTACTTGTTCAACCTTAATTAATAGTGAGTGATTTATTATAGTTAGAGCTAGTTTTTCCAAACATTACTTTTTGTCATGGTAAATTTATTTGTTTTGTCCTTAATTAAATGGTGGGTAGTTTATTTGATGAATGTTTCTTTTTGTCTATCAATTAAATTGTAAGAAACAAACTTGACTTTTATAGTAAGAGAGAAGAGAGATAAAAGAGACAAGAAGAGATGTATCTCATTATATAGAAAGAGATGTTGGTTTTAGATATTTTTTTTAGATAAAAAACTTCTACTACTATTACCAAATGATGAGATGTATAACACATTCATTAGAGAGTGATGTAGGTATTAATAGTCTTTTTATAAAAGACTTAATGCCAATAGAAAAAAATATGTATTTCACATTAGTTAGGAAAGTGATACTGGTTTAAAATGTTTTTAGATAATGTACATCCCATTGGTTAAAAAGAGATTCACATTATTTAGAAACATATATTGGTTATAAAATTTATAGATAAACAAATTTTTATATTATTATCAATACAAGAGATGTATCACATATTGTTTACAAAGAAATGTTGGTTTCAAAACTATTTAAATAAAATACTATTACTACTATTATTATTTTTATTTATAACCAATAGAAGAGATGTATCCCACATTGTTTAGAAAGAGATGTTGATTTCAAATTTTTTTTATATAAAAGACTATTATTATTACTATAGAAGAATCTATCTCGCAAACCCAGCGCGGCGATCCATTGCGATCACGAATCTCACAATTCGTGAAGACAATGCATCGTCCCGCCAAACTCAAACCAAAAACTGCCAGCTGGACTCAAACACAAGCACATGTAATATATACTCGCATGTTCATCTAAAGGAAAAGTACAACACACTGCACTAATCTAATCAAGTATATATTTACTTTTAACTCGCATAGTTATGTATTTCTATGCTAACTAACATATAAACATCTTAGAGCGATAATATCAAGTCTCTAATACCAAAGTGTTCTTTATACACTTGAAAACGCTCGGAGGCTTGACCTCCATTAAAACTACCACAAATTCCGTAGGACCTTAATATGTGATTCACTATATTCATATTAGTCAAATAACCGACTCCGTTGAGTCATTTCTACTCTTTTCAAATTTGAAGGCATAGAAGTTATTTGCATCATAGCCCTCCTAATATTCATTAGCTATTATTCATAACTAAGTTCTTCAGGTTAGCAACATTGTGCAACCCAACAATCCATACCTTCCCAACAAAAACCCCAAGGCATGGTTCATAAGTCAACACTTAACATTTAAAGTCAACCATCACAATTCAAGCATGTATCTCAAGTTAGCATTTAATCAAACATGCTTTCATCCAAAATATCCATTTATCTAAGCAAAGTGTAAATTCATTTAGCATGTTCATAACCAACATGTAAATTCATCTAACATGTTCATAACCTTCAATTCATGAATTATAGTTGACAAACATACTCTTATTTACATAAAAGTCAACTCAACCCAATAAAGTCAAACATTATATTTTATTCATGTAATCCGTAATGATAATTTATTATACATGCTCATAACCAAAAATTCATAAATTAGATAGCATCATACTCTTATATGCATGATAGTCAACTCTTATTCTTAAAAGCCAAACGAAACATTCAAACATATAATCCATTGTAAAAATTCATCTTTCATGCTCACAACTAAAATTATAGGTTCAATAAGTATACTTCCAAACTCCCAAACACATATCCATGTATGATTCCAACAATTCATGATATCCAATAAAACTTCAAAAATCATACATATCATCAATAACCCATTTACTTCATTAGCATATAATCAAACCCTAGGTTTTTAGGGAATCAAATACCCATCATACCCAAGTCCAAAATTACCTAAATGAAGCTTAATAACATACTTCATTAAACATAGAAATCAACCTACTCATGCTTCTAGCAAGTTCACTCACCAAAAATCCAAAAATCAAAATAAAATCACACACAACATACATGTGTACTCATTGACCTCAAATAGCAAGCTTCTTTGTTTTCCTTAGGGTTAATGAGCACAAAATCAATAGAAGAGGGAGTCTAGTAGCTTACCTAGATTGAGTGAAAACTCAAGGGAATCGAAATCCGAACGGTGAAGTCATTCTACTCGTCGAGGGCTTCAAGAATCTCAAGTTTGGAGGCGATCTAACGGTCGGATCTCCATGGATTTGAGGAAGAAGAAGCTAGGGCTTTAAAGCACCCATGGAACCTCCACTCTTTCTCTATAATACGGTTGAAGAAGGAGGAAAATGAATGAATTGGCTGAAGTCTCAAGGGGATTAGGCTATTTATACTTCCCAAACAAGTGAGGGCGCATATGGGAATTCATTGGTACAATTAGTGAAGTTTAGGTGTAATCAATCCATTAATCAAACCTTAATTAACTCCCCAAACATTTTAGGACATCATTAGGACTAAGTATGGGTGTTAGGGAGGGTTTAGAGGAGGTTTAAAGAGGGTAGGATAGGAAATTCTCATCAAAAACCAAAACAAGGAGTGGGCTGCCTCGAAGAGGATGTGCTCGCATGGTCCAATTTTTCCCTTGGTGACTTCTCTTGTTGTCTTCGCTCGCGTACGATCCTTCCCGCATGCCACCGCAAGCCTTAATGCTTTGAAATGGCCTATAATTCAACCCTAAAGGACCTCAAACACTTAGCTAAACCAAAAAGTCTTAAACCACTTTTAAAGTAGGTCTAAACTCTCATAAACAACATCCGAAACAACTCGGAGCGCAACTGACGCAAGGCGTAACAACTTGCTAACGAAATGTCGAATGAAACCACAAACCGACGGGCAACAACCCATTATTATAAACACTTCAAAAGGCTATTAAATAGGCCTGAATGTTCCTCAGATTATTAAAACAGATAGGAGAAATGAGCTCCTGAAAGACGAGATGATCACCCGGCTCAATCTCAAACTACGCAATAAGGAGAGTTGCTATCCTCGAAGCGTCAAAACCTCACAAGAATTAAGAATGCATCCAACTAGGATTATAACACATCTAAACATGTTATCCAATCATCATGTAAAGATCTGGGACCAAATCGAGGTCAGGAACACAAAACGCAAACGAACTCTTGATCCCGTCGCATTTAGACTATTGTCGGGTTACGACTTGTGACTTTTGCAAGTCAAAAAATAAATGACATCTCTTAAAAGTATTTTGGTCTTAATGTGATCTCTCATACACATCTAGACTCTCTCACAAACCAAACAAGCGATCAACCAATGAAGAAATGCGAGCATTGCTCACAATTCAAGCTAACCGGGAATCGAGGTCTTACAGGTAACCAGATTATCACTGCTCCCATTGTCTATAATTAGCTCAACCATTTGCTATTTCACCTTTCCTTCGGTGCGAAAGATATTGTGTCGTTGTTATTATTGAGCTGGCGAAGGTTTTGTAGAGTAGAAGGTAGAGGAGAGAGATTGATGGTGGTGGGGGTAAGCCGGTAGGGAGAGTGGTGGTGACGCCTATTATGGTGGTGGCAGGGGACGGTGAGGGGTTGAGGAGATTGGGCCTGGTCCGATAAGATGCAAAGGAGATGATAGCAAACAAGGCTAATGAGTGATAAGGGTGCTTTAAGAATTTTTTTTTATAAAAAAAATAGATGGCAATTTTAACATTAACGGGGTGTGGGGAATCTAACAACAAAATACAACATATAAGAATGAAACCAAACTAATTATTTTTTCAGTTGTAAGACCAAATAAATAATTTCCTTAAAAGCGAGGGACCCAAAAAATATTTAAATCTTTTGTAAAAGATAAAATCACAATATTTGGTTTGGTTTTAAGGTCAGCTTTTGTGTACCACACCTCAGTTAATTTTTCAGGCAGTGTACTCCTGAATGTCCTCGTACTCAACTTATTTTTAGGGTTTAAATTTTAGATAAATATTAAATTGTCAAAATTTAATACATTTGTTACAAAAATGTGAAAATTTATAGCTTAAATTTCAGAAATTCGACTTTCTTTTTTTTGGGGTTAAGAATATTCTTGTATAGATATGCTAAGGAAATTCAATTCATGGATATATTTAGAGTGTCAAACAAGCCCGACCGGTGCATACCAATTTTGCTATTGTTCTGCTTTTGGTATTTGTGAATTCTATTTCATTGAATAAACAGTTTGTTGAAATATAATTGTAAAGGTAAAGGTCCATTAGTTTAATTTACCAGGGAAAGTGACCGTGTTCGATGATAATGTGATCGCATCACGTATGGCGATGCGGTCGCGTTGATGCGACATATTTGTTTTTAGGTTTTCTTAATTAGATAGTTTAAAGTTTGGTATTGTATCTCTATATAATTATAAGTTTGTAACCTTAGAACATGTTTAAAGTTGACATAATAAAATTTTGTCAGTCTGTTAGCCTCAATCTCTCTTTATTCTCTTTGATTTATTTTGGATTACTCTGTTAATTATTTGCAAAGTCTTCCACCGTATACAAGATAGTAAATATTAAACCCTATAATAATATTATAAGAACACAAGTATCTAGGATTCTTCAAACTACTAATGCAGTTTCCAATGTAGCTTGTGAAGAAGTTACAATGGAAATCACAATGGTCAGAAAAAAACTAAACAGCGGAAGACTTAATACTTTAAAGCACAAATAAGCACAAATGTTTATCAAACAACCTACAAACCTATACTTGTAGATCTAGCCTTATGGCCAAAAAGATTTCACTAAAAAGATGAATTGTTTTACAAAAATAATGTGAAATCATCAAACCTAACACTCTTACAAGACAACAAGTCTTGGAGAACAAAAGCTCACAGAAAAACAGATATAGAAAACATGGGAAGAAACAAACAGCTTACTAAAAACAGTTAGGAAGACAAACTACTCCAGCACTCCAATGTAGTTCCAAATGTTATAACATTCAAAGCCACATTCAACTTCAACAAACTGGAATTCTGAAACTATTTCTGAAATCTGAATTTTCTGCTTACAGCACTGTATCAGATCTCTCTCTCTCTATGTTCGTATCTTCAGCCTCTGCCCATGTTCTTTATTTATAGTGTGAAGGAGACCTACACATAAAGAAGGAAACAAACTTCAATTTGAAAAATGATTAGAATTAATAATGAAATCAACTTCCTTATTTATTAGATTCTCTTACCAAATAGACAAGGGTTCCAAAGCACGGCATTAGGAAGGATTTTTGCACATATTTTGTTTTCAAAATTACTCTTAAGATTTAGGACCAATAAATCCAAAATATAATGAAATATTTTGTTTCCATAAATTGCAACAAAATTTTTTTAGGAATATTTTGTTATAAAAATGTCTAAACTTAAGAACAAAGAAAGGAGAAACAAAACCAAAATAGACCATGCATATTTTATTTTTACAATCTCCCCTTTGTTAAGTCTTTCTAGTCAAATCAAATGACAAGTGTTTATTTAACTCCAATCAAACCATCTAACTGCATTGGTTAGAAAATCTCATCTTTCTTGAATTTGTGTAATGTATAAAATCAGAAATCATTACTAAACACAAATTAGGATATACCAATTATATAATTATATGTATACAAAACAAACATGAAAAGTTTATGAAATTCATCAACATCACCAGAAACATTTGATCTCTCTCCTATTTAACCTTTACAAATATATCTGTCTGGGAGAGAAAGAATGGGCATGGTTGTCTTCTCAATCAGCTATCACATTATTCCAAGTCAAATGGGCTATAAATTTGGCTATTCTGGCTGAGGTTGACTGAAGCACCAGACCGCCATGTGGGTAGGGGCCAGGGCGCTTGACTAAATTGCCTCGCCTTAAGTCTTTGTGGAAAAATTGAAGTTGCTAGTCGTGGAAGCTAATACATTTATCAATTAAAAAATTTAATAGCTTTGGATGTGATGTTATGTCCAAAAATAAATTCAGCATCAATTAACATTAGTAGATTTTAAGTCGTTATGAAAAATGATAAATTTAGATATTTTAACTTGTGTTTTTTTTTTTGACTCCTAAATTTCTTCGCACTTCGTAATTTTTAATTAGTTCCTTTCGCCCAATTATAAATACTATTACAGTATTTTTCAAAAATACACTGTAAAAATTCATGCTTGAAAATTTTAAATATTAATGATAAATAATTAGTATTAGAATTGGTCATAATTATAATAATATTTGAACATAATCTGTATATTAACATCAAATGTAGATGGTAATATTGAAATATTATAGATATTGTAGACATAATTTTTTAAAGTAGATATTTAGTGAAACATTCAAAAATAATGTAGTGAAATCTTAGACTTGAATTTTCCATAATGATTCCGTCGATATATATGAATAAGATTTTCCCAATAAAATTTTAATAAATTCCTAATTTCTTTGTTATCTCTCAAGAGATTTTCCCAATCTCGGGAGGTTCACATTATCTATCTAAAGACACATCAACCGTTTCTGATTCAAACTAAATATCTAAATTAATTCCTCTTGTAAGTATTCATTTTAGTGCAATTTAAATTGAGTTTTGAAGTAGTCAATTAGTGCTATGAAGCAATACTCTTTCCCGTCAAGGAGGACGACTTGTAGTTGAGAGGGGGTCCACTTTATGTCTCTGAATTGTATTCTCACCATTTCAAAATAATTGTTAATCTTTCATTTTAGTGGTTCTAATAAAATTGTTTTGTTTCAAATTATCGTTCTTTTTTATTTTTTTGTTTATTTTAAAATATTAAGTTGTCTATTTTCGAAACATTCATTTTTGGGAAAATATTTTTACCATTTTATTTTTATTTTTTATACATATTTTAATTATTTATAATACATTAAAACAAACACACATTTCATCAATATTTATAATACAATCAATTATAATAAAGTATGGGAGAAAAGATAGTGTAAAGTGGTAAATGTATTTTATTTAAAACAAAAATTTAGAAATAAAACAATTTTATTAGAAAGACTAAAATGAAAGATTAACAATTATTTTGAAATGGAGAGAATACAATTTTTGCATTAATATGATAATTATGCTAAGGAATTTTGATTCGTGGATATATTTTGAAAGTAAAGAAAAAGGAATGAAAAAAGGGGGTAAAGCTTTAGATAAGAAATGAATGGCTGTTAGATGAAGTTGAATGGCTGTTTCCTTTTCTAGTTGGCATCAAGTCGATCCGATCCATGGGTCCATGGCTATGGGTATATATATGATAAGATGGCAATATTGTATTGCATCCAATGTATTCATCATAACAATTTTATAAGTACAACATTACATCATGTATGCTTTTGTTCTACTTTTCCTATTTGTGAATTATTTCAATACTGCCTCCTCTCTTGGTTTTGATGAAGTCACCAACTGCATCAACAAGGAGAGACAAGTATTAACACGTGACCTTAATTATGCATGTATTTAAGTTGTAAACCAACTCCTCTTTGTTACTCATAGATATCCAAGCGTAGAAGTAGATCTCTCCTACTTGGACTGTTCTATCTGTAAATTATATATTTACCAAATGTCAATACATCAATATACAATTCCAGCACAATCACTGCATTTACTTATATGGTATCAGAGCCTATCGTTCTGTTTTGAACGTAATCTGTGATCCGGCAATGGCAAACTCCAGTGGAACCACTGCTATCATCCATCTCAATGCCCCAACCAATTTACCAATTCAACTCACCCAAAATAATTTTGTTGTTTGGCGTCGTCAATTAACCTCCACCCTCATCGGTTATGATCTACTTGGTTTCATCGATGGTACCATTCCCAAACCTGCTGAGTACCTTGATCTGAGAAGAAGAAACTAAACCAGTTACATTTCATGGTTTAGGCAAGATCAAATCATAATCAGTGCCATGCTAGGAAGTTGTTCAGCCGTCATTCAACCTCACATCTCATCAGTTGCCACTGCACAAGAAGCGTGGCAACGGCTCAACTCACTATATGCCAACAAGTCGCGCACCCGAGTCATCTCCCTCAAACATCGTCTCATCAAGAATCCAAAAGGTATGCGCAGTATGCTTGATTTTCTGCAGGATATGAGACAAATTGGCGACGATTTAGCTCTTGCTAATAGCCCCATTGATGATGATGACCTTGTTCTTCACACTCTATCCAACTTGGGTGATGAATTCAAGGAAATTACAGCTGCCATCCGTGCTCGTGAGTCGCCCATTTCCTTCGATGACCTTCACGACAAGCTGATTGACTTTGACACCCAATTGCATAAGGCCAATAAGGATGATCAAATCATTCTTCCATCTGCCAACTATACACAAAGTCGTGATCGAAATCCTTCCCGCAAGTTCAATGACAAATCCTTACACAACTCCACTAATTTTCGGAGCGGCTCTCAATCCAAATCATCTGCCACTTCGCAACATACCAATTGCAACCGTAGTGTGTGGCGCCTCTCGGCAACCTCGGCAATTTCATTCCCTGGCCCGCTTATGATTCCTCTGCATATTGCAATTATTGCTCCATCGCTGGACATTACACCAAGGACTGTCGCAAACTCGCACGGTTTCTCCGCGACAATGAAATTCAACCTCAAGCTCATCATACAACAGCTTCATGGCTCCTAGACACCGGAGCCTCCCATCATGTCACAGCTAGTCCACAAAATCTCCAAACATTTTCAGACTACGGTGGTCCGGAAGAAATTGTTCTTGGTGATGGTACATGTCTTCCTATCACACAAACTGGTCATGCTTCTGTTTTCTTCAATAATCGTCATTTTCTTTTAAATAATGCCTATTGTGTTCCCTCCTTACAAAAGAATTTGATCTCAGTTGCTAAGTTTTGTAAGACTAATGCTGTGTCGGTGGAATTCTTTCCATCTTTTTTTTTGGTGAAGGATCTTCGCACGGGCGCATCTTACGAGGGGAAAATCGAATGATCTCTATAGTGCGTCATCAGAGAATGTTGCTCTCTTAAATGTTCTGATCGCTAAATCGGTCAGATAGATGGCACTCTCGTCTAGGTCACCCTTCCTCTAGTGATACGAAACAAGCCCTTCGTGGTTCAGGCCTTAGTTCCTCCGCTAGACTAGATAATCTCCATTGTAATTCCTGCCAATGCAATAAAAGTCATAAGCTCCCATTTGCTTCTACTTCTCTCACTAGCAATAAACCGTTACAATTAATATATACTGATGTTTGGGGCCCTGCTGATTTATCTATCGACAAGTTTCGCTATTATGTCATCTTTATTGATCACTACTCCCGTTATATATGGCTTTACCCAATCAAAAAAAAATCTGATGTTGTTCTCATCTTTGACCAGTTTAAACGACTAGTGGAAAAACAGTTCAACACATCCATTCTTACCGTGTATTCTGACAATGGGGGCGAATATGAATCCTTACATACTATACTCAACTCACATGGTATATCTCATCTCACCACACCTCCGTATACCCCTGAACACAATGGTCTTTCCGAACGCAAACATCGTCATCTCATTGAGACAGCCCTCACCTTACTTCACCAAGCATCTCTCCCGCTCCCCTTCTCGGTCTTATCTTTGTCAGACAGCCATGGCAGTATCTCATAAACCGTCTTCCCTCTCCCACCTTAGCCAACAAATGTCCCTTAGAAATCCTATGTCATAGACACCCCAACTACACACGTTTGAAAATTTTTGGTTGTTTATGCTACCCTTGGACTCGTCCCTACAACACATCTAAACTTCAACCAAAATCCGTCCCGTGCATCTTTGTTGGCTACTCCACATCTCAATCCGCTTACAAGTGCTATGATCCGGTTTCAAAAAAATTATTTATTTCGCGTCATGTAACATTTGTTGAGACTAACTTTCCTATGAAACAGGTTGTGGGTTCTCATTGTGATCTCTCTTCGTGGTCTGATGCCCGTCGGCTTGATACTTCACCTCGTGTCACACCCCCGCTTTCCACTTCCGCCATCACACCTTCTCCTGCCCTACAAGAAATCCCCCCTCGTCCACTGCCTCCCACATCCATTACATATGTCCCTTCCACTACCTTGCTCTCCAATCCTCCCAACCCACCAGCCTCTCCCGACCCTCCAACTTCACAACCTGCTTCACCAGACACCTTCTCTGTCCATTCTCCTCACCTACCCACTCCCCCTCCTTCCCCACGATTCCCTCGCCAAAGAAAGCCAAACCCCAAGTACTTCAATCCCAATATGGTCAACCTCACCACTACTCATCCTTTACCATCCCAGCTTGAACCTACATGTTCCTCGCAGGCTCTTAAGTTTCCAGAATGGCGCCAGGCCATGTCTGATGAATTTAATGCCCTCCTCCACAATCAAACCTGGGATTTGGTTCCTGCTGACTCCGCACATAACACTCTGGGCTGTCGCTGGATATTTCGCATCAAACGAAATTCCGATGGTAGTGTTCATAGGTTCAAGGCTCGGCTCGTTGCGAAAGGCTATCACCAACGTCTTGGGCTGGATTATTCTGATACTTTTAGCCCTGTCACCAAACCTGTCACTATTCGTATGCTTCTGTGCATCGCCCTTGCTAGAAATTGGACAGTTCGACAACTTGACATCAACAACGCATTTTTAAATGGCACTCTTCAAGAGGAAGTCTACATGTAACAACCTCCGGGCTTTGTCAATCCTCAATTTCCTGATCACATCTGTCGCCTTCGCAAAGCCATCTATGGTCTTAAACAAGCCCCACGGGCGTGGTATCTTGCTCTCAAGAAATTCCTTCTTACCTTTGGCTTCAAAAATACCGTCTCTGATGCATCGCTGTTTGTCTACAATTCAGCTGGGACCATCCTCTACCTTGTTGTTTATGTTGACGACATTCTCATAACCGGCAGCAATCAGTCCATGGTTAATCAATTTGTCTCTCAACTTCATGACAAATTTGCTCTTAAAGACCTTGGCAGCTTACATCATTTTCTTGGGGTAGAAGTAATATCAACATCAGATGGGCTATTTCTATCTCAGCATGCTCACATTCGTGACATCCTCACGCAAAACCATATGGACGGGGCTAAGGAAGTGTCTACTCCGATGCAGTCCACCTCTCTTATTGATAACTCTCCCAAGGTTGATCCCACTCCATATCGAAAAGTTATTGGTGCGTTACAGTATCTCGCCATTACCCGTCCCGATATTGCCTATGCTACTAATGCTTTGTCCCAATATATGCACAATCCCTCCGAGACACAATGGCAGGCTCTCAAACGGTTGCTCCGTTATCTCAAAGGCACAATTCATTATGGGCTGTTTTTTCGTCGCAACCAGCCACTTGATCTTCGCGCCTTGATGATTCGATTGGGGTGGTGCCTCAGAAAATGGCCGGTCTACATCGGCTATATAATCTATCTAGGCTCCAATCCCATCTCATGGAAGTCATCCCGTCGAAAATGCGCGTTTCTCGCTCCTCGACCGAGGCAGAATACAAGGCTGTTGCTCACACCACATCGGAAGTTGTCTGGATCAAGCATTTACTTATGGAACTTGGCGTTATCATCTCTCCACCTCCCTCGCTATATTGTGATAACATCGGGGCCACCTATCTTTGCGCTAATCCAGTATTTCACAGTCGCATGAAACACATTGCCATAGATTATCATTTTGTTCGTGAGCAAATCGCAAATAAAGTCATTCAAGTTCGTCACATTAGCACAAAAGATCAGCTGGCCGACTCTTTCACTAAAGCTCTTGGTCGTCAGCCATTTCTTGCAGCTCGGACCAAGCTCGGCATCACCAATGGTTCAACCGTCTTGGGGGGGCGTATTAACACGTGACCTTAATTATGCATGTATTTAAGTTGTAAACCAACTCCTCTTTGTTACTCATAGATATCCAAGCGTAGAAGTAGATCTCTCCTACTTGGACTGTTCTATCTGTAAATTATATATTTACCAAATGCCAATACATCAATATACAATTCCAGCACAATCACTGCATTTACTTATAACAAGCACTTCTCACTTTCAAAGCCGGCCTTATAGACGATGGCGGCTTTCTCTCAGATTGGAGCAGCGAAGAAGTTCATAAAGACTGCTGCAATTGGAGTGGAGTCCAGTGCAACAACCGAAGTGGTCATGTAATCGGTCTTCAACTTTATAATTTGAGAGGTAACATTAGTTCTTCATTGCTTGAATTGCGGGAATTGAACTATCTCTACCTTGATTCGAATGATTTTGAAAACAGGCCCATCCCCAATTTCTTTGGTTCATTCACCAAATTACAGCTTCTTCATCTTTCTCGCTCGAACTTTGGTGGAACCATTCCTTCTCAACTTGGAAACCTCTCTCACTTGAATTATCTCTCATTATGGTCATCCTTTGGAACAAACTTTTCCGTTGAGAACCTTGACTGGTTGTCTCATCTATCTTCCTTGGAACATCTTGATATGTACGACATTAACCTTAGTACAGCAACTAGTTGGGTAGACATAATCAAGAGCCTCCCTTCTCTTTCTTACTTGAGTCTAATAGAATGTCAGCTCTCAAAGGTCGTGTCTCCTTCTCTTTCTTTGATAAACTCTTCCACTTCGATTGAATTTCTTGAACTCTCCCATAACGGTTTTACATCATCCATGTATAACTGGTTGTTCAACTTGACCAACAACGTCACTTTTCTTTATCTCTATTCTAATCTTCTAGAAGGCATGATACCCAAATCATTCAGAAATTTGTGCAATTTGCAAGTGTTACATCTTACCGACAATAGTTTGAGTGGAAAGCTTTCAGACTTTTTCGACAATTTGTCTGGGTGTCCTGAGGCTACATTAGAGTCGTTGTATGTTAGTAGGAACAAACTTTTTGGGCCATTACCCCATGGCATCATCAAATTTTCTTCCTTGAAAAAATTATTCCTTAACAGAAATAAGTTGAACGGAACTTTGACCAAAAACCTGTGGGAATTATCAAGGATTGAACAGTTGGATCTTTCTTCCAACTCTCTCAGTGGTGTTGTCACTGAAGCTCACTTGTCAAGTTTCTCACATCTAACTAGTCTGGACTTGTCCTTCAACACTTTGGATTTGCAAATAAGCCCTCAATGGGTTCCTCCTTTCCAGCTAGACATTATAAGCTTGACGTCTTGCAATCTAGGGCCTCATTTCCCACTATGGATTCGAACTCAGCAACACTTTAGATATCTTGATATTTCCAACAATGGAATTTCAGATAACATCCCAACATGGTTGTTGGACCTCACTGGAAGATGCACATATTTTAATTTATCTTCCAACAATATTGGAGGCACATTACCAGATTTATCATCATATTTTCCCTTGGGTTCCTATCTTGACCTGAGTTCAAACAATTTTGAGGGCTCAATACCTCTATTGCCTTCGGGTTTGGAAGCATTAGATCTTTCGAAGAATAAGTTCTCAGGAACACTCTCTTTCTTATGTCAACTAAGTGCAGACTTAACCTTTCTTGAAATCACACACAACTTTCTAACAAAGGGAATTCCTGATTGTATAGGAAAATTCCATGAACTAGTTGTTCTTGATTTAGCTCACAACAAACTTTCTGGTGAAATTCCTTCTTCTGTGGGAACATTATTTAATTTGGAGGCATTAAGTTTGTACAATAATAGCTTCTCTGGAGAATTTCCATTGTCCTTATATAACTGCATACAATTGAAATTCTTGGATGTTGGAGTAAATAAGTTATCTGGAAATGTGCCTCCATGGCTAGGGGAAAATATGCCGTATTTATACTTTCTTAGCCTACAATCAAATAATTTTTTTGGGACCATCCCTTCAAATTTTTGTTGGTTAACGGCTCTTCATGTCCTAGACCTTTCTATGAACAATTTATCTGGAACCATTCCTCCATGTTTAAACAATCTCAAAGCCATGGTTCAGAAAGGACTCACGGTCAATTATGACCATTTTTCGTTAAAGGTGTCTATATTAGATGGTGTTGTCAGATTCGGTGATCAATCATTGATAGGATGGCAAGGAAGATATGTTGAATTTGGAAATAATCTTAGATTATTGAAGGTCATTGATTTTTCGAGCAATAATTTGATCGGAAAAATTCCAAGTGAAATAACAGAGCTATTTGAACTGGTTGCATTGAACTTATCGAGAAATGCGTTACTTGGCGAGGTTCCTCAACAGATTGGTAGGCTGAATTCACTTTTGTCTCTCGATTTATCAAGAAATAGACTATGTGGAAAATTACCTGCTAGCTTGTCAAAGCTGAATTTTCTTGGGTATCTAGACGTGTCGTACAATAATTTTTCCGGCAAGATACCATCTGGCACTCAACTCCAAAGCTTTAATGCTTCCAATTATATTGGGAATATTGGACTTTGTGGGCCTCCACTTCCATCAAATTGTGTTGGAGATGAGCCACCATCTACTATGGTTGACAACGAAGAAGACAACAATGAGTACAAGAAATGGCTTCAGATCGGCTTGGGTGTGGGTTTCGCAACAGGATTTTGGGGAACATGTGGTGCTTTGCTTCTCAATCGTCGTGGTAGACATGCCTTTTTTATCTTCTTAGATGACTTGGAAGACTGGATTTATGTGAAGATGGCTACGAGCCTACGAAGTTAGCCCGCGGATAAAGACTTCCTAAAGGTAAGAACAAATTAATATCAATAATTATCCTTGTTATTGTTGTTTCTATGGTTTGAAAAAAACATAGTATGATTATAAAAATATACCTAACTCTGGGGAGGTTAATTGAAGTCGATTTTTCATGCATTCCTTCTTGATTCCTTCATCCCTAAACGTGGGTACAATTTTGAAATATTCTTACCCAAAACAAGTGTTGTTTTTTGTATAAAATTTTGAGTTTGGCGCTGATCATATTGCAATTGTGAGTATTAATTTGTACACACCAACATTTAAACGTTGGTCTACAATAGTAATGCCCCTTATTAGTGGATAGATAAGTATTTCTTTAATTAATGTGATTGAAGTTTATCATTATTACAAAACACTTAGTAATCCATCAATTGGGAACATTGGTGGTGTGTACCAATGTTAAGTATTGGTATACAAATCGGGACATTATGGGTATTATTGTACATGCTCTACTAAAATGTACCAAAAATCAAACTTTCATCATTCAGAAAAAAAGAACACATACTTATCTTCAAAAAGAAAATGACAACATATTTAGTGATTTCTTTCACATTTTCAATCTTAGCTTAAAAGGTAATCCGTTTGCTCGAACAGATTCACTTTATTGAATAAGGAGTTATCTTTTTCTGGTGGTGCAGGGTTGAAGAAGTAAACCAGTTTGAAGATTGGCATGTAAGGCTTACAATTTGTTTCCCTCCTCTTATGAAATTATGTATAATAAGACAGTAAATGCTTGTGTCTTTGATCTTGTGTAATCAAATAAAAGCTAGCTATGAACATTGGCATTATTATTTGGGGCAAAAATCAAATCCAAGGATTATATGCATATAGTTAATTTATTTTTGTAGATCGATTAAGACTTTTGAAATTAAGAAATTAAGAAATTCTATGGTTTATTTGGTGGTTATTAATTTTGCTTGAAAATTTAAAGGTGTTTTTCGTTTGAATTAATATATAATTTGGTCCCTAAACTTGTTAGTTCCGATTTATATAGCAACTGATGTTAAAAAATTTTTATGGTGACTTTTCAACCAAACTTTGGTCTTCATATTAGTCCCTGGTAGCGTTGTTTTTTAAAAAAAACGTTAAATATTTTATAAAAAGACCAAATTACCCTCATTAATTATATCGAGCGTATACCTTGTCAATTTATTAGTTTGTTGAAAATTAATCTAAAATAAAATTAAAAAGTTATGACAAACACCCATCCTTTTGTAGGCAACCCCACCCAACAATTAAACCCCCCTCCCCACCACACAAGTACACCCACCCAACTTCTCTCTCTTCGCACCTTCTTCCTTTATTTTTTTAGACAACCCCACCCAATAGTTAATCTTTATGGGAGATGCCGAATCTTCATTTCTTCTTCCCATCTTCTCTTTCATTTTTTTAAAAATTTCTAATTATTATTATTATTACTTTAATTTTTATTATTATTATTATTTAACCCAAACTACTAGATTAATGTGTTAAGCCATAAAAAAAGTTTATTGTTCATTTCATTGTTGAAACCGAATTTTGGACTAAAGCCCAAACAAACAAACTACTATTGTGACCCAACTCAAAATTTCCCATATAACCATAAATAGGCCCAAAATCCAAAATAAAATACAACATTAATTGATATATTTAATATTTTTAATTATTTAAGTTTTGGGTATATTACAATATAGGTCATGTGAAAATAATAGTGTTATTTTGTGTCTTATTTAGTGTTTACTTTTCTTTTTTAATTCAATAGTCTTAATTATGTTTGAGGTTCTGTTAAAAATGTATCAATCCGACTTAATTTCCACTTTTATCGGATATCACAAACGATATGTTATTATAATATTTTTAAAGTAAATTTTAATAATTTTTTGTATTTATATATTTACAATAATAAATATTTTTTCAACGAACCACCAGTACGGAGTACATGAAACATCAATTTCTATTATTTTTTGTCATTTACAGGCCCAAGTATTTTGCCAAGTGTTTGTTTAGAAATCATGAAAATGGTTCAAATCATTTTGTTTATTTTATTCTAAACAAGAAAATGCATTGTCTCTTCTTAATGTAACTCTTTTTTTTTTGCGCGTTACATTTTAAAATTTATATTATTAAGTTGTATATGTCTTATTCATTCCATTTTTTCTATATAGTGATGATATTAATTATTTAGTAAATAATCTCACCTAATGTATTTTTTGCTCTAAGCTATGATTATTAACAACTAAAATTTTGAAATTTAAAATAATTATATTTTTATTGCATTGCAAATCATGAACAATACGTTATACAAAAATTAATACTTATTTTTGTTGAATCTTGGATTAAATGAAAATTTGCTTAAAATCATTCCACTTGATTGTCAGCCAAACGCTTAAGAATATTTTGGTCAGCTTGTAATTGTTTGTCAGCTACTTGTTAATCTGACCATAACATTTTAAGTGTCAGTTTGCTTTCCTTATTTGATTGAACTAATACTTGTACTGACACTTTCTCATTTTATGTTTTTAGTAGATATTCTGTTAGATTTTCTTTCCCAGGATCTTTTGTGATCTTGTGAAGATATGTTAATCTGCCAAATACATTTTCAAATTCAAATGTGTTTCTAACGGGTTATTCTTGAAGATCATATATAAATACCCACTGGAAGCATTTTTGGAGATATAGAAGTCTGAAGCCTTATACTTTCAAGAAATTCTCTGTGTCTTAGTCTTCTTAAAAACCATAGCCAGATAATCCTTCTTGTATAATTATTTCTAGTTATTGTTTAGGCAAACACTGAGTAATTCTTTCATATCATTTTGAAATCAGTCAGTTTGTCTCACGAGTTTGATTTTTTTTCAATCATTCTCTATAAACACCGGTCTTTTGTTGTACACTGATCCATTAGAGATCAAATAGATTTTTAATAAAATTAGCGCACTTCAAAAATCCAAGTCTGACCAACTTGGTAGTGGACGTAGCAGTTTAACTATGAACCACTTCAATTGATTTGTCAATCATTACTCATACTCTTGCAAACTGACTTAACACTTAAGAAGTTTTTCAACTGATTAAGTGTCAGCCAGTTATTAACAATTGTTTGCTTGGTTGTTCAGATAAATTGTTTTTCAGTTTCTTTCTCAATCTGATGATCTACGTTATAAGTCAACCTCTTTTGAAAACTGTTGTGTCAGTCAACTGACCAACTTTCACCAGCATAAGGCATTTTAATAGTATCAGCCATCTGACTAATATCAGCTGACTGACAAAATAAATTTTCCGCTGCCAATTTTACAAGCTTTACAAATCAACCCTCAAAGTTTTTAAAAGGCTATTCACCCCCCTCTAGCCTTGTTTGTTGCCTACTGGACTTACAATTGGTATCATAGCCTGCTTTTTGAAAAACTATCTTTTCAAGCCTAACGGCTTGAAAGCTCGATTATAGCAACTATAAAAGCTTTTAAATCAAACAATGTTACTCATGTACCCATTTTTTATGAAGATCACTTTGATATTTGTAAGGAAAGAATTACAAGATATATGAACAATATAGATAAACGATTGATGGAATGTGTGAGAGGCGGTCCTATGCAACCTATGAAAATTAACACTAAAGTTGGTAAATCTTCTACTGCATATGATGACACCATAAATCCTCTTGCTCCTGTAGATAAAGAATATGTCCTTAAACCTCAATCAGAATGGACTGAGGAAGATAAAATTACTGATGGATTGGATGCCAGAGCTGTACACATTTTATCAAGTGATGTTCCTGATGAAAACTACGTACAAACAAATCTATGACTGTGTGACCGCCAAAGAAATATGGGATGCTCTTGTTGAATATGTGGAAGGAGACCAAAACACCAAGGACAACAAACTCTATGACTGCATACAAAAGTTTGATGCCTTCAAGAAGGACCCAAAAGAATCATTAAAGAATTCCTACGACAGATTTCTCGAGGTAAGTAATAGATGTTCTTCTCTTGGTAAAGTCTATAGTATGAAAGATTTGAATATGCGATTTCTTAGTAGCTTGGAAAGTAAATGACATGTTAAGGTCACAGCCATAAAGGAAGCAAGAGACTTGAACAAAACTCATATACGTAGTCTTGTTGCGAGTCTAAAAATTTATGAAAAGGAAGTTCTCAAAACTCAAGAAATTGAGAAAAATTTTAAAGGTATATCTCTTCAAACTGAAGAAGAAACATCCAAAACATCTACATCTCTGTCAGATGAATTTGCTGCTTTTGCTAGACAATTTAGAAAGTATAAATCTTTTAAAAATAACTTTCAAAAATCTTCAGCAAACTTTCAAAAGTCTTCTTCAAATCCTCAAAAACCTTCCTCAAGCTTCCAAAGATCTTCTACTTCAAACTTTCAAAAGTCTTACTTCAAAACAAATTAAGACAAGGTTGAGAAAGAAAAATTGTTGTGCTTCAATTGTAGAAAACCTGATCATTTTGCTTCAAAACTGTCCTTTTACATAAAAATGAGTATTACAAAAGAGCCCCTACAAATTTTAAGAAACAAAAGGGTTTGGTTGCTGAAGATCAAAATCTTGTAACATGGATTGAGACAGATTCTGAAGATGAATTTGCTGATTTTGAGCAAAAAGCAAATCTGTGTCTTGTTGTAGAATCAACCATATATGATTAAGAAAATGAGTTTCCTAGTCCAAAATATTCAAACAAGTCTGATAATGAGCTGCCAAGCTCACCTATTAAAAATCCAGAGCTGACAAAGGTCATCAAACCTGATCAGTTTGTGGTTAAGAAAATAGGAAATGGTTTTTATGGACAGGGAATCATAAGTTAGTCAGAAAGAAAAGTCAAACCAACTTCTCCAAGGAATGCTGACATCAAATAAGCAATATGTCAAAAAGGCAGGAGGAGAAGGTTACTGACTCAAGTGTTGATGATTTGCTGGAACAAATGCAAGAGATGTATTCCAAGTTTGAAACACTTAAAAGAATTCATGTTTCTTTATCTGGTGATTTTAAAAGAATTTCTGAAGAAAATTGTGAGCTTTAAAAAATCAATGACCTTTACAAGCATAGGCTTGTAGATTTCACATTCTTTTTGTAAAACAACTCATATTATTTAGTGAAATCTTTTTTGCCATGAGGCTAGATCTACAAGCATAGGTTTGTAGATTGTTTGATTAACTTTTGTGCTTCAATTTACTGTTTGATTAATTCGTCTTCCGCTGTTTTGTTTTATTTTGTCAATTGTGACTTCCATTATAGCTACATCAGAAGCTACATTGGAAATTGCATTGGCAAATCTTGAGAATCCTAGCTACGTTTGTTCTTTCATAACCAAATCTCATTTTGCACCCCAAGTAAAATGACCAAAATAATCTTCATGTGACATGCACATACCATTTTCCATTACAATTTTAAACGTCCATAGACGACAGGGACAAAGTGACACAAATAGAAAAATAAGGTATGAAAGTGAGACACTTCGTAGGTTAGGGTGCAATATGAGATTTAGTGTTTAATTTTGGGAGCTAATCATATTTCAGCACCATTGAAATTAGTCCAAAATATATGCAATTTTCCCCTAAATTATCCCCCAAATCCACTTTGGTCCTTAACGTAGTTTTGTAGCATTTCCATAGTCCATATCAAATTTGGTGATTGGGATATCTCGTATGGTAATCGTAGTGATAGACATGGTGACAAATAATGTTTTAAGATTGAGAATTTGCTCCAATAAAACCATAAAAAATATCAACGGTGTCGATGAGAAATTTGTTGGAGTTGAAGCTAGGGACGATAAAGACGAATTGAACCATATCGTGTCTCATCATTGTTGATTGGTTCAAATATGAGTTTTGAAATTCATAGTGTATGCGTGTGTACTATGTGCTACGAGAGAGAGGGAGAAATGAATTGTGGAGTTGATCATTCAACATTGGCGGCAGCTTTAAGGTTTTGTAGGTTTTTATTTATGGTGGCCTTGACACCTGAGTGTGATTATCTGATCTTGAGTTCTATCTCTCATATCTCTCTTGAGTTTTATCTCACCTAAAATTTACATAAAAGGTCATTCTTTGGAAGAAAGCGTTGCCGCAAAATGCCCTACACATGAAACACCATGTGGACATTACCTTCAGATTGGTAACCTTTGTCGTGGCTAGGGGAAAACTAGAAAAAAAAGTTATAAAATGAGATATGAAAATGACACAAAACTTAGGTTGAGTGGTAAAGTGAGACTTTATAGATACTTTGGCGGAATTTTGTCTTTTTTAGTGTAAGTATATACTTTGGGATTAAGAGTTTGCCTTCTCTAATACAATATATTATTTTCTAAAGAGAGTCTAAATTCCAGAAATGACATAATTAAGCAAAGTCTCCAACAACAAAGTGTTAATCTAAGATAGTAAGTTTGAATAGTTTTTAATTCACACTATTGAAAAATAGTTTAAAAATAACCAACAAAAAAGATAAATGTGTAGGATAAATTGCTATACTATTAGTAAAAGCATACATTATAAATGACCAAAAAACAAATTATCAGAAAAGCTATACACACAACAACACAATTATTACTCTAAAAATTTTTAAAGATTAAAATACAAAAGAATCCAATAATTAAAAGTAAACAAAAAAAAAGAAGAAGGAATTAGCAAATCACTTTTTAAAAAATCAGTAACACCACGTGCAACGCACGTGAATAGTTCTAGTTCTAAAATATGAGAAAACACGTAGATAAGAAGAGTTGGAGATGCAAAAAAATGTTTTTTTTTTAAATTTCAACTTATGCATCAAAATTGTTCAAACATCACACTACCCAATTCTAAACAATATCAAGTATTGAAATAAATTTTATCCTAAATCTATAAGAATGCACTCATCAAATGAACTAAACATAGAACATAACAAATGGGCGATCAATATTTCACAAACTATAATCTATCTAGCAAGAGGGTAGAAGACAAGAGAGGGTGCTTTGATGAAAAATTTAGGTTCCAAGAATATTGGACATCAAATGAAGTTAGGGCCCTCTTAACTGGTCTACAGCTTGCTCAAGAATTTTACATTGATCTCTATTGGATTGACGTCGATGGTTAACTCATTCTTCACTTTCTCAGCTCCCTGGAAATTGCTTTATTTCCTTCGTTCTTGTAGACCTCTTATACCGTTTATAGGCTCACTAATGTGTCAAGGAAATGCGGCAGCTGATTCTCTTGCAAGCCTAAACATATCCACACCTTAGATCTTTCATTCTCAGCATGGCATGCCACCTCCATGCGAAATGGAAATCATCACCATTTTGCAAAGCTGCTAGCATAGAAGCAGAGATTTCTGATTGAAAGTTTGAAGGGTCTTGTCACGATGGGCAAAGCTTGCTAATAACCTGTCAGCCACACAATTGTTTTCTCTATAAACATGACGAAAATCAAAGCCTCTACCTTTCTCTCTACATTGCCTTACATCTGAACACAAATCCATGGAACCAAGCCTGCACTTGATTGACTACCTCAAAACATCCTGTGAATCAGACTCAATGGTCACAGAACAATTAGTGTTATACATCTTGCTCAAAATAAGCATACCTCCGGTACAATGTACATGGCTCAGGATGTACTGATTCATAAACAAAATAAAAAAATTCCACACTTCAAAACCATGATATTGTTTGGTTTTGAAGTTGTTACTTTTATAAAAGTTTATAAAAATAATCACAAAAAAATAATTGGCAACTTAACTTAAACTCATAAAACTCACTTGTCCGTAACAACATACAATTTTTTCTCCCAAATTGCTACTCATTGTTTAAGGTTTGATTCTCAAATTACTCATACAACTACTGATACTACTTCAATTATTGATTTTGAAAGTTATTCCCCAAAAGAATATCCAGAATACAAATTACTCAACTACACATTAATATGGTAATATGCTTTTTATTCTTAAAAATAACTTAATTTATTTTTTCAAGTTACTCTAACTACTACTGCTAGTACTTCAATAAATGATTTTGAAAGTTATTCCCTAACATAAGAACTCTATAAATATAGCAGTCATTTGTAATAATTAAAAGTAGTAGGTAATAAAAATAAGGCAAAGCAGGTTGTAGAATTACCCATAAAAAAAGAAATAGTTATAGGGTGGTTCTTAATTAAAAGTGACTAGCTATTTTTTGTTACACATAATAATAAAAAACAGCAAAGAAGAAGCTCACATCGTAAATGGCCTTTGGTAATGTATAGTACCAAAGGCCTATAACTTGTTTTTGCTATTGCGGATAGCTCCGGCAACAATGGTAGGAGGCAGTGGCGAATCCAGGAATAATGTTCACCGATATCCAAAATTTTAACTATTACTTAAAAAAATAGAAATTACAATTGTTCTTTACGCGTTTTCATATGTTGAAAACGCATAATTGCATCATCATCACTAACATTTATTAACAAGTCATTTTCGATATAACATACAAGAGAATCATTTCAAACCATCACACACAAGTAATTTATTATATTAAAGAGACGAAAAACCTTAAATTAATAGTAATGTATTATATTAACATATTCTTATAACCAGCACACACAAGTCGCAAGTAAATTTCCTAAATCAGTAAATCACACACACGTAAATGAGATGACTAACAAATAGTTAAACTATTTTTTTTAACACAAAACCCCCTAATTTGATATATAAGCTTAATTTTTTTTAAAGAAACCCAACAAAATAACAAATAATTCTAACAACCAACAATCAAATTTTACCTTTAAATTGCCCAAATTCTCCAATCAGTATAAGCTCAACCAAAGTTTCAAAAGCACCAAAACTTGCTTTTCTATACAAAATTATCAATCAAATAATATTTAATCAAATCAACAATTGTACATTTTAACCCAAAATCCCCCAAATTCAAAAATCCTAATTTCAAATAAATAGTGTGATTTGTGAATTGACTAATTGAGAAAGATTAAAAATATATAATAAAATGAAATGAAGCAATGATCTATGAAAAGCATAAAAGTAGTAAAGTATTATAATTTATGCCAAGTAGTGAAGCGAACCGGTTTCGACCGACCGGTGGCACCGTGGTACCGCGATCGCATGTTGGTAGAGAGGGTGGGCGAACCGACAACAAGCCGACAAGGGAGGAGGTGACACTTGGCTAAGTTGGTTTGGGCTGGTGCGAGTAGTCTCTCTCCGTTCTCTAATTGCGTGGGGAAGTGGCCAAGTGGGAACAAGACTTTTGAACTTGGGGAAATGGAGAATCGAATTAATTGGGAGGGATGAGGGAGTCTCGGCATGATGGGGATGGGGAGAGAGAGTGAGTGAGATAGATTGATAGTGACATTAGTAACTAAAGTAGTTGTCTAGTTGACTTTGGAGGTTTACTGTAGTAGGGGTAGGGATCTAATAGAAAATTTGGGAGGGGTCCAATTGTCAAAACCTATAAACTTACTCCTAATTTTTTTCTTCCCAGCGATGTACATGGACACCGGTCCAGTACACTTGTATCTGTGCCTGGTAGGAGGCGGTGGTGTTACAATTAAAGAAATGAATCAAAGAAAAAGAACTAAGTTTCAGTAAAAGATATTAACTCACCATAACAATCTGTAAAGCCTCTACAACATTAAGAATCAACGCAACATCATCTCAAATTGAAGAACACGCATAAACTTCTATTCGTAACATTGTATGAGAAATCGTTATAATATTTCCATGTCGTTAACCCAACATTTCACACATTTTCCCATGGTATTAAAACTAATTCATGTAAATTGACTGAAACAAAATGGATGAAATCTCTAAATGTAGTATCCGTATAGTATGAATAGATGTCGGTGCAACTCCCATATTCTTCATCACTACCCCTTCTGGTGCACACACTGCATAAGCATTTACACTCTCCAAATAAATAAACAAAATCAACCAACGTTAATCACAAAAAGAGGACCATGTGCATAAACAAGAGAAAAAACCAAAATACGCTCAGTTATTTCCATCAATTAACACAAAAATAACATTCTAAAACAAACCGTCTGGGTAGCCAAGATACGGGTCGGATTACCTAAAATCATAGCAATGAGAAGAGAAACAAAATCAGTAAAACAAAAATTGTGCAAACCGAGAATATATACTGAGACTTCTTTAATCTTCAACTCACTGGCTTTAATGGCGACATAAGGGCTAGGGCTCAATTTTGAACCGACGGCCATAGAGAGAATAAAAGATGGATGCGACGTATGATATTACAATATAATTTCAGGAAAGTAATGATATAATAGCCACCACATTCAAACAACAAAATGATAACATTGAATAATTACTTTGATAAAAAATGATGAGGGATCAAGAAGAAAACAAATTGACAAAGAGAAAAAGAGAGGAGAGAAAAACAACATAGGAGTGGAAAATGGAAGAAATGGAGAGAGAAAGAAAGGGTTTGTACTTGGTAAGAGCAATACAAAATTAACCGCTCTTCACACGCTTGAGATATCGAGAGTTAATCCTAAAAGACTTGTGTTTGGTAAATGAATCCCATAGTCGGGTTGTTCCTAGCATTTAATTGGCCTGCAGCGAAGCTCAAGAAAGGGCCCTTATTTAATAACCAAAATTAATATTTATACATAAGTGACCCAAGTCATAACATATTCAAAAAAATATTAAGGCTATAACTATCATAATAGTATCTAACAACCATGCTACAAATGTCAACAACAACAAACTTACTTGAACAGAGAGTGGGAACATAGTAATAGCAGAACAAAAAACAACACTACCGCAAAAAAAAGTGCAACCATAACCAGAACATCAACGACATAAGCTAGCTAGTGCACTAACAAACAACCGATCATGAAAAAATATTTCTTTGTACATTTCTAGATGCAAAATCATCAATTATAATACCAAGATCAATATTATCCAACATATCCTTTTCATCACATAAAATAGCCAAACCACTCAACCTTTCTTGTGACATTGATGACCTCAAGTAGGTTTTCAATAATTTGAACTTTGAAAAACTTTCTCTCACCGATGCTACAGATCACGCAATGGTCAATAAGATTCGATAAGCAATTGAAACATTAGGATACATCACGCTTTGACAAATTAAAGAATTTCAATCGCCGACATTGACTCATTTGGTAAAGTCAATTGCAATACTTTTTATTCATAAAAAAATCATATAAATCCACATCCAACACATTAGTATGAGAAAAAGTAGATGTAAAATTAGTGGTACATTCTCTCGTTCATCATCATCTAATGACCTCAACTTATTCGAATCAAATAAGAATCAAAAAATACTTTCAAATTTCGTTAATTGCTCAAATCTATTTTTCAACGAAGTAGTTGTCATATCAACAACAACAAGAAAGTAATTAACTTTAAAAGACTCCTCAACTGATTGTATTTCTTCATCATGATCAATTTCATCAAATTGTATTTTCCTAATAATACGATGTTTAGTTGGAAATATAGGCTCCACATTAATCTCTTGGGCAAGACTTTTTGGCAATATTCATAATAGAGACAAAGACATTCATTTCTATTTTCTCAAAATAAACCATAACACCTTAGCAACTTCCCTTGAGCATCAATACACATAGATTTAGGCTGCCAGTTTTTACTCACCATGTTAATAGTATTATAAAAATATCATACCAAATAACCATGCGGGGCAGGCCTGTAAATCGGGGGCCCAGTTCTTCGTCGAGCAGGACCCTTCTTTCATTTTTTCTCAATTTTGAAAAAATTAAAAAACAAAGGTTACGTATGTAATTTTTTCTATTGGTAAATCTTTTAAAAATATGTCGAAAAATATTTTCGGTGTTTGACAAACACAAAAATATATGAATAAATATAAAAAATATATTGTAATATTAATGTCCATATTGAACATAAAATAATGTTTAACTTCAAGTAATATTCCTTTAGTAATCCTTAATTTATCATTAATGGTGTCAAATCAATAAGGTTCATTTTTTTCAATGTCAAAATGAAACAAAAAATTGGTAATAATGAAAACGTTTAAAAAAGAAAATTGATAATATTTGGGACATCCCAAATAATATAGTGGACACTAATTTTATGACGTAATGAGTATTTATTTAAATTATAATTTATAAATAATGTGCACGAACTCTAATTATATTTCTAAATAATGTATTTGTTGAGTAAAATATTGTGTGTTTGTAAATGTGTGTTCAAGAAGGGGAGAAGGGTGCTCAACATTTGGAAAATGAATCAGTAAAGTCGTTTTCTTGAAAAAAAGACTTCATTTTCCGGTTGACATGGAAAAGCACATGTTGACTACATTTTCCTACAGTTGCAAATATTGGAAAATGAGAACACATTTTCAAAAGTCAATTTCTGTGAAACAAGCGAAACCTAAATCTTTTATAAATTAGAATAAGGGCATTTATTTATTTTTTAATAATGTGTGGGGTTTTTGTGAGATTTTGGGCCCAAAAATTGGATAATTTTAGGGGCAGGCCATAACCATTTTCCACTTTATAGCGGTAGGCCATGACCATGCCAAGTAAAAATTCAAAACTCTCAGTGCACTAGCCAAACTTTCACCTTACTCTTTGACTTGGCATCATCACAAGATCTAGATAATTCCACCAATGCCAATCTTATTTGAGGAGATTGAAACCTAATAGGTTTAACACTTTTTATTCGACTCTCTCAACGAGTATTGGACAATGATTTCACGCTTAAACCACAAACATTATCAAGTAAAACCTTCCATCTTTTTGGAGAACTTGAAAATAATACATATATACGTTGGAGATTCAAAAAATGAAACAACTTTAACACAAGAATTCACCATATCACAAAAAGTAAGATTAAGACTATGACAAGCACATGGCATGTATAAAGCTCTTGGATTTATTTCAAGTAATCGCTTTTGAACCTCTCGGTGCTTCATATTAGAACCATTGTCAT
>CM028380.1:127121689-127428156 GCA_013146195.2 Codonopsis lanceolata
AGACTTTGTGCAAGAAGGCATAGAGGGAGGCGAGAAGTACTTGAGGGATTCCTTTGGGCGGCCCGCAGTGAAATACGACCACCCGGCAGGTTCACAAATACACAAGTTGAGGTCGACATCAAAATCAAGAATACCAGAAGGATGAGTGCGAGCATGGAATTTATGACTTTGGGAGAAAAAGAGTACCATCTACCTCTCACATAAACCTTCTCAAAACTAGAATCACAAGCATCAACAATTCGTTTTCAGTTGGAATAAAATTCATGGATTATTTCTCGACGGTAAGGGGCGGAGAGGAAATGGATGTCATAAGATGGCGTTGATGAAAATATAGGAGTTGACAAATTATAAGACTCTAACAAAGAATCCAACACATTCCTCTCATCAATGATATTACGAGAAATATTGTATCTTTTAGATGCGATTTAGATATAAAAGAAGAGGAGAGGAGTATAATGACCAGCGGCTTCTTTGTGGATGTTGCAACAATCGGTGCAACATTGAGTCGAGCAGGCGTCTTCTCGAAGATTTCACGGAGACTTATCGATTCTTCACTAGCAAGCTAGGGGAACCTTTTGGAGTCGCATAGTTACGATCGAGACTATCGTCAAATTCGGAAGGAAGGCGATGGACTAGGTGCGGTTGGAGGAGGAGCCGAGGTGAAGGTCTGAAGGGAGCCTGAGCTTGGTGCAATCGGGTTAAATTCGAACAACCTCTTCATCAATGGCAGATGGTCCAACTTTTGATGTTTTAGAGCGAAGGAGGAGACTCGAGAAGAGGAATACTACTTGGGGATGGAATAGGATAATCTTCATCCTCAGCCGGGTCTTGAAGCTGGAGGAGAGGGTGGAGATCTTTGGTAGCAGTGGCAGAGGTGCTTCATGAGTTTGGGGAATCGAACTGCGGGAGGAATGAAATCCTCATCATCGAATCACTTTCTAGAATCACTTGGTTCCTTGAAGAATCCATCTCAACTTTGTTTTTCTTCGCGGCTGAATGTCGGCGGGGAGGGATCATCGTAGTTCTTAGGAATGCCACGTTGGCGTTTGGAGCGTCGAGAGCTAGGGTTGCCTATTGACGAATAGCGGACAAATCTCCAGGATTTTCCACATCTATAGCATTACCTTTTCCTGGAAGAATAACGATGAGAGCTCGAGGGGCTGGTTGATATACAACCATGGCCTTGAAAGATCATCTCTGCGAGAAATTTGGGTTCAGCGATGTCTTCGATGATGCAACATTCGACCTTGACAATTTAGGGCTTTTGGAAGATGATGCCATTTATGTTGGCGAGAGAAGATCACGAGAATGATTTTGTGAAATTTTTGAGAGGCGAGCAGAGAGAGTGGACAAGGTCACTTAGGAAAATTTTGATGAGATTTTGAGGGAAAGATTGCGTGCGTTCACGTAAGTGAGTCTCACTAAACATGCCACTAATCACAATTAGCCGTTGGTAATTAAGGCGATGAACGAACCGTCGCATCACATGGCATTCAAAATTCAAACAACGCATAGAGGTGACAGCGCTATGAGTAAGACATGAGTTTGTTGTTTGAGACATGAGAGATATATGAGCAATTTGAGTTTCAATCGATTTCAAACACAATTTTTTTTTTTTTAAGCGATCAAATATTTCGGGAATACACAAAAACATACTTAACGAGTGAGACTCCACAAAGGCATATAATCACGCTTCGGTCGCCAGTTCTAAACATGAAGAAACAACACGGTAGAGTGAAACTGACCACATAAAATCATGACTTTGAGAACAAGACTCAAGCGGGCATTAAACTTGATGGGCAGACATTAAGAAAGGCGATATCATGCACCTATATGTCCTAGCAGTATGTCTAAAATATGCAAAAGGAGAAAACAACCAAAAAAAATGCATATACACACAAGTGATATGTCTAGATCAAGCGATTGCAATTCGATGTTGCAACAATGGAAATCACATTCACCCAAAAATGCGTGATTTTATGTTTGAATTGCAATTTTTCTTTCACCAAATAACACAATTTCTCCCAAAAACATTATAGGTACTTTATTTCCCTATAACACTAGCTTTACTTTATTTCAAGCTAAAGACACCACTAGGAACCTTTCACACTATTTACCAGGGTGGCAACTTTACATTTGATCGACCCATGAGATTCGAAAATCCATAGTCCCAAAAGAAGGAAGCCACAACCTTGTTCATAAGCGACTCTTTTCCGTTAGGTAGCTTTCACACTTTCTCAAATCGGAGGAGTCAATTTAGTCAAGATCAACCCATGCAGTCGAAACTTCATGGTACATTGACAAATTGCGGCATCTAAAACTTTTGAAAGGTAGCTCTTTCCTTTGTGGTGCAAACGAGAGATTTCTCTCAAACACAACAACTTCTTGGGAGAAGGTGAGAAGAATTTTTACAACATAATCACAGAAATTTTGAATGAATCATTGCACATGCTCAAAGGTACTAAGTACAAGCAGATTTGATCTAGTGTGCCCTCTAGACAACAATGCGGTATGCCTAAATTTTTTTTTTTTTTTTAAATAATGTGAGTGATTACATGGCACACATAGAGAGATTTCTAAGATTGATGAATCTCTCGAAATCTAGACTCTTAGTAAAGATATCGACCAAATTGTTATACGTACCAACATGTTCAATACACCTGATGCCTTGTTCAACTAAGTCTCTAATAAAATGGTGTCTTATATCTATGTGCTTTGTTCTTTTGTGTTGAACAGGATTTTTAGCTATGCTTATAGCACTTGTGTTGTCACAATACATGATTAAAATGTCACTATGCAATCCATAATCTTGAATCATTTGTTTCATCCACAAAAGTTGTGTACATGCCTACCGGCGGCTATATATTCGATTCATTGATAGAGCCACACAATTTTGTTTCTTGCTAAACCAAGAAATCAGATTGTTTCCAAGATAAAAACATCCTCGGATGTACTTCTCATGTCATCAAAGCGCGGCCCGGTCGGCATCAGAACCCGACAGTTGGTGTTCGTATGCTTAGTATACCACAAACCCATGCCAAAGGTCTCACCAACATATCGAATGATTCTTTTGGCGACTTTTAGGTGAGAAACCTTGGGGTTTGCTTGATACCTTGCACACAAACACACACTATGCATGATATGCGGGCCAGTGGCGGTTAAATACAACAAACTCCCTATCATACTTCTATACAAGGTAGGATCAACACTTTCGATTTTTCATCTTTATTAAGCTTATCGGATGTACCCATAGGGGTTTTTATGTTTTCCATTCTCAAGATCGAATTTCTTCACCAAGTTTAGAGTACTTGGCTTGAGAAATGAACATCCCTTCATGTGATTGTTTGACTGAATGCCTAGAAATATGTTAATTCACCTACCATGCTCATTTCAAATGTGGATGTCATGCATGCGATGCACAAATTCTTTTTCAAGGATTTGGAGGTGGATCCAAACACGATGTCATCAACATAAATTTGAGCAATCAAAATATGTTGATCTTGTTTCTGGATGAACAATGTTTTATCCACCTCTCCCCTTTTAAACCCACTTTGTAAAAGGTGATGTAAGCCTACCATACCAAGCTCTAGGAGCTTGTTTGAGACTCATACCCTTTTTCAATTTGAACACATGATTGGGTTTATGCCTCAAATCCTTTGGGTTCCAGGTTGTTTGAGACCCCAGCTTTTCAATTTGAACGGGGTTTATGGGGTCCTCAAATCCTTTTGGGTGCAAAAAACTTCTTCCTCAAGCCCCCAGCGCCCTTGTAAGGTGATCTGACCATACCAAGCTCTAGGAGCTTGTTTGAGACCATACAAAGCCTTTTTCAATTTGAACACATGATTGGGTTTATGGGGTCCTCAAATCCTACAAAAACTTCTTCCTCAAGAATCCCATTCAATCTTCACATCCATTTGTTGAAGAGTAATGTCAATTTGCCGAAGTAGACGGATAGACTCAATACGGTGTGCAAAGGTTTCATCAAAGTCCACCCCTCAGTATACCCTTGAGCTACCAATCTAGCTTTATTCCTCATTATTTCTCCCACTTCATTCGTTTTGTTTTTGAAAATCCATTTAGTTCCAATAACATTTATTGAAGTGGGTCTGGGAACTAGATACCACACATCATTTTTCGAAAATTGATCTAGTTCCTCTTGCATGGCATTAATCCAGCTTTCATCTTTAAGGGCCTCTTGTACATTCTTAGGTTCAACAGTGGAAACAAAGCATGAAGCATGTATATTATCAAATTCAAGAGTGGTCATGCATGCTAGTTTTTTGTAGTCCACTTTACCTTTCTTTCTTGTTGACACACCATCTTTTACATTACCTATAACTTGAGTGAGTGGATGGTTTCTCTGAATCTTCTTTGGGAATGTCGATTTCTGATCATCAATCTGGGTGATCATCTTCCGATTTGAATCGCTCCAGCCTTCTCCTCTGTCGGTTCAGACAATGTTTCTCCGATGTTGCAACATCCGGAACAACATCCGGAACAACATTGGGTGACAACTCCTGAACTTTTTCATCCGAACAACCCGTATCTGCTGAATCGTATTCTGCTCCACTGAACTCTTGGATTCGGCGCCTAATTCAGATCAAAGTCTCCAAAATCCAAAAACCCCGAAACGTCTTCCTTCCTCGAAGTTTTGACACCAAGACCAGTTAAATCATCAAACACAATATTCATGGATTCCATAATAGTCTTAGTTCGAAGATTGAATACTCTATATGCTCGACTATTTGTGGAATATCCCATAAAAACACATTTATCACTTTTAGAGTCAAACTTGGAAAGTTGATCTCTATCATTGAGCAGATAACATACGCACCCAAACACATGAAAATATTTCAAGGTAGGTTTCTTCCCAAGAAATATTTCATAAGGTGTCATAGTGCTACCTGGTCTCAAGAAAACTCTATTTCCAATATGACAAGCAGTGTTCAAAGCTTCAGCCCAAAATCTTTTAGCCAAATTTTTTGAATGTAACATTACCCTAGCCATTTCTTGTAATGTCCTGTTCTTTCTCTCCGCCACTCCATTTTGTTGTGGAGTTTTGGGAGCAGAGAATTCATGAGAAATACCATTAGAGGCACAATATTTAGAAAAGGATGCATTTTCATATTCCGTGCCATGATCTGATCTAATCCTAGTGAGTTTTAGATCATACAAGTTCATAACACGGGTGTACCAAATTTTGAAAGCCTCAAAGTTTCGGACTTCTCTCTTAAAAATATTACCCAAGTATATCTAGAGAAGTCATCTACACAGACAAAGGTGTACTTTTTCTTACCTAGGCTTTCTACCTCAATGGGACCCATAAGGTCAGTATGAATCATCTCCAAACATCTGGAAGTGGAGCATTGTGTGATTGGGAGATGTGAGGCCTTGACTTGTTTACCTTTTTGACATGGTCCACATACCTTTGAGTAATTCCTTTCCAGATTTGGTAATCCTTTGACAAAGATCATGCCTCACAAGCTCATCGAGCTTACGAAAACTCATGTGACCAAGCTTCCGTGCCGTAGATCTGTTACATCAATACTTGCTTTTTGACATGAATGAGTGTTGTTGAACAAGTAACAATTATCAGACGATCTTAAACCTGTCAGAAGACATTTGTTATTATGATCAAGGACCTCACAAGAATGTTTGTCAAATCTTACCTGAAGATCATCATCACACAACTGACTTATCTTGATCGATCAGTTTGTCTTAAGGCCTTCCACATGGTAAACGTTTTTGAGGTTTGGAAGACCTTCAACGTTCAATGTTCCTTTACCTACAATTTTCCCTTTTGCACCACCACCATAGGTCACGTAACCACCATTCATACTTACATATTCCTTCAAATTCTCGCCTTCACTGTCATATGTCTAGAACAACCACTATCGAAATACCGTGATCCAAAGCTACATGAGATTTTAAAGAGGTAAATGTAACATTGCATTTTTCATCATGGGACATGGAGGCGCCAGGCGTATATCAAATGGCTCACAAGATTTGGCTCTGCATTTTTCATCACATGTTTTTGGAACCCACATTTTTTCACGCTTTGGGTTGGGGTTTTTGGAAAAATTATGATTTGCCCTTGAATGAGGCTTCCAATGTTTCGCCAATGTTGCCGCATTGGTCGGCGCATTGGTTGCTTCATCCTGTTACGCCAATGAGCTTTTCCAAAGAATTCTTGCCTTTTTTCATTCTCATACATTGCCTTTTTAGAAAGCAAAAAGGTCAGATGTGACCAGCTTATGGCGTAAGTGACAAACATAATTTTTCCTTCTTGGTCTTGTTTTTTCACGTAAAACATTTTCAGAAAGCTTTCATCGTTTTTGGTTCCCGAAGTTCCTTCTCCTTCTTTCACAAACACTTTAGGGACAAAACCTATACCCGATCCGAAGAGTTACTTAATTTAGCGATCGTCAACCTTCTCGCTTGCTTGAATTCCACTTGGTCGTGTTGCTTCGCTTGAGCAAGTTGCTCCTTTAACCGCTCAATTTCCACATCCTTTCTACTTAGGACTCCTTCCACCTGATTATGCATTCTTTTGCTCCTCGTTGGCCTTTTTCGCCAGCTTCATTCGCCTTACCAAGTAGTGTGACTTGATGAGCCCTTTTCTCCCAATCCTTGTACAGCTCCTTGTACCCTTCCAGCAGGTCTGAATCTGAATGTTCCGTCATCCTCAAGAATCGTTGAATTAAAACAAAAAAGCTCGTTTTCGCACAATGTTTCTCCCGATGTTACTCCCGATGTTGCAACATCGGGTGACACATTTGCTGAACCAACTATTCTCGAATCGAATCATAAACTGCATTCAAGGTGATAAGATCACCTGGATCTTCTCCATCACTATCACTTAGAGTTGCAGAAAAATTCAATCCTTTCTTTCTTAAAGTGTTAGCACATTGGTTTGCATAGTGTCCAAACCCTTGACATTCTCTACATTGGATAGAATCAAGATTCTTACCATTGTAGGATGACTTAGAAGCAAAAGGATTTGTGAAGGGTTTTTCAGAGTTTGAAAGGATTGTTCTTTGGGAACAAATTTCACGTAATCAGTTTGACATTAATTTTTGAGCTTGATAATGGAGTTCTATTTTGACTTTTATTTTTCAAAAATTTTTGAATTTAGTAGTCAAGAAAGCAATTGATTCTTCTCCAAAATCGACTCATCGATGTCCTTTTGAATTTCAAGCAAATCACATGACGATCAATTGGAGCAGCATAGCAATGTTTTTCCCAATGGTGTGGAAGATGATGAGACACCTTTGCCTTTGTTTTTTATTTGATCGCTCAAGTTCAATTCAAAGTTTTGAAGAATTCCACCAATCTTTCAAAACTCATCTTGTCAATATCATGTGCTTCTTCAATAGCACATATCTTGACATTGAACCTTTCAGGCAAAGTCCTCATCATCTTACTGACAAGACGCTCATTTGTAATAGGATCTCCTAAGGCTAAGGCAGAATTGGATAGATCAAGAAGTCTTCCATAATATGACATTATGTCCTCAGACTCTTGCATCCTTGTGTTCTCAAACTGAGTCGTTAACATTCTTAGCTTAGAGGAACGGACACTGGCAGGTCCTTCACATAAGGTTTGAAGGGCCTCCCACACATCTTTGGCGTATTCGTAATTTGCTATTACTCTAAAAGTATTTGCGCTCTAAAGCCTTATAGATTGCGCAAAGCTTTTGAGTTAAAAGATGCTGTGTTCCTATCATCGTTGGTCCACTCAGACTCCTTTGTGATTTTGACATCACCATCAGAATCAACAGTTTTGGGAGGACTCCAACCATTTAACACAGCAAGCCACGCTCTTTCATCAATTGATTTGATGAAGATACGCATCTTGACTTTCCATATAGAATAATTAGCATTAGTAAGAGTAGGGGGACGAACCACATTCTCATATTGAGAATCCATCACGTCTTTAAGCAGAATCGACTCTTAGTGATATCAAGAGTAGGCTCTGATACCAATTGAAAGAACGCGATGCCACGGAAACTCAATATGGAACGATGTTACTGCCAATGTTGCAGTGAATGTTGCAACAATGACAGTAACAATGTGAACTGAAAGTGTTTCACGAAATTTGCAGCGAAGTTTTGTTTTGTGATTTGAAATCTAACACACTTAGTAAGACAGAAAATCACATTAAAAACAATCTACAAGAATCAATCTTGTAGATCAAGCCTCAAGGCAACAAATATATTAAAATCAAAACTGCTTTTAACACTAAACAAGCAACACACAATTCTCACAAGATATAGAATCTTGGAGAATCACAAAACCCACATAAACACTAAACCAAACGTGGGAAGAAAATACTTAAAGACCAAAAACAGCTTCCAAACACATGCAAACTGGAAGCTTGAAATCACAGCTTCAGGAAACACAAAGCTGTGTTCCTGAAGATATTAAACAGCAGCAGGTATGTTCACTGGAGTCTTCAGAACGATCGATGTATATGAGGTGTTGATCTCTTCTCTCTAATTCAGCACACAAGAAATCTGGGATCAACTCTCTTTTCGCTCGCGCCTCTTCGACTCAAATGCTCTCGCTCTCTGCTCCTCGCTTCTATGCCTCTCATGTACTTGCCCAGCCTCGACTTCACATCTTCTTATAGGCTGCAAGACTTGTCAATCAAGACTCCAAGAAATCCTGCAGAAACACGGCAAGACAAGAAACCTACTAGGAAAGAGATTTAGCTACAAAACAAACAAGATTACCTTTCCTAATTTGATAACATTAATAACTAACCACTTATGCAAGGATTTAGTTACTAAAAATATCACCTAAATCTAATCAGAAAATCCTAATTAAAAAATACCAAAATAAATCCTATTTTGACCAAGAGAGTGAGAACAAGATAAATTAGGCAATGCCTAAATTACCCTTACACACACAATTTATCAATATTTATATTACAGTCAATTACTCTTTATTAAACAGTGTGTTTGATCAAAGAGAATAATAATAGCTCCGGTCTTCACGTCCAAACTCCGGCAAAGGTTTGCAGTTCTCTTATGCAAATTTCGAGTCTAGGCTATGATGTTGGAATATTAATCATGGATCATTCTAGGGCTTGATTTCTGCAAATTTCAAGCCTAGGTCTTCATCTTCCTCGACTCCCATTTTTGCAAATTTCGAGCCTTAGGGGCTTCTTCTTCCTTGACTCCGGCTAGATAACAATCCCCCCTTCCAAAACATTTGGGGACGAAGACCTTATTTTTTAAAACCCTAGGAACTTGATTGAAAATTCTGATATAAGTTCGGTTTGAAAAAAAAAATCATTTTAGCCCTTATTAAATGTACATGAAGGCACATGCGCAACTTAACGACATTTCACTAATGATATCTATCAAAAAAAACTAATCACGTCAAAATTTGAAAGTCATATGACCAAATTGGTAAAAAAAAAAAATGTTGCAGGACAAATGGTGGAGACGGTCATACATAGTCAAGAGACCAATTGTGGGATTTTCATTTACCCTTGATTCTTTTTAAAAAGAAATGAGATAGTGTTTTTGGGGACAAAGAGAGGCATGTAATGACCAGTCAGTCCTTTACCCAAGGCGTCTCATTTGCAATGGCGTTTCAAAGGTGTTGTTAAGAGTACGCAACGATGTGCTTCCTGTTCGTTTTTGGTTTTTATTTATTTATTCATTTTTGTTCTTGCAAAAATGTTTCCATACCTCATTACGTCTCAGAATTCCCAAACTTAAAAATAGGAAATGAATAGCTCGGTAAAATTTTGGGTAAAAGTTAGGCCCGGTACCCTTTTCAATGTATTTAACTGTTTCAGTCCTCTATATTTTTTGATAGAATAAAAAAGACACTTTTATGACGAAAAGACGGCAATACCGTTAATGAGCCGAACACGCTCGCACAAAGTATTAGTTCTTTTTTTTTTCTTCCTTAGGGGGACATGGGAAGGAATCTAACCTGAGACCTCACACTTTGTGTAGCCTCATGTCTATCACTGGGCCACCCCCTTAGGGGCACAAAGCATTAGTTCATGCATTGCAATGCATGAAATTTAATGGAGATGCATGATTTTGAATTGAGATTCATGATTTTGAATTGTGATGCATGATTCCAAATCATCTAATTGTCTTTTCCATTTCATAGCGATGCATTACGATTCCAAATCGATGCATCGTGATTCAAAAAGGTGTCAAAGAACTACTAAGTTCTTATTTGAGCATGTTATCGAACAATTTATATGCATAGCAACACACACAAAGTAACTCTATTTTTAATCACACAAAAAAAAAATTAAAACCGAGGAGGTTGCATTTTGTTGAATTTGTTGAATTTTAGCATGAGACAAATCTTTTCCTGCGCGAGATGCATCAATTGAGTTCTATAGGCACATCGCTATGAATGTGTCACAGTGTCAAGTTTCACTAGTGTTGTGTACAGCATAAGCAAATTGAACAATAATAGAGTAAAATCACAAATCAATCGAAAGAGAAGTGAGAGAGAGATTGGGAACGGTCTATCAAAATTTTATTAGAACCAACATAATTACCGTTTTAGGGTTACAATTATATATAAGTTAAACTAGCAAAATGTAAATACATCAAATAAATAAACCTTAAAACCAGTTGCCGCTTCGACGCGATCGCGTTATCCCACAAGACGCGACTACCTTGAAATGCACACGACCGCTTCAACTTCAAAGCCTTCAATCCAACACGCTTTCCTTGTCCAGCCACACAACCGCTTTGTCAGACGTGATCGCATCACTAGTCCGTTCTCAACAAGTAGTGATTAAGATGGGTAACCGGGTGCTATTCTTGAATTAGTGTTTTCATGAGAGAATTTCCATGGTTCATGGAAGAATAATTCCCTCCAAAGAATATGAGTTGTTGAATTGTTTGATGGGATTGTTCAAAATTCGGATGGCAATTTGAAGGGAATTACACCGCCCAAACATGACCAAAGCCCATCTACATATCTATTTTTGGCCGTACAGATCAATACTCCATTTGAGTTATTCTTTTCACACAAGTCCACTTTCTAGAGGCCAGGACCACTCTACACCAAATGCATGTTTTTGCCTTCACTTTTGGGGCCACCCGATCAAAATTCCCATGACTTGATGGTTGATGAAGGTTTATTGAGTTTTGAGAGAGTCTCAGAGTTTACAACAAAGTTCATTGTGTTTATATTCAACACAAAATCTCTTACCCACCCGGATAAGCGCTTTATACACCCACTCTAAAAAAAACCTAGAGAAATTATACTCTCACCTCTCTTTTGCTCTCTCCCATAATTTGACACCCAATCGACCCTTTTTGGCCTAATTCTGACACCATGTCCTGTAACCGACTTTTGTCCATTTCCGACCCCACTCGGCTCTTTTTTGGTGTCACGTCTCTGACACCCTCAGTCACTTTTAGCACATTCCGACATACTTCGGTTCATCTCAACAATGGTTATCTCATACCATTTTATACTTGAGAATGGACCATTCACATGCCATTTTATTTTGAACTTGAAATAGTATTGAATTGTTGATTTTACTTTTAATTTTTAGTATTATGATGTGATCATTATTTTAAGATTAATTGATAATATTTACTATTGATAGATTTAAATGTTTAACGTACTTGTTAATTAGGTTGTATTAAGAAAAAAAAAAAAAAAGTAATAATGTCTTAATTCTAGGCTTCCGCCTAGCTTCATTACACTCATTATCATTTACTTTAATTTAGCTTATGTGAAAACAAAAGTACCCTTAAATAATCACTCACTATAGTAATATTGTATATTTTCAAGATTACTCTTAAGAAGAGACTGGATCTTTGTGTTCATGTCTACGACACGATGCCAGTATATCTGATTTCGTTAATTGAAATGCCAACATCTAAATAGAAGGTGCAATTTTTTTTAAAAAATGTTACAGTTGAGGGGTAGATTACTTCAAGTGGTAGTTGAGAGGCGCTATTCGAACTCGACTCATAGTTGAGATTGAGGGGGGTTATTTGTAAGGAGTTATATGTAACTGACCTATGAACGTTTGATTTTGCGGCGGAATCAACCCTCATGCCCAGATAGTCACAGTCAATTAATTGATCTCTATTGTGAGATTATATTAAGATAAGGTTGATATTTTGTAAGAGGTAATGGTTTAGAAGATTAATCTCAGGGTTTGACTGCTCATAATATTAATTTTAGGGGGTGACTTTGTAACAGAGTGAGAGAAAATAAAGATTTAACAGTGGATAACTACTCTCATACATGTGAATGTGAGAGTGAATCTCAACCATTAAATTTTTTAAGATAATTTAATCTCAACCTCTAAATAGCTTTAGTCAATTGCACATGTGTGAGAATAAGCTTTATTGACATATAGATTGTAGGGAGTGACTTTGTAATAGAGTGAGAGAAAATAGAGATTTAAAAGTGGATAACTACTCTCACACATATGAATGTGAGAGTAAATCCCAACAATTAAAATTTTTAAGATAATTTAATCTCAATCTCTAAATAGCTTTAGTCAATTGCACATGTGTGAGAATGAGCTCTATTGTAATATAGACTAGATCTTCGTGTCCGTGCCTATGGCACGGTGCCAGTATATCTGATTTCGCCAATTGAAACGCCAACGTCTAAATAAAAAGTGTGATTTTTAAAAAAAAGTTACAGTTGAGGGGTACATTACTTTAAGTGGCAGTTGAGGGCGCTATCGAACTTTAGTCATAGTTGAAATGGGGGTTATTTGTAAAGAGTTGTATGTAAATGACATATGAACGTTTGATTTTGCAGCGGAATCAACCCCCATGGCTATATAGTCTCAGTCAATCAATTGAGCTCTATTGTAAAATTATATTAATGTAAAGTTGATGTTTTGTAAGGGATAATGGTTTAGAAGATTAATCTCAGGGTGTGACTGCTCATAATATTAATTTTAGGGGGTGACTTTGTAACAGGGTGAGATAAAATGTGTCCGGATCCTCTATTCTAAAATTGTATTTCATCTCCTATTCCATCGTCGGATTCTTACCACATGTCAACCAGAATTCTTCACAAAAAGAAATATTGAGCTAGATTTCATGGATTGTTATTGTTATGGAAACACAATCAACTTAGTAATTGATTTTGTTTATTTATGATTGATAAATGGCAAGAATCCGACGGTGGAATAAGAGATGAAATACAATTTTGGAATAGAGGATCCGGACCCAGAGAAAATAGAGAGTTAAAAGTGGATAACTACTCTCACACTTGTGAATGTGAGAGTGAATCTCAACCATTAATTTTTTTTAAATAATTTAATCTCAGCCTCTAAATAGTTTTAGTCAATTACACATGTGTGAGAATAAGCTCTATTGTAATATAGATTATCTTCATTACAAGTTTTTTTATCCACTACATTTATTAATATTTAATTAAATTGATCAAGAAATTGACACAATTGCCCTTCAACAACCTTTTATTTAACTAAAATAGAACATATTTTCCGTTCAAGTTTTCTCTCGTTTGAAGAAATTGAATGGAAATAATGATGATAGAAACATAAACTTTAGTACTGACAAATAAATAATTATTTGGAACGATGATGTAAAAATTGCAAAGGTAGATTATAAAAGCGGTTGTCAATTGTGTCATTAATAAATAAGAAAATTATTTGAAGGACAATTGTATTATGATTATGATTAGCTTAAGTAATTATGAATGACTACTGATGCACTCATGCGTTACAAGATTTGTACTTAAATCTAAAATCATATACTTAATTAAAGTTGAATAATATATAATTTAAAAGTTTAATATGAACAAAATAAATAAAAAATGATAAATAGTATAATCAAAGAAAATCACATAAATTTTTAAAAAAGTTATTATAAATTTTAAAATGCTTCTTTATATACAACATTTTTCGTTGAAAATGTACAATTATTACAACTATTACTATCACATAAAAAATTTCAAAGACTCTTAAGATTAGTAACTCTAGACAAAGCGACATACTGATCATGACTAAAAATAAGGTTTTTCAAAAGAAGACTGATGTTAGACATTTTTATTTATAGACATTTCGTAAGACACCATCAGCGTAAATTGTCTTCTTTAAAATTTGGATGAAATTCAATGATCAAATGGTGTCAGTGATATTTTTGAAATAAAACAGTACCACCAGAATGACCATTTGAAAGAACTCGACCTTCTAAAACATGGTTTCTTAGCCTTGTAATAATTAATCGCGTGCTAATAAATAACCCAAGGAAATGGTCAATGTTACGAAGCAACATTAATGAAGTTTCAACCTTCAAATTCAACTCATGATTTAGGATTCCAAAACATGAAATTTCATTTAAAACTTTTTGAATATTTATATCATTCAAAAGATCAACGTTTCTATCACAATTACACGAAAAATCTAGCTCAAAAACAATATTCATTTTGAATTGTTCTTCAATATCATGTAATCATATCTTGAATTAACCACATCAAGAGTCGGATCTAGAATAACTCTCTTTTCCAAAAATGATGAATCATCGGAACTCCGTCCAAATTAAGGATATGTGCTTTGTACAATTGGAGAGATTGGATCGTTGAATTCTTTAAGCAGCAGTTGATTGAGAATATCAACACAAGCACAATTATCATTTGGTTCACCAATTTTACCATTGCCAATCTTCACAATCGACAAAAAGTTTCAATTATTCGGAACTCTCGTTGGACCCATACTTTGTATCTCATATTCGTCGTCAACATAATCTCTCCACAAATACAATGAATTAATAGTGGGATAAACTATGTCTTGTGTACTTCCTTTTGGAATCACATGCAATACCTGTCAAAAATCTCCACCAAACACATATATTTAAAAAATATATTATAAATTTTGGAATACTTCTTTATATATAATATTTATCATTGAAAACATATGATTAATATTTTTAATTCTATAAGGGGTGGTTTTAAAGTATGAAGTTATATTTATCCTTGCATACGATACTGTACTTTGAATTGTTAATATTAAAACAACGAGATAATCTTTCTTGCTACCAAATAAAAGCACCACAAAAAATTAAATTTAAATGATGGATTGATAATTTTCAAATAACCTTAAAAAACACAAATGTTTATGTTATATATGTAAATAAATATTAAATAGTCAAATATCAAACTGTTTGTTTTATCAAATAAAATAATTGAAGTCGAAATAACAAACTTTAAACAGAACCTCCAACACAAAAATATTAGGAATACCATATTATACAACATAATTTTCATACAACTATTCGATAACAAAAGTTATGGAGTTTAGATTTTTAGTGTACCTTTGGGAGAAGTCCTATAATACACAGTCGATAACAGACTCTAAACAGAAACCTCCAACACAAAAATATTAGGAATAACATATTATACAACATAATTTTTATACAATTATTCAATAACAAAAGTTATTGAGTCTACATTTCTAGTGTGTCTTGGGAGTTGGGAGAAGTCCTAACATTGAATACCTTCAAACCATTTCACAATTAGGTTTCTTGGATTTCCTTTTTATTTTTTTAAATAAAATTTTGAGAGAAATTTGTTTGACACAAATTTGAATTTTGATTATTATTAAAAAAATTGAGAGTTTAATTTAACTAAGTATGGAAAATATACAGATCTTATAGATAATTAATTATATCCAAGTACATATCAATATGCATCTTTACTTTAAAAAATAGTTTATAAAAATAGAAACTTAGATCTATCATATCTGAGAAAAATTTTAAGCATATGATTTTTTTTCCAATTTGTTTTTCAAAATGGATAAAAAAAATCTGATCCTAACTTTTTATGTTGGACATTTGTTTAATAAATTTAATTTTGAAAAAAATGGAAAAATAAACATCAGTTATGCACTTTTTGACTTCAGATCTGATGAAAATTGAGAAAAACATCCTAGATATGTATATTTTGGTAAATATTTGTAAAATTAAAGTTCAAATTAACCTTGGCCTATAACCGATTAAGTTGAATAAATATATATCTTTTGTAAACTAACTTTAATAGGTTAAATTTTTTTACAAATATTAAACCTGAATTTTTAAACATGTAGGCTGGACAAATAAACTAAGATTTTTATTTGTTAATTTAAGTTTTTTTTTTTCATATATTAGACCTGGATTTTTAAACATGTAGGCTAGACAAATATATTAAGAATTTTATTTTTTAGCTTCAGATTTGATTAAATTGAAGTAGAAAAAATCTCATATATATGTATATATTTATTTATTTATCTATTTTTTATAGGTAAAGGTGACCCCTAGTCTCGCCATTTCTCCCACCCCTTGGGTCAGATATATATTTATTTTCTTATAAATTTTTTAATTATTTGTTCAATTTAACCTTAGCCTATGTCCGATTTATAGATTTCACATATAAAATTGCTTGAATTTTTATAAGTATTCAACGGTTAAACACAAAATATTTGAATGACAATAGAAGTAGTGCATATGCTGATACTTTATACAATAATTATTTTTCTGGACTATTACCATTATCGGTGGCCAGTAAATGTTAAGAGTAAATTTATTATAGATACTCGGTTACTAATTTGTCTTTTCTATTTACTAATTTATATGAAATTGTCTGTAAATTTCATAATGTGTCATAAATCATAATTATGTATGTTTATATTTCTTTTGTATGGAGTAAATTATTTGAAATCTTGTTATATAATTTATTGATATATTTGATATATAAACTTGTTATAAATTATAGAAAACAATTTTTTAGAATAATGAAAATACCTAAGCACCTCGAACAACAAATTGATTCTAAAAATCTTTAAATTTTAGAACTATAAGAATTTAAAATTTATAAGAATGAAGAAGAATTAAACTTTTCATAAAACTACTCATATTACTCATAAATTAAGCTTCAAAACATCTAAACAAAATGATTTGTTTCAAAATATTTACTGCATTTAATTTATACACTTCATATGGTTGCAAATTACTACGGTTGATAATCATTTTATATACTCCTTGGATAAACATTAATTTAATGTGTGTTCTTTTACTAATTTGTCTGTTTATTAGTAAATTTATCTGACATCCATCTTTTATATTTCTAATTACATCGATGAATAATTTTTAAATAAAGTTAGTTAAAATATTAAAGCTTTTATGAGGTAATGATAATTCGTTTTTTACTAATCGAAAACAATATTATCATTATTTTGGACGTTTACTAAAAATATTTCTTTGGTAAACCATTAACTAATTCATTAGTGATGGGAAGTAACTATGTTACTTTGATTTATGGTTTTAAACCGGTTTGAATAATACTATATTGTAATTATTTGTCAAGACTTTTATTAAAAATGGTGGCAAATAATTTATATTGAATCGACTGTTTCATTATTTAATCTTATTTCTGAGAGTTTATATTACCGTGGTGAAGATTTAGAAGTCAATATGTCAATTACAAATGCAAAAAATAATATTAAATTTAAAAAAATGTGAAATTGGATATAGAATAAATTATTCAATATTTGATATTATTTTGATATTGTATTTCTTGTCATTTCGTAAATCATATTGAACTATATTAAATGATATACAAACATTAAATGCACTAAAAATATTTGTAAAGTCATTTGAATCTCAGGAGTTGTTGTTAACTTCATTAACTGATTTTCATTTCAATTTTCAGAAAAAATATGACAAATATACAAATTATAAATGTTTCTAAATTTGAAAAGACACTTTTAGCGGGATATTTCCATTATTTGCTCCTCTCCTTTTATATATGTATAGATTGTTAATAAATACAATTTGTAGTGAAAAGAATCTCTCTCTACTTTTCTACACAAAGAGCATATGCACGGAGAAAAAAAATGAAACAATTGTGGATCAGTCACTTTCTCAAAATTTAAACTGCTTTACACATTTATATTTTTTCGTACTTGGGAAAAGATACTTTATGCATCGCGATACATCAATTGTATATTGTGATGCATGAAAGTGTCATATTTTGTATATCACAATGCATGGTATGTCTTTTTCAGGCTAAAAATAAACATAAGGGTATAAACGGTTAAAAATGATCTAGAAGTACCATCCCGAATTTCTCCCAAAAAAATCCAACGTCTTCATTTCTTTTCCAATTATAAGGATTAATTGCGGGTCGGTCTCCTTTTTGGAATTGTAATTGCCTAGGTTCTATATATTTGTTTAAAACCGCTAAAGTACACATTTGGGGGAAAATGACGAAGATACCCTTAATGAAGAAAAAGGCATGCGGAGGACAAAGCCAATTTCCAAAATTTGGCATCACAATAAAAAAATGGGCATCGCAATGCAAATTGAAGAACACAATCATGTTTTTAATGAAAAAGAAAGGTGACTCTGAATCTTTCCTTCATTGAAAATGACAACTCTTACATTGAAAATGACAATCTCATTGAAAATGACAACTTTTCAAATTCAAAAAGGTCATTCTATGACTTAACCAACGGGCCTATTTTGCTACCACCTTCTGCCGTCATTGATATGCTAAAAGTAAACGCTTCTACTGGAAGGAGAAGAGAAATTTTTGACTGAATTTAATTTTAAGGAGCCAAAACCCAAAAGGATTTTGCCCTCCCAAAATTAGCTTATGCCACTTTATGCAACGAGCACATAGTAAAAGGTGAAAGAATAGGTAGCTTTGTACTTAATGCGTGGCTGAGTATTTTTTTAATCAAATGATTCATACTAATGATATTCTGGATGAATGGGTTGATGCAAGGTTAGATATTCCTCATTTTCTTCTTTCTTTCTTTCTCAGATCTACAACTATGCCTCGTAGCTTTTGATGTGAGCATCGGAGGATGCGATGCCCAATGTTTTACATTGCGATGCAAAAATTTGGGTGGACTTCGATTGTCCATTGCGACGCCCGTTTTTTCTTTGGGATGCCCAATTTTAGTAGGACTTCAATCCATTGCGACGCACGGCTTTTTCACAGCGATGCCCAATTTTGGTGGGACTTCAATATTCCATTGCGACGCACAACTTTTGCTTTGTGATGCCCAATTTTGGTGGGACTTCAATCCATTGCGACACACGCCTTTTTAACTGCGATGCCCAATTTTGGGCGTGGGCTTTGTGCGCATGTTTATTGTTCATTAAGGGTATCTTTGTCATTTTATTCCTAAAAGTGTATTTTAGCTGTTGAAAACAAATATCATGGATTTTTTCGATTATAATTTTATCACAGTGAGTCGGCCCGAATTTCACTGTAAGTCATCAGGGCATAGGCCTCATTTAGTTTGGACTTTGGACTGATAATGGTTAACCATGGGCCTTAAATAGTTAAGTCAAAACTAGGCTTATGTGTTTATGACAAGTGTCAAGTCGATATTCAATATAGTCTCTATTTTTATTTTTATTTTAAAAAGGTGATAACCGAGTCTGTTCCTTTTATAACATTTTCAACCTCTAAATGGCATAACTTTCGTTTTTAGCTAGTAAATGACATTTTTAAGGCCAAAGGAGGAGTATATCCTTAATGAAATTAGATTAGCGGCGTGTTGTATCGCAATTCTAATTTGTGTATCACAAATTCAATTTTTGCATCAGAATTTACTAATTCTAAATTATGCATCGTAAATCAAAATTCGCCATCGAGATTTTTTGTATAAGGTGTCCAATTGGTGCATCCTAAATCCAAAATTTGCATCGGGATTTATCGACTAGGCTTTGGCATTTGGCAATGTCTCCTTCCCACTATGTACCCAGCTCATGTCTAATTAATTAGTTTATCTGAATTTTGTATGGCCCAATTTTTACATGATCTAGTAGCATATGTTTTTTTAAGGTAAATGATATTACAGACTAGAGCTTGTGATATTAATAAGAGTTTTAGTATTATAATTATTGGATAATTAAGTTGGTGGTGATTTAGAATGTTTATGTCATTAAAAGATTTGATCTAATAATATTAACACTAATATTTGTAATAATACCACAAACTCTAATTCGTAATATAATACCTCTTTTTTTAAATGCCCTACACAAATTGGACAAATTAGGAGTGATCAAAAAGAACATGTAAGAACCAAGGAACAACCAACAAACATTTTCACGAAGCCTCTGGTTCAAATCAGTTTTCATTGTTGCTGGACAAGTTAGGAGTGATCAATCTCCACTCTAACTTTTGAGGGAGTATAAGGAAAGAATCACAAAATGATTTGATGACATATTGTAATTGATGTGATTGAACCTATTTACATGATTGAATCAATTTACTTAGAATAGACCCTAAAATAGTGGATCTATTATATGTAAATTTTAGGGCAAATTTCAGGTAGGTATAATTTTAGAAACATGTTTTCACCTATGTATATCAATTTTTTGGATATTTCATATAACTACAAATTGGTTGTCAAATGACAAAAATGTCATTAATGAAGACAAATCTCATCCCGACTGTCAAGATAAAAAAACATCCAATAATGCTGATGTCAATGCTAGGCATAAAAAATGTTAACAGTTTTTTCAATACAAAAAAAGTCCAATAATACTGATGTCAATGCTAGACATCAAAACTGTTAACAATTTTTTCAAGACAAAAAAAATCAATAATACTGATGTCAATGCTAGGCATCAGAACTGTTAACAATTTTTTCAAAACGATGTGACATTGACATAATCGCACGCTTTTTCCATCGTAAAAAAATAATTTCAATCAATGACAAAAAATATAAAAAAAATAATGGCTTTAGAACTGGCACGTTTTTTCAAGAAAAAAAAAAATGCAATAATGTTGATGCAAATGCAGACATTTTTCAAGATTTTTTTCAAAAAAATAAAAAAATCCAATAATGTTAATGTCAAGGATAAGCATCAGAAACTTGTGTGGAAAATCTATATCTATATATTTAAAGTTTGTGAGGAGCACCATGATTGTGTCACCTCACTACCTTTGGATAAATCTTCATTCTAAAGCATTCATGTGGAAGCTTTAAAAACTTTTGGTTTTCTAGCTATTAGCTAATAATAATCAATATGATAAGGGGTTTTAGTATTAGTATATATAACTTCTTTTATTATCAATAGTATAAGACTTATATTAAAAAACTTTTACAGCTAACATTACTTCTAACCAATGTAGGATAAAACTCTTCAATGTGAGATATTACTTCTAATGACTCACTTTAACCAATAACATCATACTTTAAGTTGATATCTCTTCATTCATGTGAGATATTACTTCTAAACTCACTTTTAATAAATATATCATTTCGATATCTTAGTAGAACACATTTGCATTTGGACAAATAAATATATCATTTCGATGTTTTGCCAAAACAAATGACACATAAAGAAATTTGCACAATTACTTTTGTCAACAAACAAATCAAGTTGCACAATTTCTTTCACTAAAAACACTAATTTTTTAATAAGTATTATACTTTAAGTCTTGATATCTTATTCATCCAAAACTCGATTTGGACAAATAAATATATCATTTCGATGCTCTCACCGAGTATAACACATTTGAGCAATTACCTTCACCAACAAATAAATGACACGTAAAGAAACTCGTGCCTCAAGTTGCACAATTTCTCTCACTAAAAACACTAATTTTTTTAACAAATATTATACTTTAAATCTTGATATCTTATTATCCAAAACTCGATTTGGAAAAATAAATATATCATTTTGATGCTCTCACCGAGTAGAACGCATTTGCGCAATTACCTTCGCCAACAAACAAATAACACTTAAAGAAATTCGTGCTTCAAGTTGCACAATTTCTTTCACTAAAAACACTAATTTTTCAACAATAGAAGATATGTATCTCATATTGGTTAGAAATTGATGTTGATTTTAAAAATACTATTATTAAGTACCAATAGAAGAAATGCATCATACATTGGTTGGAAAGTGATGTTGATTTTCAAAGTCATTTGATAAAAGACTTTTACCATTATTACCAATAGAAGATGTATATCTCATATTGCTTAGAAAATAATGTTGAGTTTAAATTATTTTATATTATTACCAATAAAAGATATGTATAACACATTGTTTTTAAAAAAAATGTTAGATTTTAAAGTGTTTAGACTAAAGACTTTCACTTTTATAAGAGATGTATCTCACATGGTTACAAAATATTCTATTATTATTACCAATAGAAGAGATGTATCACACATTAGTTAGAAATTGATGTTTGTATTAAAAATACTATTATTAATTACTAATTGAAAAGATGTATCATACATTTGTTAGAAAGTGATGTTGGTTTTCAAAAAATTTTGATAAAAGATTTCTGCAATTATTACCAATAAAATATGTATATCTCACATTTGTTAAAAAATTATGTTGATTTTTAATTATTTTAGATTATATAAAAGACATACTATTATTAGCAATAGAATATATATATATATATATATATATATATATATATATATATATATATATATATATATATATATATATATATATATCATACATTTGTTATAAATTGATGTTGGTTTTAAATTACTATTATTACCAATAAAAGAGATAAATCTTACATTGGTTAAAAAGTAATGTTGATTTTAAAAGTCTTTAAATAAAAAAACTTCTACTTTTATAAGAGAAAAGAAGAGATGTATCTCATTATATAGAAAAAGATGTTGGTTTTGGATATTTTTTTAGATAAAAAAACTTCTACTACTATTACCAAATGATGAGATGTATTACATATTGGTTAGAGAGTGATGTAGGTATTAAAAGTCTTTTTATAAAAGACTTAATACCAATAGAAAAAATATGTATTTCACATTAGTTAGGAAAGTGGTATTAGTTTAAGGGTAATGCTTGGAGTCATTTCATTTTAAATCATAAGTACTTATGATACACAACTGGAGTGTTGGGACCACAAATGTATGTCACATCATAGAAAGACCTATATTTCAAAATAAAAGTGGCCCTAACATTGCCCTTAGTTTAAAATGTTTTTAGATAATGTGCATCGCATTGGTTACAAAGAGATCCGCATTATTTAGAAACATATATTGGTTATAAAATTTATAAATAAACAAATTTTTATGTTATTATCAATACAAGAGATGTATCACACATTATTTACAAAGAGATGTTAGTTTCAAAACTATTTATATAAAATACTACTATTACTATTATTATTTTTATATTATAACCAATAAAAGATATATATCCCACATTGTTTAAAAAGAGATGTTGATTTCAAAAGTTTTTATTTAAAAAACTATTATTATTACTATAGAAGAATGTATCTCACATTTGTTAGAAATTAATGTTAGTTTTAAAAATACTATTATTGCCAATAGAAAAGATGTATACCACATGGTTAAAAAAAGATGTTTGTTTTAAAAGTGTTTAGATAAAAAATTTAAACTTTTATTACCAATACAAATAGAAAAGAAGTATCTCACATTGTTAGAATATGAAGAAAAAAAAAAGTGTATCTTACATTGTTTAGAAAAAAATGTTAGTTTTAAAAGTCTTATAATAAAGATTTTTACTCTTATTACCAATAAAGAGATGTTAGTTTTAAAAAATTTATAGTAAAGAATTGGGGTATACTTAATACAGCACCTATAAAATGCTTAATACAGCACTTTTAAAAAACATTTGACCAAAATACCCTTTACATAATTAATTTTTTTGTTTTTTTATTAAATTTAATTTAACAAATTTTAAATTTAAAAACATTTTAAACACAATTAATTTACTAATTAATTTTATTTAGTTACTAAATACAATTAAATTACTAACCAAATTTTTTTTTAAGGGTTTAGGACTGGTTTGGCAGCAGTCCTAACCAAAAAAAAAAAAAATTTTTAAGGTTTTGGACTGGTTTGGCAGCAGTCCTAACCAAAAAAAAAAAATTTTAAAGGTTTTGGACTGGTTTGGCAGCAGTCCTAACCAAAAAAAAAAATTTTAAAGGGTTTAGGACTGGTTTGGCAGCAGTCCTAACCAAAAAAAAAAAAAATTTCTGGGTTTAGGGGGCGGGTGGGCTAGGGGGGGAGGGATCGGGCTTGGCCCAAAGAATGGGAGGACTGGGGAGGGACTGGGCCGGGCAAAGCGGGTGGGCCGGGGGGGAGGGATCGGGCCGCCAGGCCGAGGGGGGAGGGCTGGGGGGCCGGGCGCGTGGGGGCTGGGGAGGATCGGGCCGAGTGGGTGGCCGGGGAGGGCCGGGGTTGGGGCAGGCGGTGGTCCGATGGGCAGTGGGGGTGATCCAGTGGGCGGTGTTGGTTCGGTGTTCAATTTTTTATTTTTTTTTAATTTATCAAGGGTAATATAGTATTTTTACAATAAAAAGTGTTGTATTAAGCATTTTATAGGTGTTGTATTAAGTACCTATGTAAAGAAGGGGATTTTACTCTTATTACCAATAAAATATATGTATCTCACATTGTTTAAAAATAAATGTTGGTAAAAAAGTTTTTAGATTAAAAACTTTTTGTTACAAATAGAATAGATGCATATATATCACATTGGTTACAAAGTATTCTACTATTATTATCAATAGAAAAGATGTATCACACATTGGTTATAAATTAATGCTGGTTTTAAAAATACTATTATTACCAATATAATAGATGTATCATACATTTGATAGAGAGTAATGTTTGTTTTTAAATTCTTTAGATATAAGATTTCTAGCATTATTATCAATAGAATATATATATATATCTCTCACATTGGTTAAAAGTGATGTTGATTTTAATTTTAGATAAAAGATTTTTACTATTATTACTAATAGAAGAGATATTATACATTTGTTAAAAAATGATGTTGGTTTTAAAAGTTTTTATATAAAAGACTTTTACTTTTATCATCAATATAATAGAAGAGATATATCTCACATTAGTTAGGAAGAGATGTTGGTTATAAAAATTTTAATATAAAGACTTCTACTATTATTACCAAGCGAGGATATGTATTACACATTGGTTAGAGAGTGATGCTGATTTTAAAAGTCTGCAATTATTAGCAATAGAAGAGAAATATTTCACGTTGGTTATAAAAGTGATATTAGTTTTAAAAAAATTTAGATGATGTATCTCACATTGGTTACAAAAAAGTGTATCTCACATTACTTAGAAATAAGTATTAGTTATAAAAGTCATTAGATAAAGATATCTTTTATTATTACCAATAGAAAATATGTATCCATATTGTTTAGAAATGAATGTTAGTTAAAAAGTCTTTTATCTGCTACTATTATTACTAATAGAAAATATGTATACCACATGGTTAAAATGTGGTGTTGGTTTTAATGTCTTTAGATAAAAAACTTAAACTTTCATTACCAATAAAAATATAAAATAAGTATCTCACATTGTTTTAAAATGAATTATAATTTTAAAAGTTTTTAACAAAATGACTTCTAATATTATTATCAAGTTAAATGTTAATTTTAAAAGTCTTTAGATCAAAAAATTTACTATTATTATTAATTAATACAAAATATCTATCTCGCGTTAGCTAGAAACTTATATTAATTTTAAAAATATTTAGGTAAAAAAATCGTTTAATATTAGTAACAATAGAAGAAAAAAAATTATAATTATGGAAGAGATTAACAATCTAATTATAATGTCCAAAAGTTATATTATTATTACAAAAAATATATCTCTCACATTATACCCGCACGAGTTAAATAACTAGTGTTTTAAAAGAAACTGAGTTCGATTTATCTTGTAAAGGGAAACATCAATTTCCTTCACCCCATCATTTACACCAAAAACATCCCTTACATGTTCCTCTTCAATTGTAATTTTACTTTTCCCAACAGAAAAGTATTTCTTCCCTCCTTTTACAAACAGTTAACCATTATACTTTCACAGAAACACATCAGTTGTGAATCTTAATTAACTTTAGGTATAAATAAATAAATATATATATATATATATATATATATATTCATTCCTTTCGATCTCTTTGTCATTGCTTTTATCAAAATACAATGTTATAAGTATATATCATCTTAATTAATTATGAATGTTCACATAACTGGAGGTCTAATCAGTTTTTAAATACACTTTCCTTCCTGGGTTGGTGCAGTTGGTACCATTTTTCTTACCTTATAGTCCCAATACTTGCACGCTTCTAAATTTCTTTTTTACCATAAATGCTCAAAGCAAGGTTTCAATGGGTGGATCACCAAAGCTTTACCAGCTTGAATCGAGGAAAAATTGTCTCACTTGGATACTAGCAGTTAGTGGACTCCGTATCTTGTTCTATATTATGGGAGCTTGGTAGAGTACTACTAATGTCCCTTCCAGCCAGTCCGCAAACATCAACAGAGTTGGGTGTCAAAATGACCCCCGAGAAACAGTTGATCATCATCCATCGTCATCGTCTGTGGCCGTTGATTTTGGAAGCCATCATTTGTCGGAGGTAAACGGTCCCAGGAGGTCCACGAGTTCCCCCCTTGTAATATGTCCTACAGCGAATACACACCATGCCAGGACGCTATAAGGGGAAGGAAATTTCCGCGCAACGTCGTCAATATGACATAAAGGGCAATGACGTACTTTCGCCCCAAAATTATACCTAAAAGATATGTCCAAAAAATAGTTGGATTCATTTGAAAATATAATTTAAAAGATGTACTGGCTTATAATTTATCATAAATTTTAATATATGTTGTAACTAGGCATGACAATTGGGTGGGTTAGATGAGGTATTGGTTGGGTTAGGATGTGTAATTGGTCACCACCCATTAGAACTCGAATATTAAATATGGCAAAATGAGTTGGATTGAGTTATAATTGGTAACAAATTTTTCCACACAAAAAAATCATATATTTACAAAGTAAAAACTAGCGTGTCAAAAATAGATAACGGCTTCGACCCGCTTTAACCCGACCTAAATCGTTAATATTTTTGGGTTGAATCTGGTTACCCGTTTTAACCCAAAAAAACTAACGCATTAGGTTAGGTTCGTAATTTTCAGGTCGAATCGGAGTTTTGGGTTGTAATTGTCGGGCTTGCTGTAAATTATTTTCATTACGAATCTCTTTAACTACTAACAAACATGGAAGAAATTAATTAGTATGATCACGATGAGGTGGTTATTTAATTATTCAAAATCATGAACCGACCATTCCTCCTCCACCTCCTCTGATTAGATGCTTATTTAGTGGAGCGTTTTGATCAAAACACTGGTAAAAAACGCAACATTTTCTCTTTAAAAGTGTTTCAATGCAACATTTTAAAACGTATCGTTTTAAATATGTGCAGCGTTTTAAAACACTCCAATTTGAAGCATTTAAAAAATATGTTACGTTTATAACTACCATGTTTATGAAAATAGCAATTTGCCCCTAAAGGTGATGGTAGTGGGCTTCACTAAGTGTCAAGTCGATCCATTCTCACGCCTCGTGAGAAAAGAAAAAAATGAAAATAAGGTTTTAAAATAGTTTCACAAACGTGTTTACAAGAAAAACCTATGTTTTAAAAATGTTTCGTTTAAAAAACATTGCATTTTGAAAAAGATACGTTTTCAAAACCCCGCACTAAACGAGTTCGGACGAACCCATTCTCTTTCTCTCTCCTATATGATATAATACGTATATAACAATTGGTTGCATGTACAAAATAGATCCTCCATTTCTTTCTTTTTTCTCTCCCAACTCCTCTCCCGGCTGGGGATCTCTGTTTATTCAAATCTTCCACGTGATGATTTCATTTGTGATATTTTTTATAATTATAATTGTTGCATACCCTTTTTGGCTCTGCTTTTATGTTTTTTTTGATACATTCAAATTGTACAGAAAATTCTGATGCAAAAGCTTTGGATTCACGATACACAATTTGTAATTATAAAACAAAAGTAAACTCTGATGCTCAATTTTGACTTTGTGATGCACAAACTAATTACCGATACACAAAATAAATTCTTGATGCAACGTGCTTAAAACAATTTCATTAAGAGTATATTCGTCATTTCACCTTAAAAATGTCTTTTACCGATCAAAAAAAAGTATAAAAGACTTTTGGGGTTAAAAACTGGGTGGAAGGGACCGGCCGGGTTATTACCCCCTTGGGAACCTTTTGAATTTTGATTAGTCTAACTAGCATGGTTCCAATCTTTTTTTTTCTTCCTCCTAAGGGGGCATAGGAAGGGATCAAACCTCACACATTGTAAAGCTTCATCTATACTACTAGCCTACCCCCTTAGGGGCGCATGGTTCCAGTCTCACCTACTGCAAAAGCCGCAATTCTTCCCTCATAATGGTACACTACATAAACGTTACCTTATCAAGTAAAATGCCTATACGCTCGGAATTGGGATGTTCCATGTGGTTGTCTAGAATTTTTCTTTCCAAAACACCATGTTTTTAGCTTAAGAATGATTTGATCAGGATAATGTTGTCATTGCTTTAATGTCTTAAGTTAACAAGCTATGACTTAGTAGCATGTATCTATCATCGCTAAACAAAAGAGTGGTTACCTAAACTAAATCTCTCGTTGCAGAGAAAGGGGTCTGCAGATCTACACAACTTTAATTGGCTCCAGAAAAAAATGTTAAATCTTGTTTTGCCATGTATATTGTTGTTTTCATCATCTCGCCGTGTCATCCATGGTAGGCTTACATTAATTGAACCTGTGGCTTTCATCATCTAGTCGTGTCATCCATGGTAGGATATATTAATTGAACCTGTGGCTTTCATCATCTCGTCGGGTCATCCGTTCACTTCACACCTACCATTTGATCAATTGATGGTCTATGCAAAAACTGTTGATACGATAACCTTTGTTCTGCACCGAACAATGACCAAGATGTAATATAGACATGCCTACAGTAGTATTATCTGATACTTGCTATGGAATGACGACCAAAACCACAAATGAAAGCACGAGACATCTTGAAAACAACACGTCTTTAAGGCATTTCAATCTTCTTTTCTAAGATGCTTAGCCCAAGCATCTGATGATTTACTCGTAAACTACTTTGCACTAGCGTTCCTGTTTCTGATTGTAACCCTTTTGTTCCTCGATTATTTGTGGGAAAAAGGCCTTTGCTAGAACTACTCTCGGAAACCAGTAACAATTACTCCCTCCATTCTATCTATTTTGGGATGTTCCACTTGAATACTATTTTTATGTCCTTTAATAGTTAAACTTTTTCAAACATCGACTGTTTGGGTAGAACCAAGGGAGTATATTAATAAAACTGGTAGTTCTTTACATTGATGTCTCAAGAATCTATCACTATCATTAATTATGACGTTAAGAACAAAATGTAACACATGGATATCTATGTTGTTTTCTAGATGAAAGTATATTCAAAAGGTTCATAACTTCCGTTATGTTTGACAGTGAGAGTTGGGCTTTCCATTTTGGCTCAAGAGAAAAGCAGTGTGTGATACCGTAGAAACAATGCAGCATTCATTTTATGTTGGCTCAGCTGAACACATGAAAGGCCACCACAAAATGAGATTATGTCTATGCATATATACCCTGACAAGGGTTGTTCCATGGCTCGTTCATCCCCCTGACATTAGTTTATGCACACATTCCTAATCATGCATAATTATTCATGAATCCATTTCATCAGTTGAGGCAAGCTATGCCAGGTTCTGGATTACATTATGCAGGGATCGTTTTCTACCTTCCATGGGAAAATAATTAACGTGGTGTAGTCATTGAAGCTTTCAATGATTGTGAATATTTCTCTATACAATAGAAAACTATCGCATAGAAAAAGAGTACATCGCCTAATATTTGACTGTCACAAATCAGTTGCTTTAAACGTGTTCTATCTCACATTGTAAGCGAAAGGCAGTTCAATCAAGACATACAGCCTTTACCTAAGAAAAAGGTGAAATCTTTGTTTTGTCATATAGATAGCTGCTAATCATGATCCCCATCGTGCCATTTTTTAGTCTTAAATCCTTACTGTGCCGTTTATATAAAGCTACCCAGAGTATACCACATCTCGCACTTGACCATGTTGCTAACCAAACTGAATTGTAATGCAGAGTCAAAACTTGACTGTGGTACATGTTCAATGAGGCCATTTCAGCCTTATCTGCATGCTAAACTGTCTATGATATGGAGTAAATTTGTTAAGGATTATGCCGTGTCTTACATTCTGGGTTCCCAAATATTAGGCCTAACAATTTGGTGTGTTGGGTTGGGTAACGGGTCATTTCCATTGGAATCTATCGGGATGAGTTGCGATTAATCGAGTCAGGTTATAATGGGTGGCAGTCAACTCGTTTTAACTCGAATTTCCCCTCAATTAATACATTTATAGAGTAATAACTATCGGGTCAAAATAGGTAAGGGGTTTGACATGCTTTAACCCGATCCATTAACATTTTTTGGGTTGAAACTGATTACACGTTTCGACCCAAAAGGGGTCGGGTCGCTTTTCAGGTCAGGCGGATTAACGCGTTTAGGGTTGTAATTGCCAAACCTACCAAATATGGAGAATCGTGAGGCTCAATAGACGACTGTGTACAGAGCAGGAGGACCGGTAGAATTGAATCTCATAGTTCTTCCTTTTTTTTTTACATATTAGACCTCTAATCATGTACTTATGGTGACATAAACACAGCACATTTTGTTAATAAATACATTTGATAATCCTAAATACGGCTTAACGTAATGCAAAAATGTTAGAAGGGAGGATGCACTGAGTTTGAGCCTCAGAACATGTGACTTCTTGTCCAGTAAGAGACAGACATTTCCAGTGGCGACAAGCATCTCCTATCTCTGTCTTTAAAGAGGGTATACACTACTATCTTTCCTGGGGCTGGTAGACATTAAATAAATTATGGATAGAGTTCAGCTCATAAATATTATTTACAATTTCCTACAAAACATTCTATTTTTCTCATGTAACAACTGTAACCCCAAATATTTCTACTTCTAGTATGGGCCAAATGGATATTGTGTTGAGTGTTGTGGTACCAAAAATATGCAGGTAAGTCTTTAGTTTCTAGACTGACCATATAATATTGTTCATTGGTGCCAATATTGTTGTTTCGATTACGATGGAAATTTAAGCTTTGGCCCCTCGGCTCTCTCTACACAAAATCATAAAGCTGCATATACTTCTCTTTCCTTTTTTGGGTGGGGAAAATGGGGTAGGAAGAGGTGAGCATTGCAACCAAATTTGGGTGCCACTACCAACCGAGTAACTTGGAGCCACATTTGGTCATGACCTGATTCAAGCACTAACTAGTGAATAAAACTAACCTGGACTACAATCTCGTCAGGCAGCGCCCGAGGCTCTAGTGATTCAATGTCCTGTTAGCTGCCAAGTCCACAGCCACCAGTAAACAGAAGTTTTCTATAACTAACAGTAACACTTACCCCGTCGTAGTCTTTAGAAAGGAATTCAGCAACAGTTGATTTATGCCTTGTCAATAGCTCCTGATTCGTGAGAGATACAGCATCAGAGGTCATATCAAGCGATACCAACTGTTACAAACATGATGTACCAAAATTTATCAAACAAAAAGGAAAGTGGAAATCTTCTCAAAATAATCAACCTTATAAGTTGCTGTTGCATCTGATGATAAGTCAAAATTTGGATTATGTATATGATTGAAGAACTTTAATAACTATAATATATATATAGGCCACCTCACAATCAAACAGACTTGAACCCTGGCACCCCAACCTTGCCATCAGTAAAATTACCACTGCAGATGCTAAAGAAAGCCAGGGAGAGGAAGCAAGTCAACCATCCATCAAAGAAGTATGTAGAGATAGTCATCCAAGAAAATTTCAATTTCTGGTTTATGGGGGTGGGGGCAATCTCTCAAGCTCATCAATGTGTCTCACTTTTCCAGCCATCTAACATCCCATGTAAATTATATGTAATCATCAAAGATGGACAAATAGACCTTATGATCCATAGGTACTAAGAACAAACTTATATTAATTTGCAGGTGTGTATGACTGTCTCTGCTTCAATAGAGTGTGATAAAGGCACTTTCCTAGACAATCAATGTCAGATAAGGGACATCAAAAGAAAGTTGATCAACGTAGTAGACTATGGGAAATAAAATATTGTCTATGCTGTACCAATATCTATATTGTATTACACATAAACTGAAGATAGAGATTTTATCAGAGTTTCGTTGCAAAGACCAACTGTAAAATTGACTGGAAGAGTAGTTTATGTTTTTATAGAGGTCTTTGGATAATGCTGAATTCAATAACAAATTAACAATCACACCATTAAATTATAATATGCATACAACTCAAATATGAAATAAAATTATGAAGTGCATATCTTCTGCTATCCATTTTTTTTTTTTTTTGAAAAAGGTTAGAATGGTGTGATTGTTAATTCAGGATATGCACTTCATAATTGAACAATGCATTACTTTATTGAACAATGCCTCTGTTGAGGCTTGAGCAACAATGGTGCCTCTGTTGAGTTTTGAGCAACAATGCCTCTAGCGAGGCTTGAGCACAATAACCAACTGTAAAATTGACAGGAAGAGTATAAAATAAAATTATGAAATGCATACCTTCTGCTATCTACTACTGCTCAAAGGGAAGTCAAATTTGGCATTATATTCTCTACAACTTGCATCTAGTGGCATTATATTCTCTATAGTTTGAGCATCTACACCTATAACAGCTTAAAGTTCATATGCACGTTGCTGGAGATCAGTTGAGTGTGATGCAGATAATTCTTCAATCAAGGATTGGCATTGCAACAATGGAAAAAACTTGGCCAATTAAGGAATTCGGCTTTAAGGGTCATATGAACAAAATAGAAAATGATTCAGATTCAATAACAAATCAGTATGCACGACTTATAGCAGGTGAAGTATGCAAGAAAGAATGAAAGTAATTCAGGATTGATAAGCAAAAACAAGCATGCAACTACTTGAAGCATAGAATTAAGAATAGATGAAGACTGCAAGATATTCCAACTTTCTTTCTTTCCAATTTATGAGGTTGCTGCGTAGAAGGAACGGCAAGTTGAGGGGGAAAAAACAGAATGTGTCGTACGTATAAATGACGAAAACAAATGAAATTCCATTATCAGTTTCAGGATCATTTCCATTATTTTGTTAATGATTATTTTGTTAAGGAATTCAGACATGATATACATAATCTTACAGAAAGACTTGTCCATACAGAATGTGTGGCACGAATAAATTTTATAGTCAGCTACTTTACCAGAACTTCCTAAACCATTCATACCTGATGAAACAAATGAAATTCCATTATCAGTTTCAGGATCATTTCCATTATTTTGTTAATGATTATTTTGTTAAGGAATTCGGACATGATATACATAATCTTACTTCAACATTAAGGATACCAAAATGATATACAGAATCTTACTTCAACATTAAGGATACCAAAATGCCACAACCTAATTGTGGGACCAAAGTATGTATTGAACCAATTAAGTAAATGAGAATGGGCAGATAAGCTTCAAATTTTACAGCAAAAATAAAATAGGAAGAGAAAATTGGTAACAGGGCTTGGAAGAATAGAAGAAATACAATACCTTGGAAGGATATCTGTGATTTTTCCCCCAAATCTTACTTCAACATTAAGGATACCAAAATGCCACAACCTAATTGTGGGACCAAATTATATATTAAACCAATTTTAAGTAAATGAGAATGGGCAGATAAGCTTCAAATTTTATAGAAAAAATAAAATAGGAAGAGAAAATTGGTAACAAGGTTTGGAAGAACAAAAGAAAATACAATACCTTGGAAGGATATCTGTGATTTTTCCCCCAAATCTTACTTCAACATTAAGGATACCAAAATGTCACAACGTAATTGTGGGACCAAATTATATATTAAACCAATTTTAAGTAAATGAGAATGGGCAGATAAGCTTCAAATTTTACAGCAAAAATAAAATATGAAGAGAAAATTGGTAATAGGGCTTGGAAGAACAGAAGAAAATACAATACCTTGGAAGGATATCTGTGATTTTTCCCCCAAATCCAAAAAGACTTCCGCTAAAATCTCTAACATAAAATTGAAATTGATTGAGTTATTTTCTTCACAACCATTACAATCTCTTCGATTGTAATTTCTTCTATCTCTTCAATCCTGTTTTACCAAGATCAATGCCGAGCAGCAGCAATGGGTAAGAACAGGGTCGTGAGCAAGATTGTGAGCATGATGAAGAAATCATAGACAAATATGATCGGCTAAACAGCTACGCACAGAATGCAGATTGATTTTCTTCATGGAAATGGAAATGGGGAACAGCAGTTACAGAGAAGGAGATGGAGAGTTCAGGAGATGGGGAGATCGGCTAAAGAGCTACCCACACAATTTTTTGGTTAAAAAGTAGGAATTTTACTGAAGTAACCTCATTTAAAGTTTTGGTTAGGCATTAGATGAAGGATATTTGAGTAAAATTATTTTTACGTTTATTGCCCTTAATTAAATGATGGATGATGTATTAAGTCAAGGGATGGACTTGTCCATCTATTAATTTGTAAGAGACATCTTAGCATTTTATAAGTAGTATAGATATAGATAATTGGAGGGAAGGATCTCGCCTAAATTTAAAACTGTTTTTGAGACCGAAAGGCTTTGGTTTGAATATTTTGCGTTTCACTTTCACTTGCAGTACATTTGTATATAGATTTTTGATTAGTAGGATTGAAAAATATATCAAAATGTCTATTGAGGGGTATCCCTTGGCAAGAGAAGGTGCATGTTTCCTGCTTTCACTAGTGATACATTCTTATTCTCTGGGTCTCAAGAATGTACTTACTTTACTCCATAATTTTGAGTCTATTTCTAGTTTCTAGATTAATCTCTCCACGTTTGGGATTGTTGCGACTAATTTGAGTGATCACGACCTTTGTGGGTATGCATCTTTAATTAGTTGTGGGATTATGTCTTGGCCGCTCTCCTATCCAAAAACTGTTTCCTTTTGGGATCTAAGTCGGGAAGGGTTGGTAAGCATCTTGATAGGTGGGAACACTTCTTTTTTCTCTCTTGGTGGTAGTATTACCCAATTCATTCACGCTTGCAAACATTTCTCTATATTATCTGCCTATATTGTCTGAAGCGCATTACCAGAAATTCCTTGCAGGATGGGGCAGATTGCTGGTAATGATCACCATTAACCATCTGGTGGCTTGGGATGTAGTTGTAAGTCTTGGGTTGGAATGGGTTGCGCTAGAAATAGTCTCATGTCTTTCAACCATTCTTAACAAAACTCCTAACTCCACCCATACTCTCAAGTAGTTAATGAAAAGCCAGCAAGAAAAAATAAATACAAATATTTGTTTAGACGAAAACTAATGACAACTCACCACAAAACAGCGTAAGAAATGAAGAAGTTATTGTACCAGGTCTATCCAACAAAAAATTTGCTCACATGCTAAACCAAAAGTCTGTACCAACTAATAAAACCTTATCTTTGCTATCATAATACAATCACAGCTAGATGTTTTGTATTACCATGGGCAAACATTTCCTAAATTGAGGCCTTATCGTGGAGTAAATAAGGCAAATGCCAAACCAGTTTTGCACCCACATTTTCCATGAACTTAATTTTACATGATGATTCTGCTAAACATGGAATTGTCCTTTCTTTATCCCACGAAAAGAAATTATATGATTTCACATTTCATCTTGAGCTATTAACATGACTGTTTCAGGATTACTTAATGATGAACACAATCATAATAGACAACTTATTTTCACACTTATCGACAACCTCACTACCAGCACCCAAATGAGCTGATTAGTGAGTTTACAAAAAAAAGAATGCACACAGAACATAAAATTCGACATCAAGTAGCCAACCCCATTAAAGATACTTTAACTGGAAAGCAAACAAGTGATGTTAAAAGCAAACAAGTGATGTTAAAAGCAACCAAGATAAGGAACAGCAAGTTAAAAAAAACATATAATTAAGGCAAAAGTCAGGTAGGTAAGGGGAATAGGAAACAGGTAAGTAAAACAAGATAAAGGAAAAGGAAAAATAAATAAAGTTAGGATAGAGATGGAAAAGTGGCAGCATTAACATATCAATGTTTAGAGTTCATACTTTTACTGGGAATGAATGTTGATATCGCCAAGGGCAGCCATCAGTGTAGCGAGTTCGGCTTCTTTAGCAGCAACTGACTGGTAAAGACGTGCCTTGGCATTTGCAGCCTCGTCAACCTTTCTTCTGTAAACCTCTAAGCACTCCCTCTCCAGGTCCAACAACATCCTATGCTTGTCTGCTTCACTCTCACCGATATGAACCCATATTTGCTGCACACACAACAAAATGTCCAAAAGAAATAAGGAGAAATGAAGAAAAATTACGTGAATAAAATAAGACATGATCTACCATGTAAAAGAAAAAATCATCATACACTAATAATTCAAAAGCATAGGTCTGAACTCTGAAGACATAATAACAACTTTATTAGCAGTAATATCTAGAATTAAAAAGCTCCAAAAAAAATTAAAAAATCAATGCCCAGCAAGAAAATTGAAGGCAATTATTTATCAATTAAGAATGAAGATAGTTATTAATACACGCCATTCATCTTCTAATTTTGTTTTTTCTATTCATTTTGTTTATGTATAGTTTAGTTGAAAAAGATATATGTTGGTGCAAAAACTAGTATTTATAATAGATTTAATTAGTTTTTCTTAATCAGAGTGTGTCCAGTCAAACATGACTATTATTTAAGAACGAAGATAGTTATTAATACACTCCATTCTTCCTATTGTCGTGAAGTACAGGCTGAACCATGTCACCTATCTCATTGAACAGAATAAAGCACAATTGGTAGTTATTGCTCATGATGTCGATCCAATTGAGCTCGTTGTCTGACTACCTGCATTGTGCAGAAAGATGGAGATCCCTTACTGCATTGTGAAGGGAAAGTCACGATTGGGAACTATTGTCCACAAGAAAACTGCTGCAGTGCTTTGCTTGACAACAGTCAAGAAGGAAGACAAAATGGAGTTCAGTAAAATCTTGGAGGCGATTAAGGCCAACTTCAATGAAAAGTACGACGAGCACCGGAAGAAATGGGGTGGTGGGATAATGGGTTCCAAATACCAAGCGAAAACAAAGGCAAAGAGGGTCCTTTATCATGTATCATCCATTACTCAAGAGCACAAGATTTTTTAGAGGGGTTTTTGTTCTTAATTTTTTGTTATATTTAGAATATTTTGCTGCATTATTGTTCTTTTTCACTTTGGGATACAATGTTATACTATCTTTATCTCAATGTGAGCCCAATGCCCAATTTATCAACAATAGAAAAAAATAGCTTTAGGACCACATGCGGATGCACACTATCAAAGTGTCACAAGAGTTCATTTTTCTTGTTACAAAATAGTAATGCTAGGGATCCCAAGGTATTATCCCAACTTTCACGCCGACCCTTGTGGCAGTCACTGTGATTGGTTAGAAATCAATCAATTAACTCTGGAGCCACAGACTAACCAATCACATGCTCTGCCACATAAGTTAGGGTGGAAAGTTGGCATAAAATCTGGAAATCCCTAGCATTTATCTTTGCAGAATGCAGCACTAAAGAATTCACCTACCTTGACCATATCAGCCCCCATCCATATAAAAGTATAAAACTAAGAGAAACATATAACACGGTAAAGGACCCTATGATAGCTTTTCATCCAAAAGAAGGGGAAAAAGAATCGTTGAGCAATAGCCAACCTTGCCTTCAGCATTACTGGTACAAATACGACCTAGTTTCCATAAAGCATGCAGTTGAAATGCTAAAGAATTTAAGAAACATATACAAATTACAAAGCTCACTAAGTGCCTACTATCAAAATTCATTGGAAGTGACTTGTCAAGAAACACGTGGAGTGCTGCCAACAATAGATAATTGTAGGATTCTATGACAGTTTATATTTTGCTATTCTGTTCTAGTATATCAATGATAAGTTTCAAAAGGTGGATCAGTAAATGCGGCTATTGTACCTGAGAAATTCAGCCTATTGAAATTGATTCTTTAATTAGGTATTTAATCGGGGGATCATTCATCAATGAGCATACATACTCCCACAAAGTAAAGTACAGCTTCTTTATAACAGTACTGTAGATCTAACCAAAGAGGGCAGACAGTAAAGAATCTGGAAACCGGCAAGTATAGTAGCCACGGCACACAATAGTATCCATCAATACAGGACCACATTTCCAATTTGGTGCCGCCACGGCAGCTTATCACCTTGAGGTTTTTGGTCTTGGATAATGTCCAAGTTCTGGCTGGGATCAACCTTGGAAACTACCTTAACTCTACCTAATTCATAAAGTCAAAGTCCAATTACAAAATTGGCCATTTTGAAAAAAAAAAGAGATTATCACAATGCTAAAGATAGTGACAAAATATGTGTCCATAAACAGGTTATCACATTCGCTGATAAAGTTAAAGGGGACAAACATGAAGTACTAGCCTAATAAGAAAGCCGTACCTTCACTAACAAAAGAGTCTTGAAAATCCTCGCCGCTTTCATTGATGAAAGCTGAATTTGGGGAGCTATTACGTAAGTAGGTTATCACACCAGCGGACAAAGTTGGAGTATCGTACCTGCGTTGGCACCCTACAATCTTCAAACATTTCATGTTACTGAATGGGGAACGTGTATTTTCCAGTAAATGCAAACTCCAGGAAAGGACCTCAATAGTGTACAAGGTAAGTGTGACAAATGTCGCACTCCGGAATTGGTTGAACATGTTCATTCATGATCTCTTGGAATCCCCTTTTCGTTTCATCAGGGTCCAAAAAATGAAACCTGAACCACCATAAATGTTGATATATATTTTCTCCAAGCAGTGTAGATCACTAGCAGATATCTGTTGCCCATAATCACCAGTATATTCAAACGTTGACAGTTTGGGGGCAGAAACAGTAAACTTGAGGGTACGACCTTTCCTCATAATGGCAAGATTTTCAAGTTGAGGAGAAATTATATGGAAATCTTGGAAATCATTGAAGCAATCAACCAAAGAAAGATTCTTCAAATTTGGTAAATTTGAAAAGAGATCTACAGACTTTTTACTATGGTTATCGCAGCAATAGATAAAAGCAAAGTTGATAAACCACGAAGACCAAGTTGTTGGATGTGATAAGAAGTGTAGTAGTTAGTTTTGCTATTTTGTAGCCACTAGTCATGTAGTAGTTAGTTTTGCTATTTTGTAGCCACTAGTTAAATGCTAAAAGTACAGCTCTCTTATGTGCCATCACTAAAGTTAATTAAGATACAAAATGCAAGGAGAGAAATTACATCCTATCAATAATGCAAGTAATTCAAAGAGTCACCTTTTCATGTTTTGATAGTCTATTTAATTTCAGGTCACGCCTTGGAGTCACCCTCTTCTCAGTCATGGACCTAGAAAATGCAAGGTCCAGGTTCTTGAGAAAGAAAAGTTTAGGTGTGCCCACAGGAGTGGTGATGCAATGGTCCAAGCCTTCAGGGAAATTTCATATATAGAGAACATACCATATCAATTTAACCATGAAAAATCAGTAAATTAACTCCTGAAACTCAACTCAACAATTGTCCAGCTAATTTGGCTTGGCTACATGAACCCTTCTTCACCATTTTGTTGTTTGCAAATCATGAGATTTTTTATCATTACATCTATCATGGGGGCCATTTAACTATCTCACATGCATGTTCATTCAAATTTATATTTTTCAGTTTCAACACTTGTCTATCTTAGCATTCTCTTTGACCACACGTTTTTTTTTAATATGTTGTTCTAAGTTGTCCAACATTCTGTGCCATAAAGTAGAACAGGCCTTATGGGATTTTCAACATTCTGGTTATACCCCAATTACATAAACTCCAAGTGTCAAGTGTCGATTGTATATTCATCCAATCATCCAAACAGGGTAGTTCTCTCTCCCTCTCTCTCTCTCTCTCTCTCTCTCACACACACACACACAATTACCAGGAATGAACATGTGGGTAGAAAAATGAAAACCCCAAATTTTGAATTGATAAAGTAAAAAAATCAGGATAGAGAGATGAAGAGAGAAACTTACGAGGCTAGCATTGTTAATAAATTGAAAGGGCAGCAGAATGGCAGCAGATAGAGAGAAAGGGAATGAACTGGTGGCTAGCAGCTGCGAAATCAAATCGCTGCAAAATGAAAACCCCAATTTTTGAATTGATAGAGGAAAAAACAATGAGATATAGAGATGAAGAGAGAAACTTACGCAGCTAGCACTACGGAAAATTCCAAATTACCAGGAATGAACGGGTGGGTAGCACCTGCAAAAGCAAAACCCAATTTTCTAATTGATAAAGGGAAAACAAAACAATCAGATAGAGAGATGAAGAAAACTGCTGCAGTGGTAGTTTCTAAGGCCGGAAAGCGTAGTGCAATACTCATGCATGTCACATCAACTAATTCGTAATTCACAGCAAGAAGTGTACCCGTGTTTTGTTTAGAACAATTTCTTCACACTTGAAATTCTTAAAATTCATGCAACTAGACCAGGATCAGTGACAGAGGATTTAGTAATTTAAGGAAGCTTACAGGCCGGGAAGCATTCTGAAGAGTGATGAAGGAGAAGAGTAAAGAGGTCCCTCCTTGATCAACTAATAGACTTAAGACCCCAGCAACACCTCACAAACAAACACCAGAAAAGCAATTACCACCAAACCCACACCTGAAAAATGCCAAAAACATAGCCATCCATCATTTTAACGCATACCCCACAGTTGGAATTGAACCAGAACAACCAAGTTGCCTCGTCTATAGACCCCACTCGTAGCTATTTCTGACATGAGAAATTAAAATTGATCCACAACTTTAAGGTTCGAAAAAAATCCGTCTCATCTTTGCTAGTATACAGATAGTTTCCATATTCCATATACCATACTAAATTGGCCTCACAGTTTCTTAAGATTTCGATATAAAGCTACCATTAAATCTGACTCAATACTCTCCCTTAATTTGAATAATCACAGTAGCAACCATCCATGAAAATGAAGGACTCAAACTTAATCAGAAACCCTAGTTCGCAAATGTAGACGAATCGAATAATACCTGGCTTAAAACTTGAACTGGAGCAATTCCTTGTTGGACGCCCCTTAATGTTTTCTTCTCGAAGTGAATCTGGTGCGAGGGACTTTCTGGAATGCAATGAGAAGAGTAGCAGCTGGGAAAAGAAGAAAATAACTGTGCGGGAAAGAGAAATGGGGGAAAATGACTGTGCGGGAAAGAACCAATGTAACTTGTGCGGGAAAGGCAAAAGTGAAAAAAAATTGCGCAGGGTGAATTATTAGAGCGGCAACAAAAAATTGGGTTAATTGTCAAGTGCCTCAATATCCTAATCACTTAAACAACACTTAAAAAAACCCTAATAGACCCTTTATGAGGCCTTTAAAAAATAATTTAATTTTTTTAGTAAAATGACACTTATAAAAGCCCCAACAAATAACTTTATGAGGCTTTTTAAAATATAATTGGTATTTTGTAAAATGACACTTATAAAAGCCTTAATAAATAGCTTTATGAGGCTTTTTGAAAAGTGTCTCTTACAAGGTGTCACAATATGTCATTTTTCTTGTAGCGTTAATGGTTGAAAGGGCACCTAGTGTTGGTGGTCATGCCCCACACATAGCCCCCTTCGCCATCGATCAAGCACTAGCTCGAAACCAAGCAGAAAGTGGTGGCAGCCACAATCAAAAACTTGTGTGGTCGAAATCCACAAAGAAAGGCGTGGACAAGATAGACGTCGTGCCAGAGAGCCTGAGTCATAGCTTGCCAGCAGGAGGAGTCGAAGAGATGAGCATTAACGCTCCTATCACTCTCGTTCTCATTACTCTCATCGGTCTCGTCGGACATCACCTCGTCGTGAAGTATGACAGACGAGCAGATCACCATGAGGCCCTTAGACCACCAAGGGCCCCCCAACAGATTATAGCTCAACCCATTGAGGCACCTCTGGCTGCTATAGCTCAGCCCGTGGTGATCCTCGCGACACCACTACCGGCACAATCTCAAACGATGGTTGAGGTCTTAGCAATAGTATAGGCAAGAATGGATGGATGGGAGGCTGGTCGCCGACCTGACGGGACGGTCCGGTCAATAGACGGTAGTCCTTTTGCGGACTTGATTGAGAACACACCTCCAGCTCAGGGGGTTGTTTTTCCTAATTTTGACAAATACTCGGGAAAAACTCGGGCGGAAGATTGGCTACGCTCGTTTGAGGCACAAGTCGACCTGGTAACTAGCAATGAGGCTTTAAAAATGAAAGCATTTGCAGGGGCTATTCAGGGTAAAGCTCAGAGCTGGTTGGGATGATTCCCGAGAGGATCTATAACAGCATGGAAGGATCTGAGGGAAAAGTTTTTAGCCAAGTTTAGTTCTACCGGAGCCCTTCCAAAAAGTCATTTTGACCTCTGTAAGGTGGTCCAGGGAGTTGATGAATCTTCTCACAGTTATATGGAACGATTCACAAAGGTACTCGAGCAGGTCACATGCATGACCGAAGGGGAGGTCACACTTTGTTTTTTGAATAACATGCGAAGTGGGGGCCTAAAACAAGAGTTGGTAATGCATCCACCAGCAACTCAAGGTGAGATGCTTGCACAGGCCCAATTATTCAGCTCGACGGAGGTTGATCGGAAAAGGAAGGGCAAAGATAAAGCAGAGAGTAGCTCGGCGGCAACTACAACCCTAGCTCAGGGAACAATAATTTTCGGAGGGATCGAAACAGGACTTCTGATTCGACTCAACGATTTAGAGAGTAGCATTTTACTCCCCTGAACACTTCAAGGGAGGAAATTATGATGCAATCTAAAATGATCTTCTTGCTCCCTACCCCATGAATCCGGACAAGCCCAATATCGGGATAACCCAAAATTTTGTGTTTATCACAACGATGTGGGACATGTCACAGAAGAATGTTTCATCCTCAAAAAGGAAATCCAACGCTTGATCAATCAAGGACGTCTTGATAGATTCAAGCAAGGAAATAACAATGGGAATAATCGTCGTGACCCTCTTGCTCGGGGAGGAAACAGGGGTAATGCCCCTCAAATACATGGAGTTGTCAACGTAATTCTCGAGGAGCTCAACTCAACTCGGAAAGCACATCTACTCGCTTTCAAAGGTGATGAGTATGCCACCAATGACTCGGTTTGGCGAACAGACTATTCACTTCACTCGCAGTGAATTAGCAAGTACAGCTTTAGCTTTCGAGCAGTCTTTGATTATATCAGCTTTGATTAACAATTGGCAGGTCCGTCGAGTGCTAGTTGACACAGGAGCATATAGCAACGTGCTTTACTACAATTGTTTCAAGGAAATCGGTCTCACTGATGCTCGCTTGAAACCTTACTTGGGAACTCTGGAAGGATTCACGAACCACAAGGTCGGCGTCAAAGGCACAGTCGACTTAGAAGTCTACATAGGTGATGGGGAACACATAAGGCTGGAGGTCATTACCTTCCTCGTCATTGATCTAAAATCACCATACAATGCCATCATGGGCATTCCTTCTATGGCTCGCTTCCAAATGGTCGCCTCAGTACCCCATCAGCGAGCAAAGTTTTATATTGACAGTGGCATTGGGATTCTTCACAACCAACCCGAGCAATGTGGGAGTATGTTCGGGATACACAGAAAAAGAAACAAAAAATTGCATGCTCTACTCCCAATGAAGAAATCACTATTTCAGAGAAGGTCTCTGTCAGTATCACAGTAATTACAGAGGGGGAATGCTCGCAACCACAAGCTATGGAGATTGATGAGCCTAGTGGTGAGCAAGAAAAGGCGGCTGAGAAGATGCCGAGGCCTGCTCGTCGAAAGCCAACTGGTGACGAGAAAATTGAAATGGACACGCTGTAGGTTCGTGAGGAGTCAGAATTTCGAGCTGAAGATGAGCTTGAAGAAATCATCATCAATCCTCGCCATCCAAAGCGTAAGATCGACTGGGACAACACTGTCCCCGGAGGAGCGGACACGATTGATCGAGCAGTTAAAAAAGAGTCTCGATGTGTTCGCTTGGACTGTGGAAGATATGAGGGGAGTAAGCGAGGAGGTGGCCATTCATCGGCTAAGCGTGGATCCTACATACAGAGCAGAAGATCATAATTGGGACAACACTGTCCCCGGAGGAGCGGACACGATTGATCGAGCAGTTAAAAAAGAGTCTCGATGTGTTCGCTTAGACTGTGGAAGATATGAGGGGAGTAAGCGAGGAGATGATCATTCATCGGCTAAGCATGGATCCTACATACAGACCAATTCAACAGCGTCCTCGGCAATTCTCATCGGAGAAAAATGAGGCAATTAAAGAGGAAGTGGAGAAGCTGTTAAAAGCCGACATCATCGAAGAAATTCATTACCCATCTTGGCTTTCCAATGTGGTAATGGTGAAGAAGAGCAATGACAAATGGAGGATGTGCGTTGATTTCACAGATCTCAATAAAGTCTGTCCCAAAGATAGCTACCCTCTTCCTCATATTGACAGACTGGTCGATGCTATCGCTGGTTTCGAGATGCTTAGTTTCTTGGATGCGTACTCGGGATACCATCAAGTGAAAATGTGCGAGTAGGACAAGGCTCTAACCGCATTTCAAGCAACCGGTAGTCTTTACTGCTATAAGATGATGCCCTTCGGGCTAAAGAACACTGGGTTTCATGATTTTTTTTGTGGGCGCCTTCTGCAGTGGAAAAATTACAAAAAAGTTGTTTAAATTACGAAGAAAAAGAAAGCCAAAGAGGATGCCATAACAAACACAGAAAACCACCCCATCGACATTTTATTTTGGGTCGTAGGCTTCTAGCAATGGCGTCGTTTAAACATGTCTAAATGAACTTCTCGAAGCAAAACAGTTGGGACAAGTTCGTTACAACACTACCAAAAAAAATTGTACGGGCGTTTCGCGTGGTGTTTGAGATCCATATAGATGTGTTAGCAAATAGTCAAACAGGTAACTTATCAACTAATGTGACCTAACAATGCGTCTTAATTGCCAGATCCAAGAGTACATCATCCCCACACCACAATAAATAGAGATCATCATGAGGGGTAAAAAGGGAAGCCTATCACCAAGAAGCAATGGATGAAGAAACTGTCCGCAAATCTCAACTAGCACAAGACCTATCAAGTAACTCGCCTCAATCCATCCGATAGCAAACCCTTCACCCTCAGAGATAGCACCCGAGCTTGTGTTTGGTTCCAATTTGTCATCACTTCTCTTCCCCGGTGCAGTAGCCTTGGCAGCTTTAGTCTCCCAGAGTTGAGAAGAAAATCCAAACCACATTAGAATGGTGTGTAACAGAAGTAGGAACACTTTAATTGGATACTCTTGGACTTCGTATAGAAGAGGGAAAAGCGAGTAACAGGATACTGCAAAACAAAAGGAAGGGTGCATTAATAGCTAAAAACTACCCACAAAAAGAAAACAGGAAATGATAATGGTAAAGCAGCTTATAACATGGCCCTGCAGGCATGAATTCTGAGGCTAAATTTAACAAATCTTTGTGGAGATAAAAGATAAGAATCATACCAATAGACACTAAAAATAATGCCTAGCATCCTCCAAACTTTGTATCGCGACTACGGCAAGGGGAATCACAAAGTGAAGAGATGCCTTCTCATGAACATGCCACCCAAATAAAAAGCCACAAGTGTAAGCATAGGCCACCCATCTCGTGATCATTCTTGGCTGGGGATCCCTCCAAGCCTTTATAAGACAAGGAAATATAGCAAGCATGACGGTTGTTAAGGTTATCAAAGGGGTGACCTGCATGTTACAGTTTTAAATAAGTATGTTTAGTTAGCAGCTGACATTTGGCAAATACTTCCTCTGTCCCAAAATGACGGCCATCTTTAGTTTGCCACAAGAATTAAGGGAGTTCACTTTTAGCAATTTTAGTGGCACATATACGAAAATACTTTTGGATTCACATTTACAATTCAAGCACTAATCCGAACACGATGGTTAGTCGAGGTGAATTGTGGTTAGAAAAAGTGAAATTAGTACATTCATTATAAAAATGACACTTATTTAGTCATTTGCGGGGAGGGGGGAATTAAAAATATGAATCATTTCAGAACGCAGGGAGAAACAAACAGCTATTATGAAGAAAGTTGAAATAGTCACTTAACTGAAAATTGAGAATATAATTTTCATTTTTGAGCCCATGGAAAAAGGAATAAGCAAGGCACATAAACACAAGAAATTGACATACTTACCGTAGGTAGTACAGCAAAAGGAGAGGAATCCCCTACTAGCCCACCAGTAAATGAAGCAGATGGTGCCTGGATGTTGAACCCCAATTTCCTGAGTATGAAAGCAAGTAGTTTATCTGAAATTATATAGAAAACCCAGAAGTTTGGAGCCCAATAAGCATGACAGAGTCCCCTGCCAAAAGGAAACATGCGGCGGAGAACTTGTTGTATCTGCAAAGAATGATACAGTTAGTGCCACTTGTAGATATAATTCAGCATGAAAACAGTTCTGACTCTTTAATCAGTCTCTATATATATGATCAATATCTACGGCAGGCTACCAAATTGGCAATACCAATTGTGTATTGAAAGCAAAAGTATAACGTAGAAGCAGAAGTAAAAGACAAACACAGAAAATTTTATTACTGAAGTTCCAAAGGACATGTAACAAATAAGTGCGAAGGACTTGTCTGAATAAACGATGGTTCAGGATGCATGAAGTTAGATAACTGTGATTTGAATTAATATAAAGAATTTTTATCAAAGAAAGTTAATGTTCCCCAAACAACTTACAAATTGTAATCCCTCTTGCTTCACTAGAATTTTGTCTGAATGATGTGGACCAACCAATAGGACAATGCACTGAGCCAATCTCAATATCTCATTACAGGCCATTTTTATCAGCCTTAAAGAAACTTTAACGAGATGAGCACCTTAATGGACCATTTCGATGAATCCTTCACTTGGATTCACTCCTAGCTCCTCAAGAATCTCATATGACCAATACATCCAAAAATGAAATATGAAAACTATCATCTTTGTAGCTCCTAGTTCAAGAACTGTTATTGTGCTCTTTGAGGTTTCTTAAGTAACTTCTCGGACTCTTGTATAATTTTTTTTTACCCCAAGGGGTGGGAGAGATGGCAAGGGCATCCTTGAGATCCTTGGTTTCAATCCTCACACCAACAACAAGGGTTCACACTTACCTATCCAAAAAATAAGTAGCTTCGCGGACTGAAGGTTCCTTATCCTTGGACTGGTACCATGTCTCACAAATCATCTCTAACCAATATTTTGTCATAAACTTGACACGTCGAGTTTACAGGTTCTAGTGTATTTACACAACAATATGATATTCCATCGATCAAAGCAAAGTTTGTTTTACTGATCGGGGCTGTCTTTAGACCAAGCATGACCCAATGAATAACCATTGTTATTCCTCCAGTCCAATAAGGTTTGGCCCCACAGTAGAATGTATTCCAGAATATTGAGGCATGGCAAACATCAAAGGAAGCTGAGTCTTCATGTCACCTTCAACATTGGGCCTGTCCAAGCATGTGATAAATCTAAATATCACCCAATCCCACTAATTGAACGAGCCTAGGGTTCTTTTTTTTGTATGCTTGCTACCGCTCTGCATCTATAATACTTTAATATTAAAGACATGTCTCAGATACCACTAGGGTTTTTGTGCATGGGAGATGAATCTTGTATAGATGATGAGAAACTAAACTACAGATCCCAAGATAAGAAACTTGATACTCGAAAAATATGCGTGAAGCTAAGGGGGAGTGCATTAATCATCTGTTACTCCTATATATAGATGTCATGAGCTCTGGATCCTGATTTTTATTATGTTGGTATTACTGGGTGATGCTTGATCTTTCTTAAGACATAATTAGGGATTGGAAATCTAGACTGAGTCACTGAGAGGAAACTTTGTCCTCAGGACTGGCTGGCATCCTATTTACCTATATTGATGTGCACAGTAAGGAACGAAATATAGAGGCAGATGTTCATATGGATTTTCAGCATTGGCAGAATATTAGTTCATTTACTACAATTTTTTTTGGGTTTAAGGGTGTATATATTCATTCTGGGATATTAGTTGTTGTTGCTGTCTTCCTTTTTTTTCACAAATTTAATCATCTCATGCAAGTGAGTTCACCTCCTTTGATGCCTTTTTTGTTCGAGTTATTACTCAAAATAAAAATTTTAGATTTTAAAAACAATAAAATAAAATAATTTGTTAAAGAGTTGTGGTTGGACTTATGAACCACCACTATACAGCCATTTGCATCCCTAATTTAAGAACTTTTGACTCCCAAGGATTGTACAATTGAAACATTACACCCCATTCTTTGCTATATAATTCTTTGTCAATTAACCCACACAAATGATGCGAACAATACTCCCTTCAAATGCAGAAGAAACTAATAGATTTTCGTGACACACAACTCAATAAACAAACTGGACACAAGTAATAACTCCAGAAAAGGCTATCAAGGAAATAGTATACTCCTTCTCCTCCCATAAAACTAGTCCCAATAATTTTACAATGCCTGAAATGAGAAGTCCTCTTTTCAAATTCCATGCCACCAAATAGTGATCTTTCCCTATGGAATCGAATAGGATAGTGCCATCCGGGAACAAATATATATAATTCCGTCATTTTTGTTCCAATGCTGACTACATCAAATGGGGATAAACCAGAAGATATAAGCAGGAAATCACTATGCAGGAAGAATAATAAATAACTGACATTTTCAAAATGCAAGTATAACTCTCCAAAAACTTTCTAAATTTTCATATAAACAAAAAGCATAGCGTTCTAGATATATACATGCAAATATCTCACTCACTTAAACAGAATGACAATAAACTGTTCCTATCAATAACAATTATCAATTTCAACGACCAATTATGTATTTAAGGAACTAGGCTTAATTAGCAATTTCAAGTACAAGTAAGCAACACCAGTGACCAAGTGAAGATCAAACGTACCTCCCCATGATAAACAAAGGGTCCAAAAGCCACCACGAAAACCCCTGCAACCACCACACCCATCATCACCAACCTCCCAAACCCCTTGAAAAACCCACCACGGCAGTAATGTCTCAACAAATACACGAAATAAACTGGTGCAGCAACTGCAAATAAGTGCTTAAAACACAACAAAATCGCGAAGACAAACCCGCCCAACAAATCATTCCCTCGTTCCAAGGCCGAAATCGACACCAACAAAACCCCTAAAAGGAATCCATTATACTGAAAATGCAAATGATCAACAATCAACAACCCAGGCGACCAAACAACCAGAACCCATATCATGATTCTCTTTTTTACCCCCAAATTTCGACCCATTTGATAAACCGAGCAGAACAGAGCGACGTCGGACAGGATTACGGTGATTCTTTGGAAGATAATGACGGAAAGAGAGTTGTAATTGAGGCCCATGTGGAGGTCTACGATGGTGGGGTCCACTATAGAAGCGAATTGGGAGAGAAAGCGCTCGAAGTGGGCGAAGAAAGGGGGGTAATCGAGGGTCCATGGGCTGGTCTCGTCGGAATACCAGTCGGAGAGGGGGAGGGAGTGGGTTAAGGCCAACCAGTGGCGGTGGACCTCGAAATCTGTGCTGTGGTATGATGGGATCAGGAGAAGCTTGAGGAAGGTGGCTAGGAGTGTGATGAAGATGAAGTGTTTGATGGTGGATTTGGGAGCTGGATTTGGGGTCTGGGGTTGGATCTGGTGTTGGGTTTTAGGCTCTTTCATGGTGTTTTTTGGAGGTGATTGGGTGGGAGAAGGGAGGAGGGAGATGAAGTTAATGTGAATATGAAATTCAACGACCAAGGAAAAGATAGATCACATCAACGATTTCTTTTTCTTCTTCCGAAATTTTCAACCCCGGCGTCTTCTCTCTCTCTCTCTCTCTCTCCTTTTGTGCACTCCTGTTTGAGAGTTTTTGTCGAAGACACTCGTCTTTGCTTTTGCTTATATATTTACCAATGTTAGTCTTCTACAATTCTCCCATTCTCTCCCTCTCACACACACACACTTACGCACAGAGTCATGGAAAGTTCAGAAGATGCAGCCACTACAACCAAATGCTTCTCAGCCATCCTAAGCCGGCTTCTATGCTACGGCAGTCCCCCAACTCACCCATCTGATCGCCTCCCCCAACTCACCTCAACCGTGTCAACTCACTAACCCCAAGCCTCAAAAACTGAATCTAACCTCATTCAAGCCCCCCAATAATTCCACCAGAGGAATAGGCCGTTCCAGACGTTTCGAAGGCTCGAGGTAGAATAACGAATAAGGTTCTAACGAATCGATAATATACAATTGTATAATTGTAAATACTAATAATAAATGAAACTTTTAATTTTTAAATAAACTTTTTAATGCATTAAACAAAATATATTAAGTTTTTATTTTACAAATCTCTATAAAAACATCAAATTTCAGTTCAAAACTCTCGTCTAGTCTACTAACAAAGTTTTCGTCAATTGAACTATGGGAAGAGGAACTATCGAAAATCGAACTGAAGGTGGAGTGACAAATCTGGTGGCCATAGCATAGGGAAGACTGAAGAGATTGAGAATCTCGAGGTCGAGGGTTTGTTGTTTGTCGTTGATCATTTCATCCTTTGTCCGATTATCCGCCCTAAGTGCTCTTTCTTTTTTCGTCGCTTCTAATTGGCAATTTTCCAACAAATAATTGTCGTTAATAAACATTCCTTTTTAGGACAACAACGTTTACCACTTCACCCTTACTTTTTCATCATACTTTAATTATTGGCCACATACATATGAGTTTTAAAGTAAACTACACATCAAACTAATATTAATAATATAGTCAAATGTGCTTTCTTAAACCGTACACCAAGTCCACTAGGACAATAATTTAGAGACGGTGGGAGTAATATTTATTAATATTATATATATATATATATATATATATATATATATATATATATATATACACACACACACACACTACATATACAAAAAATTGGGCCCCTAATGTTTTTGGACCCTAGGCGGTCGCCCCTTTGGACTATGCCCAGGAACGGCCAGGAATAGTTGCAAGGCTAATGGGCCTAGACCCATTTCCAGATACCACCTCAGTTCCCAAAACAAGAACTCTGGAATCAATACTAAGAAGTTGGTCAGCAAACTATTCATGTTTTGGACAAGCACGTAGCAGTTCGGCCCTGGGCGATCACCCAGGCTTTGGCTGAGTGATCACTCAGTGAAGTAACCTTTGAGGCGTGCCTACTGTATTTTGCGCAGTCGCCCAGTGTTTAGGCTGAGCGACCGCTCAACCCCACTTTTGTTGTTTTGCTGCTTAGTCCGTTTTTTAATCTTTTAAGGATTTTAGGGTTTTTATTGTACACATATAAATAGTTGTATCCCTAGAACGTTTGAAGGTGTCTCTCTAATAAAATTTCGATAGTCCGTTGGCCCCAATCTCTCTCTCTTCTTTGTGATTGATCCTATTATACTCTATCAATTTGTTTGCTAGTCTTTCGTTGTACACAACAAGAGGGTAAAACTTGCTTATACTATACCACGTGCCGAGGTAAGCTGACTCTGAAAACCAACAAAGTCTAGTGAACACAATGGTGGTGAAGTAAGTTGTGGAGCTGTTAATTTTGTGAACCATTCCAAGAACAATTGATTTAAGCCAAGTGATCCACCTTCTGGAATGCAGTTGGAAACTCAAGCAAGGAAGTGTGGAGATGAGTCAGATGACAGATGACACAGTGGCATTGTCGTAATTTAGTTGGTGTAAATTTTGATTCCAATTTCTATGGAGTGTCCAAGGACCAACATTGATCAAGTGGAAATGGAAGCATAAGAAAAGGTCTCGATTATGCTCTCTCTCTCTCTCTCTCTCTCTCTCTCTCTCTCTCTCTCATCCTAGTTTATTCTACGTACCTGACTGAAAATTCTTCAATGGAACTGATAGGGACCTCATACTAACTTTTAACTCTGAACTAAGATTGATTTAAGTTAAAGAGACTAAGAAAGTGGATAAATCAACTTTTTCAAGGTTTATTCTGTGGCCTCAAATATTGAAACATGATAATCTTCTGCATAGATAAGGTAGAAAAAGAAAGGTATTCTAATCTTCATGTTCAAGTTACCAATTAAGTCAATGTATATAAGTATCTGATGATTTATACTTATAACTACTTTGCATGGTGTTTTGTTTGTGTTTATGAATTTATTTTCCCTGATTATTACATTTCTAATGTGTTAAATTTTTTGAATCAAAAGTCAACTTGTTAATGGTTACCCCATTATGCATTTGCAGTTAAGTGGCTATTCCTGCTTTCGTGATGTCTTTTACCCGGAAATTTAACCACTCACCTCTGCTGTGCCTTTCTCGGAAAAACCATATACTCTAGGTTCCTGTCCTAGCTCATCAACTCAGAGATGAAGCCTATAGAAAAGAAAGCCTTCTCTAGAACCAACACTGGAAAATTGTATTTAACAGGGATATCGCTCACTATGATGTCATGAGAATCAATCATCTATCATTAACTATGACGATTAGGACAAAAATTTAGCATGGATTTCAATTTTGTTTCTGAGATGGTTCATAAAGACAACTTCCGTTGTGTTTGATACGGAGAGTTAGGCTTTCCTTTGGCTTTGGGGAAAAGCAATGTGTGATGATGTAAAACAAATGCAGCAGTAACATAATGTCACTGCACATAGAATAGGCCACCACGAGTTCAGATTACGTGTATTCCTATATGTCCTGAATCGTGATGTTCCGTGGTAGACTCTATCATGGTAAGTTCACCCCGATGGTAGTTTGTCAGAAATAGCAACTTCTCAAAACTTCAGGCCACTATACACGCATATTCCTATAAACCATGCGTAGTTATTGATGAATACATTGCATCAGTTGAGATATATATGCCAGGTTTTGGGTTGCATCATGCAAGGCTACTTTACTAGCTACACCTTCCCTGGGCAAATGATTAACGCAGTGAAGTCATAGAAGCTTTGAATTATTATAATTATTTCTCGATTAGGTAACATATTCATCGCACATGAAAAGAGTTGGTAGCCTAATATATTTCAGCGGATCACTTACAAATTGGCTAATGCGTATGCTCTATCTCACATTGCAGTAGAAAGATGATTATGTGGATCCATACAGCTTTTGCCTAAGAAAAAGGTGAAATCCTTGTTTTGTCATATAGATTGTTGTTAATCATCGATCATCTCATCGTGTACTTTGAACCAGCTGTGAGCTGACAGCTGCTTTTAGAAGAACTTGCACGGCATGCCATTTGATGGCCTTTAATTACTCTGTAATTTTTCGAGTTGGTGATGAAGTAATACTAATCATTTTAATCTCTTCATGAAGAACAAGTAAAACAAAAAGCATAAATTAAAGCTCTGCCTTTTCCAGAGTGGTAATGTTTGAACCTTGAACCTCACCTACTCGCCGTGGACATAATGGACTACATTAGTTAATCTTACTGCATATTTGAACTTTATGCATGAATAAATGGTAATAGTACTAATTATAACACCATGATCAACTTTGTTAAAGTATGGATTCTAGATTCTTCCTCTAAACATGTGTATACACAAAATATGAAGCGCTTGCAACTTGGTAAAGGCAACCATAATGCCTTGAGCATATTTTAGTCCAAACAGCTGCACAGCCAACATATTTAGGACTCGACCCTTTGCCTATGTCAACTCGGGCTACATGCACCTTTAGCCTATCATATCTCGTCCTTACCAAGCCAGGTTGACTCGCTACTTTGATCTACATCTCAGATAAGATTCTTAAGGTGTTCAGTGCCCAAAAACTAGAAAGGGATCATATGAATTGAATAATATTTAACCATGGACATGAATAATATGATAAGTTCCTTCACTAAAGCTCATCATTAATCTTTTCCAGCCATCTTTTGCTTGCTATATTTTGTCCCCACCTTCTGTTTCTTTTGGTTTTCACTTTGTCTTTGTGGGGCATTTCTGTTGAGTAAGCAGTTTACATTTAAGATAAAGTATCATTCAACTTTTAAGTTTACAGGATTTTGCTCCAAAATTGTTCCCAAATTATAAAAACAGGGAAGAAACCAGTCAAATATTTTCTTTGGAGCCAGAAAGGGGAAAGGCGAAAGCTGAAATGCTGAATTACATGGGAGGAGACTTTCTCGTGACAACGACAAATGATTCGAGGGAATATGATAAAGAGAAACAGAGAAATGTGATGTGTTCTAAATCTTCCATTGATTGATTGCAATCTTTAGGTACTCAAAAAAACACTAAAGTTGGCACGGTGTTTCGGTCACTGTTTACCATTCAGTCCCTTTTCTTTATTTCCTTCCTTGTCAGATTCTTCCGTCTGGCATCTTTCAAATGTCAGGAGAAACCAAACTGGCTCTCTCCATCCCTCAAAGTTGCACTGTTAATTTGTTCCTTTACAATTTTTTCTTAGTCTTCGTGTTAATTAGACTATGAACATGTACCACACAATCCATTTTGTTTGTGTTTTATGTGTTACTTTATGTATGAATATATACATACTATCAAATTTTAGTTTTTTCGTATTGGATAGTTGAGACGAAGACTCGGTTGAGTCATTGAAATTCATGTTTATATCGTTGAATTGATGTTTTCTATGGTCGGTTTTCACTTATCTAAAGAAAGAACGATTTGTGAATTTTTATAGCCTTTTTTTTGTTTACATGAATTTTTTTCTTAATTAAGTTTGTGTGTTTGATGCAAAAAGAAGAAGAAACAAAAAGAAAATTGACAAGATTAATGAGTTAGAAAGTAAAAAAACTATAAAAAAATGAAAAAGAAAAACACACACACACAGACAAAAAATACAACATGCGTCCATACGCACCCATGATTTTCATTTTCTGATGCTTTGTTGTTCATAAATAATAGATTCATTATTTTATTTAACCACTCTCCTATATCATATTTTAACAAAGAAATATTGCATGGGTCAAATGTGACTGTTGTGGTCATATTTCCATTCAATTGGGTGACTTGGTCGGATATGGGTCGGGGGGTTCGGACAAAAAATGGGTTGAAACTCATTATAACTTGACTATTAAATGGGTCGGGTTAGAAAAGATTGACCCGTCTTAATCCGTATTTTCCTCCAAAAAAACCATATATTTGTGGGGTTAAAAAACTAATGGGTCAAAATATGTAATAGAGTCGACTCGCTTTAACCCATTTACTCTTCTTTTTTTTTTTGGTGGGGGGGAGTTCGGATCTCATGTGTCTTTTTCATCTCAACCATTGGTTAAGATGCAATAGTTAGGATACAATGATTGAGATGAAAAATGGTACACCAGTGATACAAACAAGTGGTACAGGAGATCTGGACTCGGGGTGGAAGAAAATGTGAGTATATATAGCCATGCTGCAAATCTAAGAATAAGAAGATAAGGAAGAGCATTTTATAGATGTGTCTATTATGTTAAATCACAGAAGAGATTCTTCTGGGTAGGCCTTGACTATAAGTCCTCAATCCCAACTTATTTTTGCTCAAAAATGGATCAAATTAATTATATGACATTAATTATTTAACTGCAAACCTAAATCACACTTAGTGTCACACATATAATTAAGTGTACCTTACTCAAGCATCAAATATTGTATATACATCTCCTTTGATGTTGAACAAAATCTATGACTTTGCCCCCATTGCTCTAGACCTCTAGTCTCTAGATCAACACTTGTAACATCGTTTTATTTTTAAAAATTATCAAGATTGGAGATCTAAAGAGTGCTTCAATTCAGAATATTATGGCAATAGAGTATTAAAGACGTGCAATGTTATTGTTACAAAATATAGGTTTCAGATCGTCTTATTTGACTTTTGACACAGATGAAAAAAAATTATACTTCTTTCTGTTTCGGATAAAAGAATAAACTATTTATTTTGGAATGTTTCACTTTTAAAGAGTCCACTTTCAAAAATTAAGGCATATAAGAGTCATTTTATTACTAACTAGATTTTGTGTCCGTGTCTGTGGAGATGATCAGTGTATAAAGTGAGTACGATGCTAATAAATTAATATATGATTGAGATTTTGTAGGGGTATGATCAATTTACACTACACAAAGCAAAGATGACATCCTAAACAATAAAGAAAAACCCATTTTATTAGCTGTAAAATTTTGTAACTCATCCAAAAAGTGTATAATTAAACATCCAAAAGTATTATCTCTCACACATACATCAGGTTTGTTAATTGAAATAAATATAAAAATGAAAATCTCAGACAAAAACTATAAAATAAATTGAATGAGACGATGTGAACTAACAAAAGACTATTCAAAATCGAAATCACAAATATTTCAGACCAATAAGGGAAACTTAGCACAAAGTTTTACAAAAAATTTAAAATACAAATATTTAAAATTACAAAACTTACAAACAATTTTTTTTAAGAAAACTAAATCTAGATCTGACAAAAATTAAATTGAGATTTCAGTTAACTTAAAATAATAAATCTTAGTTAGGTCACATGCTTTAATTACAACAGTAAAATCTCAATAAAATAATTGTGGAAATTGAGATTTAATCATATCTAGTAGTTGGTAACTATAATATAGATGAGCTACTAAAAGTGTTATTTCTTAAAAAGTTTGATATTCACACGGGGACTCTTTGCCTGGAACGGAAAAGGTATTTAAAGTATATATTTCCTATATTAACAAGATTAATTATTACCAAATGTAGTTGTTACTTTATTAATAATTAACAAAGTTATGAAAAGTATATGATGAATTAGGGGTATCACGAAATTAGGCAAAACACACAAATGAGCTACCCAACTTTTTCACTTTTTGCAATTTGGCCACCGAAAGTTTAAAATATCTATTTTGGCCACCCAACTTTAGCCATGTTTCAAGCGAACCCATTTTTTAGATGAACGTTAGATTTAACCGTTAAGTTATGTCAATATCTATTTTGCCCTTCTGAATAAATTTTTTTGCCTATTAGAAATCTAAAAGGGTCTAACTGAAAATACAAACAAAAAGAAAGAACAATTATAATTAAAAAGGGGTAAATCATAAATAATAGAACTTTGGGGTTATATATTTTGGTCAACAATGTTCATCTTCATATTCTTTATCTTTAGGAAAAAAAATCCTAGAACCCAGAAAAATTCCCTCAACCCCGAGATCACTCTCAAATTCGGATAGAGAGTCTGCCTCCTTCATTCCATGTCGACCAAGCAAACCCCTCCCTCAAATCTGACAGTCAGATTCTCCATCGCCAATGAATCATTCTTCAACTTCGCTTGCCCTGTTCAGCGTGACCTCGCCCGCCCGCCATTCTCCATTGTTGGCCTTGAAAGCGTCGACCTTCCTTCTTCGCTTCCGGCCAGATCTGGTCATGGAAATCTCCCCACAAGCTCCCTCTCTGGTTCTCTTTTTCTTGATCTACAATGCCCCTCCCCAAATCCACCATAGTTGTCGTCTTCAGTCTTGTTGTCTCCCTCCGATCTTGAATATTAGAAAAGTCAGATTCACCATTGTCGACGAATCATTCTTCAATTTTAGTCCAGCCGCCCCTGTTCTAGCGTGACCTCCACCCAACCGCCATTTTCCATTGTTGATGCCAACAAAAGGGTCGGCCTTCTTTCTTCTGGCCGATCCGGTCATGAAAATCTCCCACAAGCTCCTCTCCGATTCTTTTTTTTCTTCTGGCGCCTCCCAAAATCGCCATAGTCGACTTGATCTTGTCTCCCTCCGATCTTGAATATCAGAAATATAATAGAAAATTAAGGTCTTGCTCCATCCACAATCACGCCATCTCTTCTCTGATCAACATCTTCATCTTCTCCGATCAACACCTCCACCCCATCTTCATGTTCAGTCAAGTGCTTGTTTTAAGGATGGTTTGAATATAGGGTTTAGAAGAGAGATGGTGTCCAAAGAAAGAAGAAGAGGTAGTGGTACTACAGCCTACAGGTAGCGTGATTTAAGGAGAGGGGAGGTTGGGAACGACGGTGGCGAGTGGAAGAGAAACGGTGGGGGATTGAAAGAGGTGGAGTTAAATGGATTCGGTGGAGAGATAGTGGGGATGAACATGATAAGGAGGAATATCTGGGTTTTGTTTAGGACAAAGGGGAAAGAATATCTGGGTTTTGATTGTATAAACAGATGTGTAACCACTTGAAAAAGAACTTTATCACTCTAATTTTTTTCATTTTATTTTTGAATTTATTTTTTCCACTTGATTAGAGAAGATGAAGATGAAGAAGATGGAGATGAACATTGTTGACCCAAACTTGTAACCTCAAAGTTCTATTATTTACACTTTGACCATTTTTAATTATAATTGTTCTTTCTTTTTGTTTGTATTTTTCAGTTAGACCCTTTTAGATCTCTAATTATCAAAAAAATTGTATTTTGAAGGGCAAAATAGATATTTGATATAACTTAACGGTTAAATCTAACATCCATCCAAAAAATAGGCTTGCTTGCAACAGGATTAAAGTTTGATGGTCAAAATAGATATTTCAAACTTTCGATGACCGAATTGTAAAAAAGTTAGAAAGTTGGGTGGCTCATTTGTGTGTTTTGTCCACAAAATTATGATCATGAATTGCTCTATTTTTAGAAAGAAAAAAAAAGTGTTTTTGGACAAATAAATGTCGAAAATGAAGCAGTCTTCTTCGAAGGGAGTATAATCCATCAAAAAAATTAATATCTAAGCAAAAACTCACGGTTTTAGGATCGTTAATAAATCAATGAGTAGGTCTCACGTAAGACCTTCTTACGGATCCTAATTTGTAAGATGAAGCACCACTCTCTTATATCTCAACACTCCAACACACGATGAATCAGGTAAAGAAGAATCTATTTTACAAAAAATATCCATAAGATTGTCTTATCCAAGTATTTACCTAAATCAATTGGGTTGACTCAACAACTTGATTATTGTTGAATTCTAGCATAGAACGTTTAATTTGACAAGATATTGTCTTATCCAAAGGAAATCGATTTATAAGGATGCAAGAGATATTTTGGAGATTGTTTTAAATCGTGTGTTAGTCAAATCAATCCACCCATTAAAGTTGGGTAATACTCTCCAAATTATCGGTAAAATAATTGTCTACTTTGAAACTTACCTTTTTAGAACATCATTTTTACCACTTTATCCTTACTTTTTCACCTTACTTTAATTATGAGCCACATACACATGGGCTTTAAAGGAAACTACACATTAAACCAATATAAATAATCAAGTCAATTGAATTTACAATTAATTAGGGACGGAGGGAGTAATAAATAGCCAAATCAATCCACCCATTAAAATCGATTTATAAGGATGGAAGAAATGTTTTTGAGATTGTTTTAAATCGTGTGTTAGCCAAATCAATCCATCCATTAAAGCTGGTTAATAAAAACAACACAATAATCTATCCTTCCACCCATTAAAGTTAGTAACGCAGGTGCATGCGAGAAAGAACATCTACTCTAAATAAGCTTACACGCTACACATAAGACACTTATATATAAACCACTCGAATTTTTGTTACTTTCTCAATATAAGACAAACCCACTTTCAACATCACATTTTAATCATTCATAACGTATTCATCCAAACACCAAATTTGATAAATAAATATATGATTTCTATTTTTTCACATAGTAAACACATTTCCAAAACTACCCTTTTCACTACACAAATGACTCATAAAAAAATTTGTGCCTCAAAATCACATAATTTCTTTTACAAAACACAATTTTTTCAACAGATTTGGCCATTTGGTTGGAAAACAAAATAGCTAAAAAGAGTTGGAATAAGACAAGATAAAAAGGAGATCCATAAGATCATGAAAGTGGGGTTGAAATATTAATGGAAGATTTCCCGGTTGATGATGTAATTTAAACAATTATTTTACAGTGTCCAAGAAAATGGGATAGTTATTTATCAGTATTAAGTTAAAAAAATATATAAGTAGAGTGATCCAAACAGTTACAGATAAATGACAGAAATTAATAGAAACATTGGGGTTGTAATTACGGCGGAGAATCGGGCTTATTTATCTCTACAAGAATAAGAGTTGCTCAGAAAGACTTGATTCCAAAGCCAACACACACTGTCACTGTGTCCGTGACTCATGGTCATGGCCGCAGTCGCAGACTGTTTTCTCTTCCTTCTTTTTCTTTTCTTTTTTGTTGCTTTTTCCCACCACTGTCCCTGCTCCATGGCCATGGACCAGATTGACTATTTGACCCTCTTTCTTCTTTCCAATTTACCATTTTTCAAATTTTATTAGCGGCTGGGAATTGGAAATATTTGGAATTCTCAAGTGGAAAGAAGAAAAACAAAATTAGGCCTTCTTTGGAAGGTCAACAAGTTGTTGAAGAAGAAATTAATTCACAAGTTATGATTGTCTTGTTTATAGTTATGTTTAGGTTTGCTAATACCCCATTATAATTTGAATATCAAACGGGTTAAAATAATTTGGGTTGAATTGAGTCTAGTTAAAACGGATAACATGTTTAAATGGGTCGACCCGTATATCCCACACACACAAAAAAGCATACATTTGTTGCCTAATTTTCAAGTTGAGTCGGATGGTTTAACGGGTTTGCGATTATAATTATCAGGCATAGTTATATTCAACAAGATACGTGATGGGTAATAAAACTACAACTTATACAGATTATCTTGTTCTTCACTCGATAGGTGAGACTTGGTACAGTGTAGAGTAGAATGCTTATCGTGTTATTGTGTTTTTTAATTACAATTTACAATGATGTGCCCTCTTCCAATAACAAAACAATGAAAAAGGTAACTAGGTTAATAAGTATATCCAAAATAATTAACACTTAGTTGTGCTTATCAAGTTTTTAGATATATGGATCGGAACGATGTTAAATGATTAGATTATTAAGATAAGTTAGTGTGGATGGTGAACAAATTTGTTTATTCTTTCTCCATACTCATATCTTAGGAAACTCGTGATCACTTGGAATAAAATGTTCATCATTTTTGGTCCTCCGTAAATATAAGATGTAAGGAAATGAGTACAAATTAATATCTTGTTAGGACATGACTAGCCATCATTTTGAATCTTTGATCCATATGATCAAGAAAGGAGGAAACATAAGATTCTGGAGGCATGTAGCGTGGGTTCGATACTTGGTGGAAGGGATTTGTTTTCTTCTGATGTTGGACCTTGTATGTGTTATTAGTTGACATGTTCTCAAACCCTGTATCATTCAAGTACATCCTATGATTTTCCTGATAGTAGCAATGAGGGACCGGAACTACTACCCCAGGATTCAACCTGATTTAAAAAAAAAAAAAAAAAGAAGGCAAATTGTTTGTTCAATTAGTCTTTCTAGTTTCTATATTAGCTTAATTAATTGAGACAAGTTTATTATTATGACTATTGAATAATCATATAATCTTCCACTTTAGGCTTTAGTTATATTTAATACTTTTAATTATACACCGTATATCCGTCTCATCAGTCATCAATGATTATGAATAGCTAATTGTCATAATGGTGATGTTTTTTAGTAGTTCCACACTGAATTAATTTAATTGCAAGTGAATTTATAAGTCTAAGTGTTAAAAGCGTAACACTTGTTACAAACTTACAATTACTTCTCCCAGTTGGGTGTGTTGGTCGAATATGCATCGAGTTGAGATGAATAACGGGTGGCAACTCATTACAACTCGAATATTAAATGTATTGAAATAAGTCGGGTTGAAACATGTCGAGTTATAATATGTAACGGGTCGACCCCTCTTAACCCATGTTTTTCTCCTATAATCCATACATTTATATATAGAGCTGCCAAAATGAGTTGGCCCGTTGGGTTAGCCCGCCCCGCCACCTAAAAGAGGTGGAATGGGTTGGTTTTTTAGACCCGCCACTTTTTTGGCCCGGCCCGACAAATGATGGGTTGAAGTGGGTTGTGGGTTGGCTCACCTAGAGGTGTCAAAAAGGCTTGAGTCCGTTGGGCTAATCCGCCCCGCCACCTAAAAGTAATGGGTTGGGTTGGTATTTTTTAGACCCGACATGTTTTTGGACTGGCCCGCCCCGCCCCACCAAATGGCGGGTTGAAGTGGGTTGTGGGTTAACTCGTCCGCCAACCCATTTTGACAGCTCTATTTATATAGTAAAATCCATCATATTAAAATGGGTAACGAGTTTGAACCACTTTAACCCAACATGACATGTTAATATTTTTTGATTAAAACAAATTATCCATTTCAACCAAAAAATGCTTACGATTGGATTGGGTCGGGTAACTTTCGGTTCGGATAGAGTGGGTTGATGCAAAGCCGAACTCGTTTTTTAGTATTGGAAATGGTCTTGCAATAACCAAACATCTCCCTAGTCATACGCAAGTCTTTTCCAAGTGTAGTACCAAGAAAGCACAAGAAACGAGTGCAACAACTTCATAATCTGCAAAGTAATTGCCACTTTATTTAAATTACCTAACATCCATGGGCAATTTGGTAAACAAGATCCTTTATAAGCCAAATTGAAATCAAACCCCATCCCCCACCCCCACACAAAAAGAATGGCTTCTCCATCTCATCTCAAGGCCCTCCAATCTCCTCATCATGCTTTCTCCATGAAGGCAACATCTTCTTCTTCTTCCTTAACCTCAATGAAACTCAAAACCCTAGTCCAGAACTTCATCTTCTCCCACTTATACCGTGTTGCTCGCACAATCACCAAAGCCAAGTCCCTTCTCATTGAGGTTCTCAAAGAAATCCAACTCCATGTTCATTTCATAGAGCCCTTATTAAAAAAGAACAAGAACAAAAACAAGCTCTTCTTTGGCTCATTTAGACTACACTACAATTGGTGCTCTTCTCATGTAGTCCCGGTCCCTTCCCCGTTACAAGGTTGCCACACGGACCACCACGTTTACTACGATTCTACGTGGAATTCAATCATATCAACAAAGTGCGACGACTTAGGAGAATCCCAACTATCGGGGTACCTCCATTGGCTCGAAGAGAAGGTTCACAAGAATCCTAGCACGGATAATATCAACGAAATTGATCGGTTAGCCGATAAATTCATTGCCAACTGCCATGAGAAGTTCAGGTTGGAGAAAGTAGAGTCCTATAGAAGATTTCAAGAAATGATGGCTAGAAGTGTGTGATCGAGGCTAGGGTCTTTTCTTTTGTTACTCTTTTCTTTCTTAAGCGATCTTTCCTTTTTCATCTTCATGGTTTGGTGGGGTGGTATATTGACCATTGAATCCATGGTTAGAGGTTTTACCTTAAGCTTTTCTCTCTTCTTTTGATGCCTGTTTGCTTTTTCAATGATGGGGGGATTATTAGAGAATTGTACATGATGATGGTCGCTGGGATTTGTGCAATTCATATGTTATAATTAATGTTGATATAAGTGGAAATGGAATGCTTATACTATAATTGAGCTTCTAGCTAAACCCTTTTGAACTATTGTAATTCACATTTACAATAAGGTTAAGTTTTCGGTAAAAAACTATCCGTAAAACGGAGCTTCACTCTCTTAGGACAAGTTCAATGGTGGTACTTGTCTATAGGTATTAAATCCAAATTTTGATACATATTGGTTATTATTCATAGGTATCAAATGATCTTCTCCAACCATAGGTATTAAAATTAGGTTCTTTATCAAATTTGGTATCTTCCCTAGGATACCTTTTACTTTAACCATTGAAGAACCTAATATTTTTACATAGGTATCAAAATTTGGTTTTAACCCCTACCGTTGAACTTGCCCTTACAACTCAATCCATCAACATACGGTGGATCAAGTAAAAACGTTTTATCCAAGTTTTTGTCTTACTATAATTGTACCCCTTAATTACTACTCCTTCCGTCCCTAAATTATCGTCCTTCTTTCCTTTTTCGTCCATCCCAAAATAATTGTCTAATTTGAAACTTACTTTTTTAAAACATTACTTTTATCATTTTACTCTTACTTTTTCACCCTACTTTAATTATGAGTCACATACACATGGGCTTTAAAGGAAACTGCATATTAAACCAATATAAATAATCAAGTCAATTGTTTTTTTTAATCTGTATGTCGGATCAATTAGGATAATAATTTTGAACGGAAGGAGTACTTTAGATGACGTGTTGATTTTTTTTTTCTTTTCATCCTCTACGAAATTGGAGTTTCTGTTTTTTAAACTTAATGTCTCTGTCTCTACCAATCTGTGCGACATATACATATCGCCTTTACTAAATCTATGCTAACACTAAGACACGTATTGAAACCATGAAAACTTGTGTTTTTGAAATGTTAACTTTGTTGTTGGTTTATCGTGGCAATAAGATGTGTTATTTGCGGGTGATAATTAGGTGGGTTAGGTCAAGAATGAGTCAGATTTAGATGAGTAACGGGTCGGAATCCGTTAGAACGCGAATATCAAATATGTCGAAATGAGTTGGGTTAGATTGGGTGGAGTTATAACGTGTTGACCCGTTTTAACCTGAATTTTTCTTCAAAAATCATATATTTATAGAGTAAAAACTATCGAACAAAATAGTTAATGAATTCAACCCTCTTTAACCTGACTCAATCCAACCCGTTAATATTTTATGGTTGATATGTTAATGGATTGAATTAGATGGAATAATTTTCAGGTCAAATTGAATGGATTAACATGTTACATGTAATTATGAGTTAATTTATCAACCGGTGCAGAGGTGATTGTGTTCTTTAATTTTGGTTATTTCTAATAGTGGCAAGTTCTGCCCACGCTCATATGTCCGTTCAAACCGTCCACTAAAATATGAGCATGAACATACATAAATTTTAATATGGGTACAAATGGGCATGCCCACTTAGACCATTAAGTTTTATGGGCATAAGATGAGCACAAATGGGTGCTCATATTTTCACCTCTCACTCTCACGATCAATTTTTTTTTCCTGTATACTTGATAATACAGTCTATTACGTATTTTCTGGTTATGAAAAAAAAATAAGATTTTCATTTAAAAACAATCTATTTGACGTAAAATTTAAGGAATTAAGGAAGCATTACCAAAAATGTTAGTCTTTATCAATTATTGTGGTTGTAATTATATATATATATATATATATATATATATATATATATATATATATATATATATATATATATATATATATATATATGGTTAGTTATAACTTTTGATAATTGTGCAAAAGAAAATTATTAATTTTTGTATTTATTTGATAAATACATGTTAATGAGTAAATGAGTGCTCATGGGTATCCATGTCCATTTAGTGCTCGCCCATATATACTCATGTTATTAAATAAACATTTACTTATCCTTCCATTTAAACTCATTATTCATTTAGATTCGTTCACGTCCATCCATTTGTCACATTTAGTTATTTAACATATTAAAAGTTTGAAATAAATTGGACTTGGTTCCAAATTAGGACACCTCTCTCTATCTCTCTCTATCCATTATGGGGCCCAAATTGATACTTTTAGTGAAGAGTTTGGATCACTTTGTTTAAGAAAAAAATAGTACTAAGACATACGGCGCTAAATTAGTTTTATAGTTTGCTTTATTAATTTTTGAGTAAGAATGATGAAGAGATAATTAATTATCAGCTTCAGCTTTATTCACTATACAATTATTTTATTTATTTATGTTGCGGTGTTGCCTAATTGAAGGAATGGTACTAACAATAAAATATGTACAATTTCTTTTTTTTTTCTCCTAAAAAAGACATGGGAAGAGATCGAACCTGAGACCTCACATTTTGTGAAGCCCATGTCAATCAATGGACCATCCCTTTAAAGGCAAATATGTACAATTTCGACGATACGTATAATTAACTTTTAAAAGCATGCTTGTACCATATATACTAAATTCAATACGAATACAAAATAATCTAACCCCTATGTTCATCAAACATTCATGATCACCAGAGGTGTTAAATGGATGGGTATAAGTGTGTCTATATGGGCGGTGGGTTCAAATAAACAGATAAATAAATGTACATTTAATTACATAAACATATATGAGCGGACACTAAATGAATATGAACGCACATGGACACCCACTTAAACGTTAAACATATATACATTATAAGAAAATTGTTTTTAAAACACCAAAATTTAGGTACATACCATTAAAATTCAATATCTGAATATTGATACCTACAGGTCAGTTAATTTTGGAGTAGTTATTATGGGTAATGATGCATCTTGTAAAATTGCTGGTATAGGTACTATTAGAATTAAAATGTTTGATAGTGTGGTACGAACGTTGTGTGATGTTAGACATGTATTGAAAGTTTTTAAAAATCTGATCTCATTGGGTACTTTTAAACTATAATGGTTGTAATTATAGATCTAAAGATGGTATGATGAGAGTTTGTAAGGGTGCATTGGTGATGATGAAGGGTGAGAAAGTATCCAAAAATATCTATAGATTGCTCAGTAGCACTGTTGTAGGTGGAGCTAGTTATGAAGAGTCGGAACCTGAAGTAGATGAGGCCAGGACAGGTGGTAGGATTTGATTGGACCTCAAATAGGGGGGTGTAGGGGGCTACGCCCCTCGCGGTACGGATTATTCGTGTTTTGGACAAGGGCATAGCAACTTTTGGGCTTGGGCGATCGCTCAGTGTTTTAGCTGAGCGATCGCTCAGCAAAGAACTCTTCGAGACTTGCTATTGTTTTTTGCGCGGTCGCCCAGGCTTTGGACTGAGTGACCGCTCAGCTTTTAGGTCTGTTGTTGTTTGTCTATTTTTTTTAAATCCTTTTAAGGGTTTTATAATTTATATTATATCCATATAAATAGTTGTATACCTAAAACGTTTGTAGGAGAGTCTAATAAAATTTCGATAGTTCGTTGGCCTCAATCTCTCTCTCTTTCTTTGTGATTGATCCTATTATACTTTGTTAATTAGTTTGTTAGTCTTCTGCTGTGCACAACACTTAACAAAAGAAAATCCATGACTGATTTTTTATATACCCACTGGCACTACCTTGTCATCAGTGAGTGCAAACTATAAACGCACTATTGATTCCTCCACCAAGGCGAGTTGCTCCTGAAAAGCCAATGAATAGAAGGCTTTCGAATTTCTCAAATCCTTGTTATTAATGAAACCGTGAAGATAGGTGGTTGTTTTTAGGGCGGCGCGGGGTGGATACGGTGGGGGACAAAGGGTTGCAAACATGGGAAGATACCGCTATGGGTCGCATCGCTTGGTAGTTGGTGGGGGGGTTTGGGTTTAGACTTTATCGAATAAAGGAAATAATTTAATTTTAAGATATTAAAGGGTGAGGGGGAAGAGGGTTGGTTTGGTGATCAATAAAGGAAATCATAGGCCGTCGCAGGAAGGAAGGATGTAAAACCTCCACTGACTGTGAAGAGGTTTTCAACGGTGGTGGTGGTGGTGATTAATAAAGAATATAGTTTGACATTTTGAAAAGTTAGTCAATGTTAATTTTTTAGTAAAGGTAACGGTAAGAAGGGGGAATTGACCAAAAAAAACCGAATTGAGGGACCAAACACATTTAAAAAAAAATACAGAGACCAAATGCATAGTATTGGTATAGTTCAATGGACCAAAAAATTATATTATCCGTTAAATTATTAAGAAATATATATATATATATATATATATATATATATATATATATATATATATATATATATATATATATATATATATATATATTAAAGTTTGATCATAATTAAAAAAAAAACGTTTGGACATAATTAATATGCTTATACCATATGAGAAGTGTAAAGTTGAAAAATTAAAGAGATGACATGCTTAGTTTTTGAAAGTGAACTCACTAAATGAAAAATGTTAAAATAGAATAGTCCATTTTTTGTTTGGACCGAAGGGAGTGATAAGAAAAGATGTAATTTTTTTTAATTTTTCCTTAGTATTACATGTTTGAATGGCTAAGACTAATCCCTTAGTCAAGTTGGACCACAAAGGCGATAAAAATATTTATACCAAAGTTTTAGTACAACGGCATTCCTATTACTTGAACCCGAGAAATATTGATATGGTTAAACTAGAACCATTAACCCTTACATCTACACGCTTCATGGTCGGATGGACTCTTTTATAGGAGAGGAGTAAATCTTATTATTATTATTATTATTATTATTATTGAAAAAAATGATACTTTTAGTAGCTCATCAGTAATAAAGTGACACTTTTATTCATTAATTTTTGAAAGTTGACTCTTTAAGTGAAATATTTCAAAATAGAATATTGGACTATTTGCTTGAAACGAATGGAGTATCATTTTTTATATAATAAATATCGATTTTATTCTACTTTAACCATAAGTTTTGATTCAAACTATATAGGAATGCAGTTGCGCTAAAAACTTGTTAATAAGAGTTTTACGCTCATTTTCATTAATATGAAGAAGAAACGTTGAGTGGAATGGGGAAGAGAGAGCGGGTTAGGAATTATGATGGCCATTGTAATTATTTTGCATAAGCAAAATATAACATTTGTAAATTATGGCCAAATAAAACTATAATTAGTAGTACCGTAGTAGTTAACCCAAATAACATTTGTTCTCACAAGTCTAGTTGACAACGCTCTTAATAAATTTCAAACTTATGTTTTATGGATCTTAATTGGAACTCAATTGTCTCATAATCTATTCACTAATACATGATGAATTGAATAAAAATGATATGTCTTATAAAAAATATTTGTAAGCCGTATTAACTAAATTTTTACTAAATATTGAAATTTATTTTCTTCCAAGTAAAGAGAAAATGTCAAAGAATGTCACTAACTCATGAGCAAAATGCAGGCGTCATGTGAGCCTAAAATATGTGACATCCCAAAAATTACGTGCATAAGCATAGACATATTCAAAACTCTCTCTCTCTCTCTCTCTCTCTCTCTCTCTCTATATATATCTCTATCTATATATATATATATATATATATATATATTCACATCAATAAAATTCAAAAATAATTACACCACCAAATCCTCTAGATCACCCATGGGACCTTCACAATATTTCATTCAACATTAATACTCATAGGGCTTGTTTGGTAGTCGGACAAGGATAATCAATATTATTAATCTCAGTATTATTAGTACTCTCGCTATTAATCCTTACTTGTATATCGGGAATAGTTTTGAGATTACAAATGTTAATCCCAATTTTTTTTAGTGAGGGCACTAATAATACCACCCTCTCCCTTAGTATTAATAGTGAGGGGATAACAACTTTATCCGAATAACTCGTGCTATTAGTCCCGACCATCTATTGCATAATTCCTATATATTTTTCCATATGAATAACAATTCTTAGAAAAAATAATGGATCTTTCTCACAAAATCTATCGCGAGATGATAGCCAATTAAGAAAGAAAATCAGTATAATCATAATTTTCTTATGAGAAAATTTTGTACGTCAATACAATTATAAAATTGTTAAAATTAGAATAATAATTGACGAGCTTCTTCTTTTTACCCATGTCATTGGAAACGATGGACGACCTTAATTTTTCTTTTTCTTCCCCTTGCCATTGGAACGATAAATGGAGAAATTGACAACCTTCTATTTTTTTTCCCCTTGCTATTAATTGGAACGATAATTTGATCAGATATTGATGACCTCCTTCGTTTATCCCTTGCCATTGAACGTTCAACGTCTAGGTCATATTGAATGTTACCGCAACTTATAATCTATTTCTTAAACCTAATCTTTAATTTTCAATTTAAAGAGGATAAAGAATAATCCACTTGCAATATATTTTTGGATTACTTGCTACCAATTTTTTTTTATTACACTCAACGTTCTCAATAATACTCTAGCTAGATCACCTATGGGCATAGACAATTATTTCTTCTAACAATGCTACCCAAAGTAGCTTTCTGATTGTGCCTCCAACATAAAATTTTCTTTTCTTAGAAGACTATAAGGTCTTGGTAAACCTCAAAAATAGTAATATAAGTTCGTGGAAATATCTGTTACCACTCCAAATAATGACTAGCATTTTTCGTGATTTTTTAGTTTGTTGTATAAAATATTTCACAAATTGTAACGTAGAGTGTTGCAATTAAACAATAGGAGTGTTAATATATAGGGGTAAATTCGGGAATCAAATCTCATGTGCCACAAAGTGTGTATCATTTGTGTGTGACTTTCATCTCAACCAGTGTATATGTGAAAGTGGTTGAGATGCAATAGTTGAGATGAAGGTGGTATGCAAGTGGTATACACTTTGTGACACAAGATTTGATTCTGTAAATTCGGACCAGTCCACTTTGATAAGTTTTTAATCGCTACAATATCATGTTTTTTTAAATCGAAAAAAAGTCATACCGCGATGCATCAATATTACTCACTTAGATGCATCGCGTTGCGTCAATTTTTGCACCGATATGCATCAATTTAATTACCTAATCCAATTTTATACCGCGATTCATCATTTTTTGCATCGCGATGCATTAATTTTAATTACTTAATCCAATTTTGCATCGCGTTGTATTAATTTTTACACTGTGATGTATCAATTTTAATTACAAAATCTAATTTTATATCGTGCTACAAAGTCATAATAAACCAGACATTCATGTCCTCCGTCTTCTTCTTCTTCTCCTCTTCTCTTCTTCTTTTTCCTCTTCTTCTTCTTCTTCTTCTTCTTCTTTCTTCTTCTTCTTCTTCTTCTTCTTCTTCTTCTTCTTCTTCTTCTTCTTCTTATCTTATTCTTCCTCTTCTTCTTATTCTTCTTCCTCTTCCGCCTTCGTCCCTATTGAAAAATCTTCCAACCCAGCACAGGTCGATCTTCGTTTCGTTGCGCAATAGTAGTGTTTTTTGAACTCCAAAGTGTTTGTCAGAACTATGGAAGAAAACGATCTGAACATTTTAGAAATAATATTTCGAAAATAGACTTTAGCGATTGAAAAAAAAATAGATAGACTGAGGCGAAAAAATGTTTAGAAAAAGGTATCGACCAACAATTTTTCCAAATATATATCAATGCGGGTCTTTCGTAAGAGAATGGTAGTAGAAGAACAATATTACCTAATCCTTTCTAAGAAATATAGTTTGAATTTATAATTAAACTAGATCTTCATGGTCGTGTCTATGGCACGATATCAGTATATCTGATTTAGTCAATTGAAGTGACATTGTCTAAATAGAAGGTGCGATTTAGAAAAAAATGTTACAGTTGAGGGGTACATTGTTCCAAGTGATAGTTGAAGGATTGATTCTTTATAAGGGATGATTGTTTAGAAGATTAATAGCATGATGTAACTTTGTAATATGAAGATAAAAATATAAGGAAAAGAAAAATAGGTGATTGTTTATAATATTAATTATAAGGTTTTTTTTTTTTATTATAGAGAAGAGAGTTAAAATGCATAAATATTCACGCATGTGAATGTGATGGTGAATCTCAACCGTTAAATTTTTTAAGATAATTTAATTTCAACATCTTAATAGCTCTAATTAATTACCTAACTATTTTATTAATATAGATATTTTTAATTAAAATAATACTATTTTTACTAGACAAATTAAATGGGAGAATATGGTAATCCCCTAGGGCCCATCCATAAAAAAAAAAAAAAAAGGTATATTGGAGTCAAAATATCAAAATAATGATAATTGCAAACCTTCCTTTTTTTTCTTTTTTTTTTCCCCATGCCATTGGAACATTCAACATCTAGGGCCTAGGCAGCGACATTGATTGTTACGGCTCGCTATAATCAATATGCATCTCTTTGTTTAATGCCTTAATGAGAAAACAAAAATTAATCAACTTGTAATATCTTTTTGGGTTATTCGGTGGCAATTTAATTATGCATGCTCAAACAAGTTAAGGAATTGACAATAGGGTTTCTAAGAGATCGATTGGTATTCTAAGATTGGTATTCTAAAGTAGATGGTGTAATGAGTGACCGGTCATTCAGTGAGGAGTAGGTATTCTATAAGACGGTTTTATAGATCTTAATTCGTAAAACGGAGTCTCATTCTCTCATAATTTAACGTATCAACATGCACACTATGGTTCAAATAAAGAGAATCAATCTTATAAAAAATATCAGTAAGACCGTCTTACCTAAGTTTTTTCCTTTAGTGAGGACGTGGATAAAAGGATTTTTTTTAGAAAATACTATATTACGGATATTTTTATAAGACGTATCTTCATTACCCGACCTACCGTTTATTAGTGATTAAATTGTGAAAGAGTGGAGCTCTATCTTACGAAATTAGGATCCGTAAGACGGTGTGTTAAAGAATGCCTATTTTTGATAAAATTAGCCGAATCGAACACCAATAAATCTTTTGAGTTCCGAGTTTACTTGTTTCATCATGTTTTTTACTCGTATATCATCGTTTGTTATTTCATGTGTAACATCATAATAATTACAACTTTACTCCAACCAGCCAAAAGATTTTATTTACTTCATTAAGCAAAATGAATAATTGAAGTATTGTGATTGGTGTTTAATTAAAATATTGTACTCCCAATGTCTAAAAATGAATTTTATTTATAATTTTTTCTTATCACAAATTAAGTATTAATTTTCATATAGTTTTTTTCAGACATACAAGTTTATTAACTATCATGTCTTAGTGTTTATTTGCAATGGTATATCACAAACACCAAGGGTATATATGTATACATATTATTAAAATAACCAAAAAATCAAGGCCTTCATTTTATTTTATTTTGAAAATTTGAAAATAGGCATTCGTTTTGAGAAAGGGGAGGAGTACTTTTCTTTCAATAAAATACGAAATTAATGTGAGTCTAACAATCTAGTCATTTATAAATACATATTTTTTAACCAGGTTGAATTCTGGGGTAGTAGTTTCGGTCCCTCATTGCTACTACCAGGAAAATCGCGAGATGTGCCCGAAATGATATAGGGTTTGAGATGAATACCTACAAGGTCCAACCTTACCAAGATACGAACCCACGTAGGACCATTTATAAATACATTGATGCTACCAAGTAGTGACCATGAGTATTCTAATGGATGAATACGACTTATACGAGAACGTAGTACTAGTAGTTTTAGTGTACCGTGAGTATTCTAATGGATGAATACGACTTATACGATTACGTAGTACTTGTAGTTTTAGTGTAATATGAGTATTTGACCCGGCTAATGATAACGGAAAATAACGAAAAGTTAATATTTTTTTTAAGACTCGTGTATATATTAATTAGGAAACACTTATTTAAGTCATTACTGAGTTAACTCTTGTCACACACAAGCAAGACATACCATAAGACCAGTCAAAGAGTTATATTTCCTACACAGACTAGTTGCTGTTGCAAAAAGAAAAGTGTTACATTATATACCTACACTTTCTTATCTCTTTTGTTTGCATTCTTTCTCTTTATTCCTTTACTCCCTTTTCTGTTTAAACATACCACTGGTGTATCATATCTGTATCCATCAGTATTCATGTAAGTGTGTGTTGTGTGTGTGTGAGATGGAGAGAGATCTTTTAGTGGGGGCCAATTATTGGTTCTTTTGGTCTCCCCTAGTACGTCTTTGATTTTATAAACTGCCTTGGGAAGAAAAGTGGGTGACTGATGTCTCTTGGAATTTATTCCTCTTACTGTATAAGATAAGTGCTGTGACATGCAGCTGTTTATCAACCTTAAATATCAATTTACAATAATATTAGTAGAAGATATTGATCAAAATTTTGAAGCTACCTAACTAGTTTTACATTAGTGTATTAAACACATGAGCATATATCTTTCTTAATTAAATTATATATAAATAAAATGAAGATAATTAAAAAAAACAAAAAAAACATGATAAATGAAACAAATTATATCGATATAATTGATATAATTTAATCCAATATTTTATGAATTGTTTAAGTCATTTTCTCGTTCATAATTTTATAAAGTTTAATAATTAATATTTTTTGTTATTAAAATTTAGGATCTTAAATAGTATAAATAGTAATTCAGATATATTCTTCACTATATAACATATAGACTTATTAAATATTTAAAGTTTATGGTTGGTATCTACTACTATGATTTAATCGTATATATTCTTATGATTTACCAATAAGTTATAATTAATTATGGTTATTTTTAAAAATAAATTTTGTTTTGATATTATAATTTCGGATATGATGAAAGAGACACAAAAGTTTCAAATACAGACAAGTTATATATGAAGATTTCCAAAGCACACTTTTTATAATTAATTGAAGATTTCCATAGCACACTTTTATTTTTGTGGTTATATTTTATATGTATTCAATGAAAATATTTCAAACACATTTTTCTTATTCAACACATTTATTTGTCTTTTCAATGTTAATTTATTTTAATTAATCAAGAAATTAAGTATTTGTATTTGCAAATTTTCACATGTATTTGCAATTTTCACATACTACTACATAGAAACTTGGTATTTTCTACTCCTATTACATACTACTACATAGAAACTTGTATTTTCTCAACATGCACATTTTCAATAAATCTTGGCACATTTTCAATCAATTAATCGATTTGTGTTTCAATATTTGTGTGTTTCTATATAATAATACTCAAATATGACTTTCTTTTTTTATCTATATATAATAATACATATGTTTTATGCATTTTATTTGATTGTGTTCGTGCTATTGTTGTGTTCGTGCCGCATTATCCTCGTTTCATATTATCTATCTTATTTGATCATAATATAACAATAAATATTATTTTGAATATATTAACAATTTCTTTGTCTTTCGTCTTTCGTGTCGTATTTATGTCTTGTTGGGCTTGTTGGGCCTATCGTGTCATTTGTCTCTGTAATCATGTTTTATAATCGTGTCATATTGGTTCGTCCTATCGTGTCATGCCAATCATAGCCACCTCTAACCCTGATAGGGTCGTAACTCGTACGATTCTTTCAATTTGACAAGTGTTTGATGTAATATTCAAGGGCATGAATGACAAAAGGCAAGCCACTTTGGCTTCTTGTCAAACAACTAATACACATAATACCTTTTAAACACAATCCTTTAAGAGCAAGTAACTCAACAACTGTCTTATAAATCTTAAATCGCAAGATGAAGTTTATTTTTATCACAACAACACTCACCAACACGCAGTGAATTGAATCAAGACGATTCATTTTACAAAAACTATCCATAAGATCATCTTTTCTAAGTTTTTGCCACCGTGTAATTAAGATAAAATTCTGCACAATGACTCCTAAATAACTTGAATCTTTGATTGCCCACATTTTTTTTATTCTTTTTATAGGTGAGTGTAACCTCTTGTTAAAGTTTGATTTAGTCATGTGGTCCAATTAAAACAATAGCACTAAATTCAAGCATTCCAAAATCCAAATATAGCACAAGTTGGGGTGGTTTTCTCATTTGGAGAAATTGCGGGTCGGTCCACTTTTTAAAATATTTAATCGTTACAGTACACTTCTTATTTTCAATCGAAAAAAGTCTTTTTTTTTTTGCAAAATAACTACGATACCCTTAATGAACTGTATGTGTGCTACAGAGGTCATTATTTTTGCACCGCGGTACAATTAAACTATTGAACCGCGATGCAAAATTAATGCAATAAAATTTAGTGCAAAAATAGGCTAAGAAATTAAACTTTGAACCGCGGTGTAAAAATAGACTAGGAAATTAAACTTTGAACTGCGGTGTAAAAATATTATCTAATTCATATTTGCACCGCAGTACAAAAGCATAAAGAACCAGTTTACGTCTTCCACCTTCTTTTTCAATCTCCTCCATCGTAAGTCTTCTTCTTCCTTCTCCTTCTATGCCTTCGTCCCAACTGAAAAATCATTCAACTCAACATAGATCTATTATTGTTTCATATTTCATGAATAAAAAATCTCATTTACCATACGGGGGAGTTGCCTCCGAACCCCCACGAAAGGCGTGATACCCCCTCCACCTCCGCAACCTAACCGGGCAGGTCGATTCCTGTTTCGTTGCGCACAATCGTGATTTTCGAATCCAAACTGTATTGTCGGAGCTATTGAAGAAGACGATGACATTTTTGGAACAATATTTCGAAAAAAGTCTTTTGCGGTTGAAAAAAAAGATCGACTTTTAAGATTAAAAACTTGAAAAAAATTGCGGGTCGATCGGTCCACTTTTTGAAACTTTTAACTATTAAAGTACACCCTTTTTATAGTTTCGTATTTCATGAATCAAAAACTGCTTTCCTTTTGTTCGAACTCCGAACCGCCGCCCGCCGACCGTTGATCCCGATTTTCATCCCGCTAAGAATATCTCGAAGAAGTGTTTTCGAGAAATGGCTAAAATATGTAAAAAATTTAAAAGAACGGCATTTTTACGATTATTAAAAAAAAAAATTATCCCTAATCCTCCTCAAGGCATTAAGAATTCCAAACACGCCCTTTATTACCCCTTTCACCCAAACCATAAGCATTCCATAACTCGCTGCTCCATCCCTTTGAATAGAAAAGGCCAGCTTAGATAGATCCTGCCGCTGGCCCATCTGAATTAATAGAGTCCCCAGTAAAATTATAGAGGCCCAATATTAGTCCCATTAGAATAAGAGGGTAGCAATAATGTCCTCATGAGTCATGAATGTACTCCTTCTGTTTCGGGTAAAGAGTTCCTGTTTAAAAGTTAAAATCTTTTAAGAAAATAATATTTTCAGTAGTTTATTAGTAGTAAAATGATATTTTAATGCCTGAATTTTTAAAGTGGTCTCTTTAAGTAAAACATTATAAAATAAAATAATGAACTCTTTGCCCGAAACGGAGGAATTATTATTTACTATGTTCCTCAATAATTATGATAAATTACAGGTCAATCCACTTTTTGAAATATTTAACATGTTTAGTATCTCTTTTTTTAAAACTGCTAAAGTCCACTTTTATAAATTTGTTCCTAAAAGGCATGTGTTCATTGCGGCCCTTTGGTTTCAGCTTTTGTACTCAAAAGAAGAAGGCATCCCTCACGCCTCGCTATAGGAGACTTGGTCAATGAGTAAAGGAAAAATGGAGCAAAGATATGCTTTGTCCGAAACCCTTGCAAAGGTGCAAGTCTCAAGCCAAGATCATTGATGGAGAAAGTAGTATGCAGTTGGTTCATAGTAAAAGAGAGAGCTCGATCTCTTCACTTCTTTCAATTGATCGAAAATGGGACTCTTGAAATAGTGGGTTGCTTTGAAGGTGGAATCTTCCCTACTATTTGTTACTTGTTGTCTCCCTTTTTGTAGTTGACTCTGCGGGAAGTCTAGACATGTCCTTCACGGGGTGAAATCTATTACTCCCAGGTCAATTCTTTTGCATTTGTTGAAAGAAGTTATGCTTTGCCCTAGCCATCTAATCCTTACCTTCAGACAATTTAAAATAAGATTATCACAAAAATCAATGTGAAGCAGAAATTGGATGAAGCGATGCATTGATTTGGTTTGCGATGCATTGATTTGGTCTACAATGCAACTATTTTGGAATTGCGTTCCATCAATTTGGTTGGTATTAGAATACAAAAGTAAATTCCGATGGACAAATTGAATTTCACGATCCACAAATTAGATTCACGATACAAAAACTCCTTATGCACAAATTGAATCCGCGATGCACAATTTAGATTCGCGATGCACAAAATTAAAACCCCTTGAATTGTGTAGCTAAGATGAATAATTTTGGTCTGTCCAATTTGTAAAGAGAGGAGGGTTTCAAATAGGCGGAATCAATCACATAAGCTGTTTTTCGGTGAGTTCCCGTTCACTTCTTACGTCGTCTATTTGTTGGCATTGTTTTCGATTAGCGTTTTTCGTTGTTAAGTATAGAATGTGTGTTATGAGCTTCAAGCTTATATCATTGTCCAGTAGTGGGTCAGGCTTTAAATTGAGAAATTTGGCCATCTCCCGACTGGGTTTTGTCGGAAGTGAGAACAACTTAATACCCATTAATTGGTACTCATTTCTAAGTAGAAGAAGAAAATCATTATTAGATTTGGATTCACGAAGCAACAATTTAGAATTGCGATGCATTAATTTTGAATTAGTAAATCATGATGCAAAAGTTGAAATTGCGATGCATCGATTTGAAATTATTATCCAGCGCACCCCTAATCTAATTTTATTAAGGGTATACCTATCTTTTTGCTCATAAAGTGTCTTTTACCGGTTAAATAAAAGTATAAAGGACTTTAAGGGTTAAAAATTTGGTGGAGACCAACCCGGTTATCACCCAATAATTATGGATAAATTGCAGTTTACTTTCTCAAATATCTAACTGCTTTAGTAATTAGTACCTTGTTTTTTTTTTTTCCAACCGTATAAAAACACTTTTATAATATTGTTCTTAAAGTATCCCGCTTAGGTAATTTTCCGAAGGTTGACAAAAAAATTCTAAAGCTTTCATCCCGAGAAATTGAGGGATTCACCGGGATCGGATGAGAACTCGACCTATTCAGAAGAGCGATGAGCTAAAGAGAGGATTTATAGTTGATACCAAAGAGAAGAGGATATTTACTCATGGCGAAAGACTTCAATCGATGAAGATGAAGGAACAGCTCATATGAAAGGCTAGAAATTGTGATTTGGTTAGAGTGGGGATTCCCCCTTCATTAAATGCTTGAGATATTGCTTGACCCATGAAAAACCTTGTCTTGTCTCTTGAAGCTTTGAATCAAAAAAGAAGATGATAGAGAAAGCTCTTTGAAGACTAGGAGTGCGGCAATTAGAGAGAGAGAATCAACGAAAAGAGAGAGAGGGAATTTTGGCGGGGGAAGAAGGGAAGAGAAAGAAGAGAAGGAAATAAAATAGAGTTGGAACAGGCGAGAAGGGAAGGCACGGTTGGAGGAAGAAAATTAAATCGCGAGGCATGACTATACAGGATACATCAATTTTGTATCGAGATGCATTGAATTTTAATTGTGATACATCGATTTAGAATCGTGGTGTATTGCTATATTACACAATTTAAAATCATGCATTGTGATGCATATAATTAGAATTCAAAATCATGCATCGCGTTTTTTGATTTTATGCATCGGTACATGAACAAAAACCTTGTCTTCGTACGTCTTGGTTCATTAAGGATATACTCTGTTATTTTGCGTTAAAATACCTTTTAACGGTAAAAAAATTTAAGAGAGTTTTACGGTTAAATATCGATGGGAGGGGACCGGCCCTATTTCCACCCAATAATTATCTTGCCTTTTCATTTTCCATCGTTAAAGAAAAAATGTCCATATTTTAGACATTACTTTTAGAAAAACACTTATACCATTTTACTATTACTTTCCTTGCTATTTGATGTACATGTTTTGGATCCACCTCAACGACATGTGGGTCTCATCTAATGACCCAATATATTTTACATAATGTCAGAAGGTTTGGGCCGTGCAGATTGTCCACGGGCTAGACCCATTCCATCCAGGTATAAATAACCTCACTTGTCCATAGCGAAGGGGCTCTTTTTTTTTTTCTGATTTAAAATCACACACGCACTTGGAGGCTACGTGCCCTCTCTTTCATACTCAGGGTACTGATAAACGCATCAGAGGGTTTTTGGTGGGGGTCTTCCCCGCCGACTCACGATGTTTATTTTACAAATAATATAGCCAGATATCTACCACGACGTTAACATGGTCGTCGGACGGCAACTCCGACGACCCACGTCTACCGCTACTTTCGGCACCCCCGGTATGATGCTTTTTTGAACACATCACTACTTTAATAATCGAATCTCCTTTACACGTGTGCTTTAAAGCAAAAAATAAAATAAAATATCAATACATTATAATAGAGTCAGTTAATTTTTCTTAATTTATGTGTCGAGTCAAGAAAATATGAGATGTGAACAACTTTGACCTTAATTTCTTAGGAGTAATTTTTATAGGAACGGAGGGAGTAATTTTATTTTATTTTAGATGAATATATTACTAATGATTGATTCTTTTAGTTAGTTAAATAAAATACGATTTACAAAAAAAAAGATAATTTAAAAAAAATTATAATTTGAAACTTGCACGAACAACTTTGACTTGAATTACAAATAACAGTACTAACACAACACATTCGATATGTATTGAACATTTAAAAAACTAATCATTCTATATTACCTATAAAAATGATCGAGCAGGTCTTTTGTGAAACGGTTTTACTACGGATTTTAATTTGTAAGACGGTTCGAGTCTAACTCTCTCACAACTCAACTCACCAAAACATGATGGATCGGATCAAGGGGAGCGGTTTTACATAAAATGTCCGTAATACCGTATTTTCAAAGTTTTTACCAATAGAAATTACCTGTTATGAGTGGGATTAGGAACACTCCTTGGTGCCGTCCTCAGGGTTTGCTCCACAGCTTTCTTGAGCTGATCATCTTCTTCACTTTTTCCACTTGTTTTCCCCATTAATGAAGCCATGGCAAACAACATTTTCCTCGGACTGTTCTTTCGTTGATCAAGAACACTAATCTTGTCACTCAACTGCAAAGATAATGAAGTAGAAGACATGTGAAATACTAGAATCAAACTGGTTAAAATTGCCAAAGCTCTTCTACAATGGTGGATCTTCATTAGGTTAGTCGGTGTGTGATAGATCTGAAAAGAGAGTGAATATGCAAACTTGTCTTATATTGAGAGAGTGGGTATCAGATCAGTCCATGGTTTTGTATATTTCGGTATTTATGGAGTAAATTAAATATGTACAACATGCAGGGAACATGTGTCACATAAATTCATCAAACAATTAGTGTGCAATCGTAAAGAATAATTGCGGAGCGGTACACTTTTATAAAATTTTAACTGCTCTACTTCCCTATTTTTTTATTTAATCAGAAAAGTCAAATTTTCTGTTTTTCTTCCTTAAATGACCTTCCGTATGCATGTCAGAGACATAAACACACACAAATATACATTTCTTTCCTTTATTCTTTATTTTTCTTAAATCGAACAAAAAAATGCTTCCTATTCCTTGATTGATGGGCTCAGTTCCTCCTATCCTTCATCGAGCAATAAAAATGATACTCCATCTCTTATGATATTATAAGAATTACAGAAAATCAAATCTATCTTCATCTTCGCACAATTCAAGCGAGACTTGGAACGAGAACTACAAGCTAATTCTAAACCAAGAGAATCGCTGCAACTTTAGAGTTCCGATTAATGGGGAACTCAAAATCAGACAACTAGTTGATAATATTTATGATTAAGCAACATCAAATCTAATTTTTGCGATACCCAAATTTCAACAAATCTAATTTGTGCATCGTTGCCTCCGATGTGGGCATCAATTGTTACAATGTTGGCGTTGGCTGTTGCAATTCTTGCGTCGGATGGTGCAAATTGGGACATTTTCAGATGATTCAAGTTGCATATATGACTCGCTTGCAACAGACATAGAGTTTTGGAGAAAAAGTCAGAGAGGCAGGATGTGAGCATCGTTAGTGTGTGGTTTGTGGGTATACAGAGAAGCTTTATGGAGAAAAATGAGAGGAAAGACTGGTGATAAAGAGAGAAAACAGAAAATGGGGAACGGGATGATGAAAGGTGTGGAGGTAAATTTAATGGCTGATCTTTCAGATTGCTTGAATAAGTATAAAGTATGACTTTGAAGAATTGAAAGAAGCAACTGATGGGTTTGATCAAAGATGGGTTATTCAAGGGTCTGTGTATGAAGGTTGTATTGATAGAAAACTCTATGCTATCAAGAAGATGAAGTGGAATGCCTATGAAAAACTCAAGATCTTACAGAAGGATTAATGGATACCACATGAACTAAACAAGTATATAAATGTATGAAACAGTTTGACAGTGGGTTGTAATCGATGCCCAAATTTATTTACCGATGTCCAATTTTTGCATTGTGATGCCTAAATTTATTGCGAGACCCAAATTTGGGCAGTGGTTTTGTTTGTGCGCATTTTTTTTATTAAGGGTATTTTTAACATTTTACCCCAAAAATGTATTTAACCAATTGAATGAAAAGAAAGTGAATTAAAGAGGTTATAATTTCTACAAAAAAATGATCGGCCCGATTATCACCTTAATTGCAAACGAGTTTAGATCTTATGTACAACAAAGTGCAGGGGCAGATCTAGGTGTGGGGTGCGTAGGGCTCCAGCCCACCCCCAAACTTCTCAACATAAAATAACATGTCACTCTACTGCACAAACTCACATTCATCCTCTCTCTCTCTCTCTCTCTCTCTCTATTGTTGTGCTGGAGCTTTACACCACTGAATTAATCTAAATAAGGCATTTATTTCACCCGTTTTTACAAATTTCTTTTAACTAATTAAATTTCTAGGCTTTGATTGTATGATATAATGTGATATATTTGCATGCTAAATTCGTAGTAACTATTTTTAAATATTGTTATTTTGTACAAGTGTTGGTCTGAAAAATGTAGATAAAAATTTGTTTAGTAGTTATCTTTAAATTATTTCAAGATGTAGATTTTTTTGTATTTGATGTAAATTGGATTAAAAAATATTTCCAAATGTGATTAGTTTATTTTCTTCTCATACAATTTAAATATTGGTTCCCTAAAAAATATGATTTTTATGATGTTTAAAAAAATTACTCCATCCTTTTTTTAAATTATTGTCTCCAAAGTTAAAATGGACTTGAGTGGTTTTGCTGCTATGCATATAGGTCTTGCACCAAAAATAGATCTAAAATCTCGGTTTATTTGGGAAAATCATTGAGTTAGCTTTCTCCCTTCCTTTCATTTTTCGTCAGTTCCAAAATAATTGAATTTTTTCAAAACTTTTCCATTTATAAAAACACTTTTACAGACGTTAAAGAAAACCTCACATTTCATCAATATTTATAACTTAGTCAATTATTTTTTCTTAAATGATGTACCGGATCAAAGAAGATAATAATTTACAAACGAAAGGAGCATTTTTTTAGGGTTATTACTGTTTATAATATTTTTTAAATATTAAACCCATGTGATTTCAAAATCCTGGACAAAGTGTATCCCTCTATATACCACCAAACACATTTGAACATGAGTCATGATCATCCATAAGTCATATAGCTTGGTGGTACAGGGAAAGAGTACACTTTGTGTTATATGAGATAGAAGATCTGAACTCAGTAGTAAATATATGTAAGTATTTAAATTGGTTATGGCGTTACTACTTACTACATTTGACATATCAAAGATTATAGTAAAATGTAATTCTTAATTGTAACGTATAACTAAACTTGTATACTATTTTTGTTTGTTTTTTGGAAATTATTTAGCAGGTTGGCTAGCTAATCATGTGCCACTCAATTGACTATTAGAAAATTACAGGCTACATATAGCTAGTTTTATACTCCCTTCGTCCCTAAATTATCGTCTTTCTTTCATTTTTCGTCCGTTCCAAAATAATTGTCCACTTTGAAACTTACCTTTTTAGAACATCACTTTTACCACTTTACCCTTACTTTTTCACCTTACTTTAATTATGGGCCACATACTGAAATGAAACTTTAAAGGAACTACTGCATTAAACCGATATAAATAATCTAGTCGATTTTTTTTCTTAATCATTGCCCGTCAACCAAGGAATGATAATTTAAAGACGGAGGGAGTACAATAAAGATTAAATTTAGAATTCGCATGTGACTAGGCACGTGAATCAAACAAATCAATCACGTGCTCATCCTTTTTTCCTACTTCCTAGTTCCTACACCCTTCACTTCTCGGGGGAAGATGCCAAATTTCGGTGTCATTTCATTTTCGTTTTTCAAGATATTTTACGAGTCACTGATAAAACTCTTCCTATCAAGTTTTAACATAACTGCATTCTTATGACTCGATTAAAAAATCTATGGTCAAGTTAGAACAAACTTCTAATAATTAATCTACGCACTTGATGGAAATTTGAAGATTCAAATCAAATCATTAAATTTCAGTCATCTTTTCATGAGACAATTTTATTTTATTCCTGAGGTGTATTCGACGGCTCCCTAATTAGTGTTATGCATGGCTCCTTGGTAACCTCTAGTTTGGTAAGGGAAATACTACTGAAAATGAATGCACCCGAGTGTTATACATTACGGATTTGATTTGAAAAGTCTCTATTCCTTTCCTTATTTTTTTAATTACATTGGTCGGAAGATGTTTGAATCTTTGATTGTATATATAGTACTATTAATTAAGCATTATAACCCAGAATCCGTTAATCTACCTATCTCAACTTGAAAATTACTTGACTCAGTCCAATCCGTTAATTTTTTTAGATTGAAACGAGTATTTCGTTTCAATCCAAAAATATTAACGGGTTTTGTTGGATAAAACGGGTCAAATCCATTATTCATTTTGGGCATGTGAGCCTATAACCCGACTTATTTCTACCCGTTTAGTATTCGGGTTCTTATGGTTTCGACCTGTTTTCCGTCTTAACCCGATCCATATCCAATTCAATTCACCCAATTACGAGACCTACTACTAACTATATTTTTTTTTCAAGTATCTAATCAATCCTAAAATGTATTAAAGATATTATATATATATATATATATATATATATATATATATATATATATATATATATATATATATATATATACATATATATATATATATATATAAACAATAGTCCCTTGTTATAGACAAAAAGCTTCCTATTTTATTTTGGAATTTGCACGGCTCCCGATATGTTTATTGTTTACTAGTTTGCAAGTTTTTCATAGCCAGAGCTTATCCGTAGGGACAAGCAGGATACAAGTTTTTCATCCCTATCAGCCCTAATTTGTTCAAAATAGTCAACATATTAGCAAGAAAAATATGAGTGGCATACAAGACAACACGTGTCTGAGCTGGATTTATCTACTAAATAATCCAGTGATTCGGCAGTACAAGTTTATACATAGAATTTTCATGCTTTTCCAGGATTGATAAATGGATTGAAACTGGCCAATATGTTTTGGAAATGGGCAACTTGCAGTTATTTTATGTACTCTTTCTTACATTTGTTCATAGACCAACATTAACATATGTAGCATTGCGCGATAGCATCACCCGTGACTCATGAATTAAATAATATGGTAAAAACTTAGATAAAACGGTTTTATTGATATTTTTTAAAAGACGTATTTTTTTTATCCGACTCATCGTGTATTGATAGATTTAGTTATGAGATTGTGGGGCACAATCTTACGAATTAAGATCCGTAAGACTGTCTTACATGAGAGCTGTTCCAATAATATATGGGTAATGCTATGATCACTTAATAAATCTTACAAATTTGTACTAGATGAGGTGGCAGCTGATATAGTGTAAAATATAAAACATAAATATCATAATTAATCAACTACATTAGTTGTCCCCTCATTTAGTACAAAAATTTAGTACTCTTTAAGCAACTGTAGTATTACTCATGATATAACCCACCCTTTGAAGAACATAATGTTACCATTCAATACAAATAATTTAGGGTTTGTTTGCCGATCGATTTCGGTGACCTAAGACCATATTTTTTTATTTTTTAATGATTGAATTTTCTTTTGAGAGAAAGATGGTGAGACCATATAGTGAAAGTCCAAAATCACACTACAAGTGATTAGGGGTGGCAATTTAAGGCACGACACGATTGACCGACACGAACAAGGCACAAAATTATAGGGTTTGGGCTGGGGCTTAACGGGTTCGGGCCGTTATAGGGCCAACACGTAAGACACGATAAAAATGGGTTGTTAACACGATAAGACACGATAAAAATGGGTTGTTATCGGTAAGACACGATAACTAAAATATATATGTTTTAAAAATATATTTTTAAAAATTTACTAGGAGTTATTCACTTCTTTCGAACTATTTTCATGATTATTTCATAGTTTTATCATTTAAAAATTTATGACTTTTAAACTTTCGACTATTTATATTGATAAATTTTCAAAATATGTATTAAAAAATCAAAACTATATATTATATAATATTTATTGGGCTTAACGGGCTTAACGAGTCTGACTAAATAAATCGTGTTTTTTTGCTTATCGTGTCTATCGTGTCGTGCCGTGCTTTTCGTGTTTTTATCGTGTCGTGTTCGGGTTTTAATATTAGGCACGATAAGCTTATCGTGTCGTGTTCGTATTCGTGCTTATCGTGTCGTGCTGTTATCGTGTCGGCCCGATAACAGCCCATCACAACCGATTTGTCACCCTTAGAAGTGATTAGAATACAAGTTTTTTGTCCAAGTTTCTCATCATAATCCATGTGACAAACATCTGATTGGTTTGAGATACATAAATTAAAATGTGATGTCACTCTTTAACACACTACATGATTAACACCTAAATGAGATGAAAAATTTGTACAAAGAAGTTTATATCCCTATCAACAACCTACATGCATGTTATGAGCTTGATTTACACAAGCTACAATTTATCAATTTTACTCGGCTTCATTGACCTAGCGTTAGACATGGGTGTACGTGGTTCAGTTTGGTTTGATTTAGATAAAAATCACGAATCAAACATTAGAAAATAACATATCGAAAAGTAAATTATCATATAAAAAAACAATGCAAATTCTAAAATAAATACTCACACACACACACACACACACACACACACACACACACACACACACACACACACACACACACACACACACACATATATATATATATATATATATATATATATATATATATAAAGTTGGTGAAGAGCATTATGGTTGTGACACCTCACCACCTTTGAATAAATCTTCATTCTAAAGCATTCATGTGGAAGCTTTAAAAACTTTTGGTTTTCTAGCCATTAGCTAATAATAATACATAATAATAATCAATATGGTAAGAGGTATTATTATTAGTATATATAACTTCTTCTATTGTCAATAGTAGAAGACTTATATTTAAAAACTTTTACAACTAACATTACTTCTAACAAATGTGAGATATAACTCTTCAAGGTGAGATATTACTTCTAATGACTCACTTTTAATACCATACTTTAAGCTTTGATATCTTATTCATTCAAAATTTGATTTGGACAAATAAATATATCATTTCGATGTTCTTGCCGAGTAGAACACATTTGCACAATTATTTTTGTCAACAAACAAATGACACGTAAAGAAATTTGTGTCTCAAGTTGCACAATTTCTTTCACTATAAACACCAATTTTTTTTAATAAGTATTATACTTTAAGTTTTGATATCTTATTCATCCAAAACTCGATTTGGACAAATAAATATATCATTTTGATGCTCTCACCGAGTACAACACATTTGCACAATTACCTTCGCCAACAAACAAATGACACGTAAAGAAATTTGTGCCTCAAGTTGCACAATTTCTCTCACTAAAAATACTAATTTTTTTAAACAAGTATTATACTTTAAGTCTTGATATCTTATTATCCAAAACTCGATTTGGACAAATAAATGTATCATTTTGATGATCTCACCGAGTAGAACACATTTGTGCAATTACCTTCGCCAACAAACAAATAACACGTAAAGAAATTTGTATCTCAAGTTGCACAATTTCTTTAACTAAAAACACTATTTTTTTTAGCAATAGAAAAGATGTATCCCATATTGGTTAAAAATTGATATTGGTTTTAAAAATACTATTATTAAGTACCAATAGAAGAAATACGTCATACATTGGTTGGAAAGTGATGTGATTTTCAAAGTCACTAGTGTGTCATCCGTGCTCTGCACTAAGTATTTTTTTATTTCTTACTAAATTTATTAAATATGATACATACTTATTTTACAAGATATATTATATGATATAAATATATTAATTAAAATATGATATGATATTCCAATGTCATTGAATAATAAATTGAATTGCTAAAAACTTATAAATTTATTAAATGAAGTTTAAAAGATTGGTCAATTAAAAAAGCAATGGATCATATTCACTTTATTATTATTATTACTATTACTGCTCAAATAAAAAGTAAATGTTTAATATATAAAATTCTTAAGGTTACATGAGTTAGTAGAATTTTTAAAGTTTCCTCTTAAAGTTCTCTTAAAGTTAAAGGGCACATATTCAATATCCTTTTTTTTAAAACTTTTTTTTTCAATATCCTAATGAATAAAAATGAATGAAATTGGTTGTCACTTTAATGTCTCATTAATAACATAACTAGTGTTTGCACCCGTACGTTTAACGCACTTCATATATGTTTTTCAATTAAATTATACATAAGCAAAATAAAAGGCAAAAAAAATAAAATTAAAAGAATAAATTAGGGGGCACTGCTTAAATAAAAATAAATAACAATAAGGTTAAACATTATAGATTTTGGAATTTTTTTTATACATAACATTTGTTGTTTTATTTGTTGGCTTATCATATTCATTGCATATCAATATCTTCAGACCTGAACGATTTGTTACTCTTGAAACTACTACATACATCTTGTTAATTGTGATTGACATTGACTCTTGTTAATTGTCATTGCATATGATACGACCAATGAAAATTGTCTTATTTGAAACTTGAAAGACAACCTCACATCTGATGTAGTCAATGACATTCTTAGTATAAAACATTTTTCTCAAATATTGCTTCCGTTCAAAATTTTAGCTTCAACAGCGTGATGCCCAAGCTTTGTAATGATTAGTCTTGTTCTATTGCACAACCATTTAGCATAGCCAATGTTTCTCAACAACATAACCGAAACACCAACCTTAAGTGTTAGTTCATGGCTAGGCAATCATGAACACTTTATACTATTCAAAAACTCTGTAGAATGGATGTCTTCGAACAAACTTGGGTTTTTCTCTACCCTGCAGATAGAATCTGAACTTGTAAGTAATTGGGCTTGTGGCCCGATCATTTACTTCTGCCCACATGGAATATATTTATATTATTAAAGGTTAATTAGTTTCTTAATCCGAAGGGGTTTGGGATTGACCTAACTTAACCTACAAGAAATAGGGTTTCTTGTACAATAATATAAATAGGACGACTAAAGGGATTAAATGCCTAACCTATAAAGCCACGCCTAAGAAGAACACATCTTCTTGGCCGCCCTCTCCCTCTCTTTCCCTCCTATATTCTATCTCATCAAATACTCCCTCTAGTCTAAGCATCAAGAGACTTGGATTTGCGGTGTGAATCAGTATTGATATGTGTGCTACGTGATATCAATCCGACGAGATAGACTTGCAGGATTCTTGATTGTGACATACGAAGATCGTAACTCAAGCAGAAAGTCTTTCGCTTCGCTCAAAGTTCAAGTTCGCTCGAGGTAACTCATGATTACTCTTAGTTAACGAACTTGATTGTGTGATATATGTATAGATATATCCTTCAGAACTCAAATAAGTTTTTCCTTTTGAGTGATTCTTTCCAACCATGTAGTCATTTATGGTGTCAACAACATCAAGTGATGGGGCTAGTATAGCTCTTCCTTGTAAATATGACACGTCATCAAAAGAATCTAAAAATGACAGATATGTACTTTCAACTATTGATTTGATCAAATTATTATCTGATGCATTCACCAAAAGATCATCTGGAACTTCTATTGTTACAATACCATCATTGTCACCTCCATATGTTCTGTCTCCGATACTCAAAATCCACTCAAAAAAGGCCTTCAACTCGATATCGTTTTTGTCATTGCCAAGAGCTTGTAGTCTCATATTTTTCGTAAGTCTTAAAACCTTACAATGAGACCATAAATATGAAGAGTTGATTGTTGCCATGACAATATCTTGCCTACTACCTTTCGGTATAACTGGCAAAATCTGACGAAAATCTCCACCAAAAACAATAGTTTTTCCACCAAATGGTTGATTGAAGCTATCTACATTTTTGAACCTCATGATATCCCTCAAAGTTTTGTCAAGTGCTTCAAAACAATACATTTGCACCATAGGTGCCTCATCCCAAATTATAAGCTTTGTTCTCACAATTAGGTCTACAAGTGCACTCCCTTGTTTTATATTGCACGTTGAGTCTTCATTCAAATTTAAAGGAATAGCAAATCTTGAATGACATGTTCGACCATTGGGTAACAAAAGAGACGTTATACCGCTTGAGGCTACGTTCAACACTATTTCACCCTTTGATCTCAAAGCAGCCGAGAGCATCTTCCACACAAATGTTTTTCCTGTTCCACCGCAACCATAAAGGAAATAAAGACCGTCATTATCAGTTTCACATCATGCATAATTGTATTGTAGACATTCCTTTGCTCTGCTCCTCTACACAATTGTAATGTACCTTCGGTGCTCTTTAGCCAAATAACTTCTATCATACATTAACTCATCACATATGAGTCGATTCTCGAAGATTTAGACATCAAAATCATTGGGATATGACATCTCAGGGAAATCATGCAGAATTTTACCTCTACTTCGCAAAAAAATTTCAATCTCTAGTAGAGTCAAATTTTGAATTTCGTCCTCATTCAATTGTAATCCTAATAAGTTAATAACAAAGACACATATCGATTAGTGATCCAGATCGTTGCAAAATTCAAAAATGCAAGGAATGATGATTAAAATAATGATAATTAAATGAATGATAACAAAATGCCATACCTTCGTGCCCTAATATATGTCTGCGTTTGTAAATGATGTCATCTGATAAATACTGCAAACATGACTCTCATATAAACTCAGGTCGCGACAAAGATCCTGACATCAACAATGTCGCAAAAAGATTCCTCAAAAGAATGCGTGAGCCGAGCCCTGGCTAGCTTCAATAATCCTGCCTACATACTCCTTGTCATCATCCAAGAAGCCCAATAAGCAAGATAGCAAGCATCCCTGAAAGAGTTATATTGAACACCTTCTACAAATCTAATGTCCACAAAGCAAGTTGGTCCCTGCACTACATTTAACAAAGTTCTCAAGTAATACAATTCTCCTTGTCCAGGCGCAACATAAAAAATACGCCCTATAGATGAACCTTTTTGTCTTGGATGTCACTCCCTTTTTCCAGAATGCCATTCGGGAAATTTTGCACATGTCAACTTCTTAGCTGCATCATACTTCTTGTTTCCATCCATCCACGTTGTAAACATACTTTGTTTGACAGTTGGAGGATTAAGAACTTCATCAATTTGATCATTATCCAAAAATATTACACTTTGCTCATTAGGGAGATGAAAAGCGCGTCCAACTCTGAGGATCCCCAGAAGTGGATATCATAACCCAACAATCTCCAAGCAGCTTCACAAGGTGATATATATCTACAATCTAAGTAATTTTTCATCTCATCAATATTGTATCTTTGTTTGTTTCATCACCAACATTTTGATAAAAACATGCAGTCACCCTATCATGACCTTTGTTCACATACTTGAAAAGATATTTAATTGATTGAGATTGATTACACCATTCAACATTGATGTGAGCGTCATATTCCATCAAAAGCTTACGATTGTGAGGAACAATGCATTCGTTGTCAAGATTTGTTCCTTAATATTTGCTAATGCGTCCGTTGTCACCATGTTTAAACAGATATCCATCTTCATCAACAACAGTGATTTCATAAAATTTCTTTGGAAAATGTTTTGTGCAACGACCATCAGACATGCACGGGGAGGTGGGTCTAGCTCTGCCACAAGGACCATGTATGGCCATTGCATCTTGATAATTTTGGATTATATATCTTGCACCACCAATGTAGCTAGATGGTAGATAAATCTTTTTTCCATGCGAAGAAGGATTTGTTTCGCCTCGGAAAAGTGCCTCAGCTAAGCCTCGATACATTTTACATCTCAATTCCTTTTGGTGACTCCTTATATAATTCAAGCATGCAGTTTCAACCATTGTGTATACGTCAACCAAGAATTGTTGAAAGAGCCTCCTTGAAAACAAAATATTTGTTGATTCTTAATCTCTTTCCTGTATTCGGTATGCAAAAAATTCTCTCATACTAAACTTATACCGTCCACGAGATTTATTAGAATCCGAGTCCCTGAGCAAAATATCTTCCCAATAACCATCATGTCAGTACAAAAATAGCAATGGGTATTGCAACCCCAGATACGAAGGATGCAATTCAGTGATTCGCTGCAAAAGACCACTACGTGTCTCAACAACAATGTCTCTATCATCGTGTATGGTTTCGAAATCACCAACGACCAGTAAAGCTACATCATTCTTTTCTAGAAGGTTGTAATTTCTACCATCAGTTTTTCGCCTTCCAATTAGTCTGAGCTTAACATTATCACATTCATTTTGATGTATAAAGTCTCTAACCATCCTAAATGACTTCACAAGGATATTATGCTCATCCAATATATTTTTTAGGTCATATATAATCTCTTCATGTAAATTGATTGTACTCGAGTCCTGTCTGAATGTTGAAAACGAAAATAACATTGTTAAAAAATTAAGGAATTTAATTACCCGATAGCATTTATCATGTTGGCAACTTCATGCTCAGTATCATATATATAGAGTTGCGCAAATTTAGGAGTTTTTCCTTCTGTTGACAACAAACTTCCAATAAAATGATAGTTTTGGCCGTATAATTTGAAGACGGGCGAATTATTTCCTTTGTTTATGCTATAATCTATTTTACCTCCCATTGAAGTAAATGAAAACATCATATTGTGTGATCAAATGTTGTCATTAAAAAGCTTGTTTTTCTCTGTTTTTCCATACAACAAATTCTTGAATAACATCGGTGGTTCCAAAATTGGAGGGAACTAAACCTTTCCTTGCATGCAACACTGGGAGAATGTAGGATTTAGACATTTTTTTCACTCTCTTTTATGTTCTTTCTTCAAACCAAAAAATGGCATTGCAAAATTGACATTTGTTTGTTGGATCTCCCAAGTCCACGTATTCTGTATGTTCCAACCAAAGATTTTTTTTATATAAACTAAACATTGTAATAAGAATAATTTCAAACTAGAAAAAAGTAAATAAAACTTTACCTTGAGTAAAATAAGGATATTTATTCAAATAAATATTGTTGTTCGACATTGCAATAGCAAAAGAGTTAGGATAGGCTTCATTTTGGACAAGATTTGAAATTATTGAAACACTTGGGCCTACGAATAATGAAAATTAAAAGAAATAATATCATAAATAGATTAAATAGAACTACAATTCATTAGTAAATAGTATAATACTTATAAACATAAACAAAACTTTACATTGAGTAAAAGATAGGGGTTTATCTAAACGCCTTTTTCTTGTTATGAATGGTAGTTTCCATATGTTTTGAACAATTTTCATGATTTATTGAATCAACTACTGGCGAGATACTTGAGCCTGTGAAAGGTGAATATGTATATATCTTGCTTTCCCCTTTGTTGAATATTGGTATAGTAGCTGGAGAGAAAATGTATTATTTGAAATATAATTATAAATAAAAAATAAAAAAAATTCTCTTTAATTATGGTAGTATAATATATCATACCATTCTTGATATCTGATCCAGGAAGTATTAAAGTCGAATACACCAAATTTTGATTAGAATCTCCAATATTATATTGTTGGGAAGCAATATTTTCTGGAACATAATTATATATATGGTTATTCAATTAAAAAAAAGCAAACACCAAAAAGATCATTCAATCATACTATAAGACACATATATAAACATGTATATTCTATTTTTATGTATATTTTTGTTCATTCAATTATTAAGTAATGTTAACCTTTTGAACGCATGATTGCATGTTATATACATTATTAATGGAAATGAACCTCATCAAAATTTCCTCAAAATAAAAAGGGTTTGAAAGATAAGTACTCACACCATTATGCAACTTTATCAAAATTGTTTCCATACAATTTCAGTATATAAATATTGATTAAAAAAAAAACATACACTCTATTCTCAAAAATGACTTTCATTGGAAGTTTAAAATTATCTGATATAATATTGCAGTATCAAGAATTTACACATTCAGTAAGAAAGATTTTCTGATATAAACAATAATTTTTTCGAGAAGTTATTTTGATAAAAAAGAAATAGAAACATATATTTTTTTAATGTTAAATAACAAATTCATTGATAAAACATATCTTTTAATGAATTATCTGAGATCTTATGTTTTTTGGAGATCAATGTTTATTTTGTGATCTCCATATAATTTGAATGTAACCTTTGATGGCTCTTCGGACTTTGTTGTACACTATGTATGTGGTGGTAAGAGTGAAAGATGGTTTTTGGAAACTGTATGACTTGTATAATTTAGTAGGGAAAATGATTCTAAAGTAGTCAAATGGAAAACTTTAACCTCATTTATAAAAGGGATGCCCTACAGGCTACAACACTATTAGCTTGCATTATTTTAACGAGTTTCTTCCTTAGATGCTTTTAATGATGAATTGCACTAACCAATATAGCAGCTTTATTTAAAAAAATTGTCTGGTTTATAATTGGACTCTTCGTCCTCTGTTATGTTCATTTGCAATAATTAATGTGTTTATTATTTTAATGTGTTTCTTCCTCTGGTGCTTTTAACAACGACCTACACTGAGCAATATTGTAGCTTTATTTAAAATTTATGTCTGGTTTATAATTGGACCCTTCATCTTCTGCTAAATATTATTCATTTGCCATAAATAATATGTTTGTAAATGTGATTGGCATGTATTATTTTAATGGGTTTCTTCCTCACATGCTTTAAATCATGAACTACACTAAGCAATATAACAACTTTATGTTAAATTTATGTCTAGTTTTTTGACAGCTTTGATTGCATATATTTTTGGTTAGTTTTTTGTTTTGTTTTATTTTACGTGCTTATAATACTTTGATTGAATCATTACTTTGTTATGGTAATTCAGCTGATTTCAGTTGTTCTTTTTTTGCCCAAGAAAGAATGGAGCTTTGTGTTGAGTAAACTTTGTTTGCCCGCATCTGATGATGCTTGTCTGTTTATTGTTTATTTGTTACTTTGATTGACTTTTACTTTGTTATAGTGAAATATATCCTAAAGAGGTTACTTGAACCACTTTTATGTTTGAAATTTTGACAATTTATTACTTTTAATCATTTTCTTTATGTATTCATTATATTTTTATTAATCATGAAGCCAAAAATAAATCAGATGTTTCTTTTGAAGTATTTTTTATTAATAATTTTCCTTATTGGTGTTTTAGTCATATTTACAACAACTTTATTTACTATAGTATTGTTTATTAATAATTTTCCGTTTTGTCATCAACTTTTAAATTGGTTTGTTACTGATGTTGTTACAATGTTTTATGATCTTAGTATCTATTTTCTCTTTGAATAACATTTTATCTAAAATTGTTATAATAAGTTGAAAAAAATTAAAGTTGCAAGTTTTAAATAGAGTTGTTTATAGTTTTTGCCAAACTTAGATACCCAATACTTTTATCATATGCAATTTACTAAAATTAAAATCTGAAAATAATCCATCACATCAAAACAAAATTCCCTAATAATAAGAGTTCAACTATAGGGATCAAAAGATACAACTTTTAAATTGATATGCTCCAATACTGTTCTTCAGCAAATTCACCCTTAATACTTTTCTGTCTTTATGATTTTGTCACACTTCATGATTTGAACTTTCGTTGACGAACCACCATCCTCATCTTGATTTTGTTTTTGTTTTTCTTTTGCTGATGAATCCCCATCCCCAACTCTACAACTTGTAGTTGTGTACTCGCTTGACAAAAGAAGTCGTTTGGAGACACTTTTTGGTGTTGTATATTCATTATCACTCATGGAGTCGTTTATCTATAATGTCATTTCAGAAACAAACATATAATTAAATCGATATACATTTAAATATATATAAGTGCGGATTTCATTTATATTTAAAATACTTAATTAATACGTCTATGACTTCTTCACATGCCTCAATAAGTGTTGATGGAACATCTTTTTCTAATCAAAATCAAATTAAGTTAATCGTTTTAAATTGTTATATGTTAAATTTGCATCAAAATCGTAATTTTTGTACTTACCCTTTTGATGCCAACGTTTTTTTTTCCTTAAACTTATCAATCAATTTCTCATCGGTTGAAACACAGCTCACAGAATAATATGTCTCAGCACCTGTAATATTTTATTGTTTTACACTCACCTTAAATAGTGTTGTTCGTCCAACTAAGGACTCTATCTCATCAGGATAAGTATCCTTCAAAACAACATAGTTACTGTTCTTTTCTTTTGCATTTTTCTCTTCCTGTATGCAAGGAAGTTGTTATTAGTTAAGAATCAAGATTTTGAACAAATGATTTTTTTTAAAAGTAACGGCTTACCTTGCGTATTTGCTCCTTTAATTGTAATGTCGTCTTTCCTAGAAGAGTTTCACAAGCTTGATCCCACATTATAAATTTTGCACAATTGTTTCCAGAAAGGACATTGACCTTAACCATGTACCTTGGTATGGCATTAGTCTCGATCCTTTTACATGATTCACAAACATGCCCGGTTCTTGTGATGAAAAGTTTCTTTCTGCATTTCTTACAGCTATTATAGGACCAATTTCTATCTTTTATCAATTTTGAAATCTGGCCAACAGCCTAATAGAAGCCATCCTTCAAAAAGATAAATTACATTTGTTATAATAATCTATACAAATCTTAGCTGTTTTTATTTGTGCAAAGGGTAGACAATGTTTTACAAATTGAATAATATTCAATTGTTAATATGCATAGAACTTGGGTACATGATATTATATCAGCAACTGAAACAACTTCTATGGTTCCACTTTCAAGTTCATCCATCCCACCTCCTGTATTGATGGAGGAAAGTTGTGCAATCTATATCTATATCTATATCTATATATCTATATATATATATAATGACAAGGGTGGATTTCTCCCTCCAAATCTCACTTTTGAATTATTGACTTTTGAATTACCATTTCACTCTTTCTCTCTCCTATCTTCTATGGTTATATTTCTCTTTCTCTCTTCCGTCTTCTCCATATTTTCTCTCTCATCACCACTATCTCCTCTTTTTTAAATATGTTTAAACATTTTTCTCTTTTTAGACATAAAAAATAGTAATTAAAATAAAAATAATAGTTCTGAAGTCAAGAAAACAAAAATATAAGAGGTTAGTAAAATAAGAATAATTTATGAAACAAACAACTATAAAAAATAAAAGTTACAAAATCAACAAAACAAAAATAATTTAATGCGGAGGTTAGTAAAATAAAATCATTTACGGAACAAAAGTTTAAAACAAATTCTTAAAAATATATATGTAAAAAAATACGTTAGTAAAATAAAAATATTTGATGGAACAAAAATAATAGTTACAAAGTCAATAAAAACAAAAACAATTTAAACTAGGTTACTAAAAGAATAAAAATAATTTACGGAACAAAATTTTAAAACAAATTCTTAAAAATAGCTATGTAAAAAACATTAGTTAAATAAAAATATTTGATAGAATAAAAATAATAGTTATGGAGTCAATAAAACAAAAATAATTTAAACTGAGGCTAGTAAAATTATAAAAATAATTTACGGAACAAAATTTTAAAACAAATTCTTAAAATAATTAGGTAAAACAAAAATATGTTAGTAAAATAAAAATATTTGATGGAACAAAAATAATAGTTACATAGTCAATAAAACAAAACAATTTAAACTGAGGTTAGTAAAATAATAAAAAAAATTACGGAACAATTTTTTTTTCGTAAAAATAATTCTTAAAAATAAAACAAAAATAATAGTTACGAAGTCAATAAAAAAATATAATGGAAGTTATTAAAATCAAAATAATTTACAAAACAAAAATAATTGTTAACGGTAAAAATAATTTCGTTATTTTGATTTTAGCTTATTTTTTTCTCAGAATTTTATTTATTCATAAAATACGAATATAATTTAATAAAAGTAATCATTCAAAAGGAATAACTTATTTGAGTTCACGTTCTATTTGAAGGACGAAAAAAAATTAAGTTTGTTCCAAGACATTCATTATATAGAGTTTTTCAATATTATAAAGTGTTCAAGGTTGTTAGGCCATGAATTGACACTTAAAATTAGTGTCCCAGTAATGCTATTTAGAAACATTGACCATACTGCAGGGTCGTGCAATGGAACAAGACTAATCATCATAAATCTTGTGGATCACATTGTTGAAACAAATTTTTTAAAACGAAGCAATGTTGGAGAAAATATTTTTAACATAAGATTGTCATTAACTTATCCGATGTAAGACTGTCTTTCAAGTTCAGAGAAGACAATTTACATTGCGGGTATCATATGCAATGACAATTAACAAGTTTCAAAGTTAATAATTGCACGCAGATCTCTTTTAGAAGAAAAAAAATCAGTATTTAGCCGTAGACAGTTATATGTCGTAGTTTATAGAGTAACAAATTATTTTGGTTTGAAGATATTGATATGCAGTGTAGATGAAAAACCAACTAATAAGACAACAAATGTTGTGTATAAAAACATTTTTTTAGAATCTATAATGATTAATGATATACTTATGCGTAATTGTTAATAAATCGATCCTCCTTATTTTGTTTATGTACGATTTTACTGACGTGTGTTTAACGCACGGGTTAAAAAACTAGTTTTCTTTAGGGGTAGAATCGGGACGGGACCCGTCCCGATAGAATTCAAGATTTCAATTTCCTTCCCGATCCCGTTCCCGATAAGTGTCGGGGCCCGACGTGTCGGGATCCCGACAGTTCGGGAGATAAAAATCCCGTAATCCCGACTATAATATTTATGAACAATATCTCTGACACTAAAATATTTTTAAAATGTCTCCATCATGATTAAGATTTTAGACTGTATATTTATAAGTATACTTGAATATTTAGTTAATGGTGGGTATTGATGAATTTGTCATTATGAACAAAATACACCCCTCACTCGCAGGAGAAGAGTTGCACTAAGTGTAGAAACTTGATAGATAAAAAAAACCACAACATTGTGAAAATGAATTTAACAAATACCATTAAATAATTTTAGCAAGCACACAATAGACATTGTTTGAAAGATAGTGTTTTGGCTTGACAACAGTACACACTCAAAATATTTAAAAAATTTTAATTTTTTTTAAAAATTAGTCGGGACGGGTCGGGAATCCCGACTGGATTGATATATTTCCCGAATCTCGTCCCGAAATAAGTCGGGATGGGAAATATCCCAACAAAGTTGGGATCGGGACGGGTGTCGGGTCGGGACGGAAAAACGGGACTTTTTGCCAACCCTAGTTTTCTCTAATGAATTCGAGTCTTCAAGGAATGACCTAAAGAATAAAATCAAAGAATTTTTTTTGATTAAATAATTTATTTCATTTATGAATGATATTTGATTTTATTATGTTGAATACTAATTTGTTTATTTTAAATATTGTATTATAACTAATTAGTTGCATAATCACCAAGTAACATTATTCAAAAAAGTATAGTTACTTGTAGACATTACCTTTTTATCTCTTCAATTGCGGGCACTGTTGAATCTGCTATTATTTTAGTAGCATAGAAGACATTGGAAAGAGTTATTTGTCCTGGATTGTAGATTATTCAAAAATTATCAGATTTAAGAAAATTATTTCCATGTTCTTACTAAATGATTTGAGAAAATATTTTACCTTGAAATGTTTTTGGCTTGCATAAGTGAATCAACACCACCAGTGGATCTTTGGTTAAAGTTTCAATATGTGTCAAAATTTCTTCAGTATAACATCCCCTCAATATGCATTTTAGCCTATTCTTCCTGTAATTAAATAGATAAAGTAATCAACACATTTTAACACAAAATTTAATGTTAGATTTTAACTCAAAAGTTGAAGGATATATTCTAGGTCCTCCAGCTCACTGTCAATGTATTTTGCATTTGACCTGCCTTTTGTTTGATGTTTCAAATAACCCTTTCCAACAACCTTGCCTAAAACATCTGTAATTGAAATCAATTGGTTTTTCAGATCTAGGAATATATATTGAACTTCAAATATTTAATGATACATCTATTTAACAATTAAAATGGTATGAGAAACATACCTAATAATCCAACACCATTTAAATTTTATAGTGTCATAATGTCTGGAAATTTGGTAATTTTGTATAGTGCCTTTGGAAAGTTTTTGTCCCCTATAGTAAACACATCAGTTGTGTACATGAAGTCCAATTTGTATTTGTTTGTTAATATTCGGTATTTGCTATTATTTTCAACCACACAAATATTCGAAATGTAGTACAAATAGGTCTCATGGAAAGATGACTCAAACTTCTGAATCAATAATTTGTTAATTGAAGCGTGAAAACGGTTGCCTTGAAATAGAAAACAATAACCAATATAGTTTATTTTTCTACTTATATGGTTAATTGATATATAATCTTACAAAATAAAGTAATGAGAAAGTTGTATTTATTGTTACCTCTGCATCAATGACAATTAACTACATGTTTGGTTTGAGATTCAGATAATTATTTGCTGAAATCATCCACTTTCTTACCAATCTAACCTTTATAATCCGGTCTGTTCTACCTTTGTGAAGGTCTTTAATAGGGAATGAGTAAAAGCCATGGCAACAATTTTTTTGTGTGAAGTTAAGTTCTCAAAGAGTGAAATGTAAGTTTGAGAATGTTGTATTATATTTATATTGGGGAAAGGAATACGAAAGGAATACAAATCATCAATTTGTTTTTAGATGGTGGGAGTTTTGAAATTTGAATATGTTGTTTGGCACAATTGTCTATAAATGTAAAGTTTGAGAAATCAATAATACTTTAGGGATTTTTGTAGATAGAATGCATGTAGTACGTATTTCAAGACTGCTGTTGACAACTCTCTGACACAACTATCGAAATATATAAATATATTATATAATATGGTTCTTTAACCGAAGATGAAAGAGTTTCTTTTTTTTGGAAAGTGAGTTTTGACGGGATTTTGCCATTTATAGATGCACCTGTCTTTATCTGTATATAGATATAGAATAGAACCAAATTATCATTTCTCTTTCACCCCTCCTCCTCTATCTAAAGACTTTTTGTATTTCCGTTTTCGTATGATTCATAATTTTTTTTGCAAATTATTCCAAGTAAACTACTCTATCGATCTCGACATGATCAATAAACATTTTCATACTTGTGAAATGGTTGTGTTTGCCTTCAGTTATTTTTTCTTGTAATAGTTAAAAAAAAGGTAAGGTGAATACATAAAATACACACATTTGGTAGTAATGACCGTAAGCAATAATATTTATACACATATGTAGAGATTTTAATTTATTAAAAGTATTTATATAGTTAATACATAAATCAAACTAAAAAAATTTATACCAAAATTAAAATTGAAATAAAAAACTAAAACAATCAAATACTAAAATCAAGAGCAAAATAAAAAACCAATTTATACTGAGTAACAATTATCAAATTTGAAATTTGAAATCAATACTAAATTGAAGAAATTAACACAAATAAAATCATAACTAAAAAAATAAAACATTAATAAAAATAAAATAACAGTTAAAAAAGCAACAATTAAGATCAAAACCAATATAAAAACTCAAACAAAAATCTAAACTAAAACTAAAATCGATGCCAAAACAAAAAATCATAATCAGTCAAAATCATTTTTTTAAAATCAAAATAGAAGCAAAAGCTCAAATTGAAACAAAACTGTTAATCAAGAATCATAAACCAAAATTGAAACACAAAACAAATCTAGGAATCAATAACAACAATAAAACATAAATTATATTTAAAATCCAAAATAAATAACAAATAAAACTAATATCAAAATAATCGAATGAACAAAATTAAAAAGTAAAACAAATTGTGAGGGCCAACGCCAATAAATCATTAAAAATCATGGTATTATCTAAAAAATGAAAATGAAACCAAAATTAAAGCAAATTTTTAATTATCATCCATCAAAATCAAAAGTCAATCACTGAAATTGCCTAAATTCTCGTAGATAGTTATGTAGTAGTGATGGAATAAAATGTTTCTTTTTGTTTCGCTTTCTAAGAAATAACCATAAATAAAAACTAAAATAATTGTCTAAACAAAAACCAAAACTAAGATAAAAACTTACAAAAAAAATTAAAACTAAAACTAAAATCACAGTCAAAATTTAAAAAAATCCCAATAAGTTGTTATCACTATATTATCATCTAGAAAGAAAATACAAAAATTAAAATCAAAAATCAAAAGCATAATTATAACAAAAAAATTAATCAAGAAACTGAAAAATCTAACCGTAGTAAAAGGAAGAGCAAGGCGAGAAGAAATAATTCTCTAGTGATGTCCAAAAGAATGGAACTCTTCAAAAGAAGAAATTGATGAAAGTTACTGACGGCGAGAGAAGGATTAGAGGAGAGATAGACTTGTCGGAGTTATCTCTCTAAATATAAAGTGAGAGAGAGGGGGGAGAAAGTGAGATAAAACTCCAACAAAGAGGAGAGACGTTTTGGAGGCTCTATATATATCTTGTTGCGTAAAAGGCTTGTGAAAGATGAAGAGAGAGTCGAGAGGTTTGATCTTTGATAGTAAGAGAAAACCTTTCGGCCTACTCAAGTCCTTTTCCTCCATACCCATTAGCTAGAGTTTTAATCAAATGTTGTTGTGAAGAAGTTTTTAGTTAAAATACTTCTCCTAATATATATACCTATATTCTAATGCCCCTTATTATAATAATAATTATTAAGTATTATTGTTAGTTAATGATTGCAAAACAAAGAGTCTCCATGAATTATAAAGTCATGTCTTCACAATTGAGATTTAACAAAAATGAGTGATATGGCACAACCATAGTGTTCCTCACCAACTTTATATATATATATATATATATATATATATATATATATATATAGGTTTGATAAAAGACTTTTATCATTATTACCAATAGAAGATGTATATCTCACACTGGTTAGAAAATGATGTTGAGTTTAAATTATTTTATATTATTACCAATAAAAGAGATATATAACACATTGTTTAAAAAGAAAATGTTAGATTTTAAAGTCTTTAGACTAAAGACTTTCACTTTTACAAGAGATGTATCTTATATGGTTACAAAATATTATATTATTATTACCAATAGAAGAGATGTATAACACATTAGTTAGAAATTGATGTTTGTATTAAAAATATTATTATTAATTACTAATTGAAAAAATGTATTATACATTAGTTAGAAAGTGATGTTGATTTTCAAAGTTTTTTGATAAAAGACTTCTACTATTATTACCAATGGAAAATGTATATCTCGCATTGGTTAAAAAATAATGTTGATTTTTTATTATTTTAGATTATATAAAAGACTTACTATTATTAGCAATAGAAGATATATATATATATATATATATATATATATATATATATATATATATATATATATATATATATATATATATATATATCACACATTTGTTATAAATTGATGTTGGTTTTAAATTACTATTATTACTAGTAAAAAAGATAAATATTACATTGGTTAAAAAGTGATGTTGATTTTAAAAGTCTTTAAATAAAAAGACTTCTACTTTTATCGTTAATAAAAGAGAAGAGAAGAGAAGATATATATATATATATATATATATATATATATATATATATATATATATATATAGTTTGGTTTGATTTGGTTGGATATCAAAAATTGTAAATCGAATCGGTCTCTGAAACTGAGCCGTCTTAAACCAAAACCGAACCAAATCGACTAATTTGGTTTGATTTTGTTCGATTCCAATGTACGCCCCTTGACTAGTGAGGGGAACTCCTATAAATTTTATTTTGGTAGGTGAGTCCAATATGGAAAGTTAGGGTAGGAATTAGGAACTAGGAACGAGGAAGTAGGAATAGTGGAGGCCTGAACATTTGAACAAGTTGAACAGATCTTTTAGGGTCGGACCCTTTTGAGATATTTTCAACCTTTAAGATCTTACATATTTTTATTTAACCAATAAAGTATATTTTTGAGGGCAAAATGACGAAGATATTTTAAATGAAATTTGATTAGGTTTGCTTCATTGGAAAAAAAAATTATGCATCGGGATTAATTATGCATCATAAATTTTTTTCAGGGGTAATCCAATTTTTGCATCATAAAATAACAATTGTGAATCGAGATTAATTTTGCATCGCAAATCCAAAATTGGGCATCAGAATTTTGTTTATGGGTAATTCAGTTTGTGCATTGGAAAATAAAAATTGTGCATCGAAATTTACTTTTGTATACTAATTCCAAATTGATGCATCACAATTGTGCATGGGGATGCAATAATTGGGGCGGATCAATGAGGATCCTAGCTTGTAACTAGTGGTCGAGATGCTTTAGTAATTCAAACTTCGTTGGCCAAGGTCAAAGGGCAAACTAAACTTACTTCCCGTATCTATTCCTTCTCTTCGTCAATTCTGGCCCTCTGCCAAAATGAATTGACGAAGGAGCTTTGGTTTTGGATTGACCAGTCTAGTACTGAAGAACTAATTGATGACCATCAGGTGCTATCGTATACTAGGAGACTTCTCTTTCATGGCTCTAATAGGACTGTAAATAAATTTTTCTATAAAGAATGAAATATTTAGAACCTTACCCCGAAAGAGCTTATATGCTCTCTACAACCTCTGCGCTTACTCCGTATAAACATAAAGGACCTGAATCATATGTATATGTTGATGAGGATGATCCGTCACCTTCACTTCCTTCCTGTGTTGTCTATGGATTCTGTTGAGGTGGGGAGACTTCTAGCAATTCGAAGCAGGCGGTGAGTTAGGTGGTGGGCATTTTAGAAAGAAATAAACAAAAGTGGACCTTTCCAATTTTTTTTTAAAGAGATACTTAAGCGGTTACAATTTGATAAAGGTGGACCTGTCGCAATTATTCTCAATTCAATTGCAAGTAGTCTAAGCTTTATGAAATTATTTTTTTGAACTGAAATTCAGGCAGTTCACTTTCCCAAATTTATAACCCCTTCAGTCCCCCGTTCTTTTTTTCACTCGCAAAAGACAATTTTTGAAATAAATGTTCCTATAACATCCAAATTCAGAGAACACTGTAAATTTCTTCTTCTTCTTCTCCCTCATTCGCCCGAAGATGCAAAAAAGTATGAAGTCGAAAGAGAGTGGAGAGTTGGGTAGCGAGGAAGAACGGTAGATACTATATACTATTTTTCCGTTACCCAAATTTCCCACTTTTTTACTAATTTATATATGTTTATGCTATTGTTGGTGTTCTTTTTCTTCTTTTATTATTTGTGTTTGTGTGATTCAAAATATATTTAGTAACACAAAACACAAAGCTCTGTTTGTGTTTTCTATTGTTATGCATGTAAACTGTTCGATAAAATGTTTGAATAATTTTTTTTCCGTTGTTTGACACCTTTTTGAATCTGGACGCATCAACGTTGAATCGCAATGTATTATTTGTGAACCGTGATGCATTGATTTAGATTTGGGATGCATGAAAGATACATATAAATTCGAATCATTTGTTGATTGTGTAGTGGAAAGAATGTAGCTGAATGTCTATTTTCATAACAAATTTTGTATTGTGATGCATCAAATTTTACATTGTGATGCATCAATTTTTGCACCGCGATGCAAAATTGGACTAGGTAAATAAAATTGGATTAAGTAATAATTAAAATTGATTTTTGCATCACGATGCATAAAATTTTGAATCTCGATGCAAAATTGGACTAGGTAAATAAATTTGAATTAGATAATTAAAATTGATGTATCGCGATGCAAAATTGAACTATGTAATTAAAATTGTTTTCATTTAAATTGATGCATCGCGATGCATTTTCGTAGCGCGTCTCAAGCTCATTAAGGGTATTATCGTTTTTTTACCCCCCAAAATATGTTTATAGTTGTTGACCGGCCCGCAATTATTCATATATATTTTTCTCTTTAAGATATCACTTTACCATTTTCACATGTAGTTTGCTTGCAACTATAATTAATTGAGATATGTAGAACATGATGAAAATGTATAACTAGTGATACTCATTTGTGATGCACATGAATTACAGTCACGAATTGTATTTCTCAACATATTAAACAATGAGCAGAAAAAGAAATAATTGAAGTTTTATGTCAGCAAGGGACATCTTTTAAAAAAAAGATAAAGAAAAGAAAAGAGATAGTTGATAGATGTGGATTTGAATTAAAAATTAACATGCAACTTTCTCGTGGATAGTGGGAGGGAAAAATGGATTTTGTTGTAGTAATAATTATAGATATGTCAATTGATTTTTGTTAATTTATATGTCGAGTCAAACATGATTCTGTTTTAGAAACGAAAGAAATAACTTTAAACCTAATTTCTTTAACCAAAATCTTAGAAACTTTCTAAAAAAAATCCAAGCGTTGCAGCGATAACCCCCCGACCCCTTAGGTCTAAATAACGAAGCTGGCTACCTTGAATTTAGTTCGTGTTCAGTTTGGCAAAAATCTTGTTTGAAATTGGTTCTTAAGATAATAAACCAATCTCAAAAAATTGAAATAAAATTTTAACATTTTTTCTTAGATAGAAGGGGATTTTAGTCAAGTTTCATGAAAACATGCTACATTTATCAAAACCATAAAACATGGAGGGTGCAAAATGCCATTGCTTCCAAAAGGAGACGAAAGCGGGCGGAATCCAACCCAAAAGTAGAAACTGAAATAACATTCCATATATATAAAGGGTGTTTCATTTCATGTCCGCGTCGCCATCCCCAATATATAAACCACTTCTTTCTTCCCTTACTAATCCTCCGACCCGCTCTATAAATTTCTCCCATTTTCAAATTCTCTCTCTCTCTCTGTCTCTCTACCGAGCTCTCTCTCTCTCTTCCTTCAAGCTCCTTGTTGAGTGACTCGCTTTATCCAAACCCTATCGTTCAATTGTCCAGGGTTTCAATTACTTCAATTGAAAGATCTCGACCTTTTGACCTCCGTGACTGCAAAGGTGAGTTTACGAATGCCAAAATCCTCAGTTCATCAAATTGATTATCACACACACACACACACACTGTACTTTTTTCTTTGACAATTTTTATTCGAGGTTTAGGGCTTGAAACGTGAAGGTTGTGTTCCCTTCCTTTATTTTTTCCGCTGTTTATAGTTTTGCTGGGGTTAATTTATCAGTTTACGATTCTGGAGTTATTGGAAGATTAGGTCTTGATTCCAATTTTGATTTTTTTTTTTCGTTTTCAATTGTGCATTGAGCTCCTTCCAGTTTTTGTTTTATTTTTGGTGTGGAATTAGGGTTCCGTTCTTTTTCAGTGAAAATGATTTCTCGAATTTTTGGTTGGTAGTTTCAGAAAAGTAAGTTCATGGAAATAGGTCAACAACTGTACAATATTTTACAAGTCAAAGGGAAAACTCTATTGCATTTACCAAAAATAAGAAACAAAGTACTTTTATATGAAAATGATATTCATGATAATGACTCCAATCGCTTTACGCAAGTTCTTTGCCCTGGAATTTACAAAATCTAGGGTTTCAATTTTTGAAGATAGTTTTAGCCTTCTAGGTACTTGTTGTAATGACCCTTAGAAGTTTTTAAATTGGTTTTTTGGGATGGGATTGATGAAATGAAGTGGAATTTTGTTCTTGCATTGAATTAGTGGATTTGCGGGTACATTAAATGGGTAGAGTTGCTTGGCTACTTCACGAGATCCCAAATATTTCCCTATTCTTATTAGGTAGCTAGCCAACAGAAATAACCCATCAGAGTAACATCACACGCAACTCAGTATGGTTACCAATTAATCCTTATTAAAGCACCCTAGCTGGCGGTGGCCAGAAAGACACAGTGTGCCTCCTGTATTAGAAGAAGAGAACTAAATTGTACCAGAATTTGTACCGTGAACATGATCATCATGTTAGTTGTTACTCCAATCAATGTTGACCTGGGAAACTCTTTTGACTTTTGAGTTGTTGTCTTTGAGCCTATGTAACATTTATAATGGTACCCATGCCCTAGATCCAATATCTTCTATAATTTGTTGATACTAAGATTTTATTGGAGTGATTATTGGTAGAGTAGAGTTAGGGGTTGTGGGTGAAAATTGCATGCTTTATATGTGTGTGTGTGTGTTTGTTTGTCTATAGTTTGGGCTTTTTAACCTTCGATCTCCTGGCCGGCATATTCATCCTACTTTCCACAGCCTTGAATGATCATACTCTCTTTACGAAATCTACCTCATTTTAAGCATTGACTCTGTCCGCAAGGGTGATCGTGGATCCATTCTTTCTAATAATAGGGTTCTGGCAGCTATTGAGTTATCATAAGATAAGAAGTGAGAAATCGAGAAACTCGTACCGGGGAATTGAGGCCCGCATTACCCATCACTATACTAATCCACCACCTCTCTATCTATGTTTCTGTTTTTTATTCTATATACTTTGTTTTACATTTTTCTGTAGAATGAGTCTGAGGTGAAGTTTTCCCTAACAAAGATGAAGATAGGGAAGGCTTTAGTACAGGATGGATTTCCCGTTAAGTATGGAGGTGCCTAGGGGATATATACGTGTCTTGGCTAGTAAATTTACTTAATAAAATCATGATATTGGATGCCTGATTAGTGGAGGAAGAGCACTATAGTGTCAATCTCTAAACATAAAGGAGATATCCAATTATAGATATAAGACATTAAATTGATGAGTCATACAATGAAGCATTGGGACAGAGTAGTTGAGAAGAGACTAATTGTGAGATAATAGTGTGATAGTGTCGGGGAATCAGTTGTGGAACAGAGAGAATTTGTTTAAAAAATAGAAACATTTTTTTTAATTTTTAAAAAGTGCACAGTTAACTAATGAAAGGAAATAGAACATAGTAAATTTGTTTAGAAAATTGAAACAATTTTATTTAATTTTTTTAAAAAACGGTACAAAGTTAAGACTGTTGAGTAATGAAATTTAATAACATCGAGTAAATTTGTTTCAAAAATAGAAACAAATTTTTAAAAAAAGGATAGAACTGACACAATGAAAGTTGGGCAGAGTCAATGAGTCAACGCAGAGTATTTTATATCTGTAAAATAATCAATACTGTGAAAGTCAAACAAAGCTATCACAGAGTCTAGAAAGCAGAGTCAAGAAAGCAGTTTACTTGGAATAGATAATGCAAGCTGAAGACAAAACCTAGCCTTGAAGTCGGAACCCTATCCTTGAAGTCGAAAGCAGAAGCCGAAGTCTTAGACCTGAGTTCGCAAGTTGAAGATGAAGCCCTAGGGCTCGTATGAGTGTCGCAGGGTTGAAGATGAAGCCCTAGGGTTCGTATGAGTGTTGCAGGGTTGAAGAAGAAGCCCCAGGGCTTCATATGAGTAGTATCGCATTCGTCGTCGTGGTCTAAGACTCTGAATTGGGATTTTGGGTATTTTAGGCTTTATTATATATTTATACTAAAGCTAAACAACGTTGTTTGGTAGTTAAAAAAATAAAAAAATAACTGAGTGACTTATAGGCTTTTTCAGCGCCTCCCGCCTCCCAAAAAGGCGCTAAAGGCTTCGCCTTTTCAGCGCCTCTTGCACATCGCCTCACCTAGGACACATGAGGCGCTACACCCTTGCCTCACCTCGGGCGCCAAAGGCGCTCGCCGTTGACAACTATGGCTGGGTGAAGTGGAGAAGCGATGGAGTGTTATGTGATACATGTATAATTGAAAGGAAAGTTTTATTGGATACCTATGAGGCCTGCGTTACTTTATGGAACAAATGTTGGGAAACTTAAAAGGACATGTTACATAAACAAGTGTAGCTGATATGAGGATGTGGAGATGCATATGCGGTCAAAGTAGGAAAGATAAAATTTGAAATCCATGGATTACTGGACCGTAGGAGTTACCCTAGTAGGAGATAGAATGAGTGAAAATCGCTTAAGATGGGTTGGACATGTACAGCGCAGACCACTAAGTGCAACTGATGAGTTTGGAAGTCAAGTTAGTCTGGTTATAACCAGGCTAAGAGGTTGGGGAAAATGAAGCTTAAAATGGTAAAAAATAATAAAGAAGAATACGAAGGAATGTGGCTTGTGTTGACGTTGCATTCCACTGAACTGGATGGCAAAAGAGGATTTGTGTAACCGATCCCAAGTCATTGGGACAAAGGATTGACCTATCTTTTCAGCAGGATCAAATTCATAGGCTGTGAGTTCTTCGTGTCAAGCTTGTTAATAGTTTTTTATCATCATCTGTCCTACCATTGGATCTTTAGATTTCTTTTTCTTTCATATAATTGTTATATATACCTGATTAGGGGAAATAATAATGTTCTTATTTGATGGTTAATACTTGATTTTGGCACCTGAATTACTTTAATAATGGTTTGATTGGCAGATGCCTCTCTAAGTACATCTGAGACGGTGGGTTTTCCCCTAACTGTATTTTTCTATTGTAGATTCTGGAGTGTTTTTACACGAAATCCAAAGGTGTTTAACAGTATCTTAAAAGTTTTTTTCTGCATGAGATGTGTTGATAATCGATAATATGTTGCTGTTTCATTTTTGAATTGAATTTCCAACTAATTATATTTTAACTTGATAAATGATGTGCGGCTATGATAAAACAATGTGTCTGAATTTATTTTGGGATTTACTTTGTTTCGCCAAGTTTAGATAATTAGATGGAAGGATAACTGAAGAACCTTCTTCTTACTGGTGTTGCAAGTTGAGTTTTATCCGAGTTATTATCTGTACCCTATGGAACTACTCATATTTTCTTCTGAAATAATTTCAGGTATTGATATGATATTCCACCATCATCGTCAATAGAGTTCCAGCAGGGGGCCATTTCGCAATGATGCATAATGATATGGAGACTCAAATTCACTACCTTGAACAAGTAGCATACAGTTCAGTCCTACGAGCTTTCAAAGCACAGTCTGATGCCCTTACATGGGTATTTAATTTTGCATTTTTCCTTTAGATGTACTTTTGTTTATATTTACATCTTTAAGTGGTTTGGAATGCTTCATGATATTCATTAATACCTCAGGAGAAGGAAGGTCTGATAACAGAACTTAGGAAAGAGTTGAGAGTGTCAGATGACGAGCATAGGGAGCTCCTCTCCAAGGTTAATTCCGATGACATCATTTGTAGCATCAGGGAGTGGAGGAATTCAGGTGGAAACAGCACCATGCTCAGCATCCCACAATCAATCCATGACCCAGTCTTACCGAGTCCAACCGGTTCAATATCTCGGAAGAGGCAAAAGACATCTATGCCCCTATCAGTACACCCTCAACCACCGACGGCCTTTGGAGCTGCAGTCAAAACACCAAGAACTGTAAGTTAATATTGAAATAACCAATGAATGAAATTTAGGTATACTATCTGGATTGACCACCAAATTTTCCTCATTGAAGTCGGCCCGGTACCCCCCAATAGCTCGAACTCCTAGGGGTATACTTTCAAATCATGGTGGTTCTGCCATTTCTTTGACAAATGACTCTGATGCTGGAGTGCGTGATCCACTGATTGGGAGGAAAGTATTTACAAGATGGCCTGATGACAACAACTTCTATGCAGCCACCATATATGATTACAAGCAGGTATGTTCAAATTTGTGTTGATACTTGATAGTATTGGAGCTCACCTCATCAATGTTTGCCTTTTTTTTTTTTTTTTTGGGAGGGGGGAGGAGTTCTAGTAAAAGCAATTTGGGTTTTCGGTAACAAAATAAAAATAAAAATGGACTGCATATATCTTAGAGCGGAAGTCTTAGACAAACTACTTCTGCCCTCATATGGCTGTGCTGTGAGATTATTTCATGTTTGTAGGTTTCCTTAATTTTTTCTAAATAGCTAATCGGTTGCAAGAGTTCCTTAAATGTTTTTTGTCACTTTTGTTCATACTCTTAATTCTTTTCTGGGATCCTCCATATGATTTTCCTTTTTATCATGTTTAATTGTTTATTTTAGTCTCTTCTTTCAGTTCTCATGATTTTTTTTTTTGTTATGAATCCTAGCATGTTCCTTATATTTTAATACAATTGTATGGAGCGATTTGTAACAGAGATTTAACAACTCCTCTGTTGTTTTTTTTTCTCTTCCTTAATTTGTGGGTTACTTTAAATTTGTGATATACCTCAAGTTATTTTGGTTGATGAACATTCTTCGTAAGTCCTAATCTGTGGGTGACTTCAAATTTGTGATATACATCAAGTTTTTTTGGTTTATTACTTGATTAACATTGTTCATATGTGATTAAGCAGTAAATACTGGCCTGGAATTATTGGGTTTATATATTCATGTACTCATTTAGAAATGACAACAGTTTTTAGTAAGTGCAATCAAGTGTCTATCTCACAACTTCTGTAATGATTTCTTAGGGCCGCCATTGTTTGGCTTATGACAAGGATACCTACGAATGGGTCAATCTCAAGGAGGTAAGATGTTTGGATCAGCTAATATAAATACTTCTCATTCTTAACTTATGCAGCAGCATTTAAAATTCTGGTATACTTCAATTAACTTTAACCTCTCTTCATAGTAATTTGTTGAACCCTGAAGCATTTACTACCTTCGAGCGCAAAACCCTAACTTTTGGCTCAAGTCTGGCATTCCTTGTGTTGCTTGATTTTATTGTATGTCTTTGTTTTAGTGGCTAGAAGTATGAATTAGTTCGTCATGGTGAGTGAGAAAATAGTGTAGTTTTCACCAGCTTTATTGGGCATCTTATAAAAGGGATAATAGGAGCGGCAGCGTTTTCTTGTACAATTGATGTAGCTCAGTAGCTGAGAATGCAATAACATGATTCATGTTAGCAGCCCCCAGTGGTTAAGGGCTTTGTTGCTACAAAGTAAGGAATGATGTGCAGCTTGACAAAGTAGAAGTAAATTTTCTAAGGAGCTTTGAGAACTCTCATTCTCTCGCCATGTTTGTGTAATTGAACCCCAAGGGGTGGGAGAGATGGCCAACGGCACGCAAAGCAAAGACCTTAAGGTCCTTGGTTCCAAACTAGATCAAGGGCCTAGGTTATGCAAGTTAGATGATCCAACGGCACAGAATTGTTAACAAATGTTATTTAATATATATTATATATATAATAAATGAATATGTATAGGTTTGGTTTGGTTCGATATCAAAAACCGTGAATTGAACCGTTTTTCCTTCCAATTTTTTTGGAAACCAAAACCAAGCCATTTTGGTCCAAAACCAAACCGAACCGAACCGAATGGCTTGGTTTGGTTTGGCGGTTCCGCTTACTTACTTAACTTAATCGTGCACAAGGGTACAATCATAACTTAATCCACAAGGGTACAATCATTTTGGCTACACTTATTTTATAAACATGTTCCTTCTTGGTTGCCCAATACTTTGTTCCATAAAGTAGTGCACAGTTCTAACAGCTATCTTACAAAACTTCCCTTTCGAGTAGGTATACACTAATCACATAACACTGAAATATTTTAGTTGGTATGCTTTATACCCTGCACAAAATGTTAACCGTAAACTTTTTAACGTTAGTAGCCAACTGAGAAAATGGATATCAGAACTTTGCCCTTTAGTTCAAAGAAAAGCGAGGATGTAATAATAGTGTTAAGAAATTGTATGTTAGCTAACTATCTGTATCATTTATAAAGCTTTTGTAGTTTGTGTGCTACGAACATTACTATACCATGTAAATATCCAAACATATCTTCACAAATATATTTGCCCGTGTTATTTTTAGTTCGATTTGGTTTCTGGTTAGTGGATCAGGTTTTCTGGGTATTTTCCAAAATACATCTCTTTTTTGTTCTTCGTTTTAGTTGCGCACACTCAATGTGACTAAGTTGCTAATTGAAGCTTCCATAAGTGGAGCATTGCTGAGAGAGTCGTGTATTGCTTCTTTATTTGAACTCCTGTTTTTTTTATACGTTTTTGTAGAAAAGTTGAGTTGTTCAAGTAAGTCTATGCATTTTGAAGTCAACAATCAAGTCCAATACTCTAGCCGCTTATGTTACCCGAACCCTTCATTTTCGCCAAAGTACCCATGTCGGCACTACATGACATGGGTGTGTTGGCACTTTCAAACTTCATTTAATGCAAAATCTTAAAATTTCAGCGGATCGCACCCCTACCTGGATCCAATCCTCGTAGCCAAGTCCAGGTAACATAGCAAGCCCCTAGTTAACTGTGAGGTCGAAGTTCATTCCTATGAAAATTAAAACATTGGAAGGCTGGTAGTGATCTGCCATGAACACAAAGGCAGCTGGGAATACCAAACCCTTGCTGAGTCAGGAGCATTTTCTTGTATGATTAATATGTTGATCACTCTGCCTATTCCGACATGTAAAATTCTTGGGCAAGTCAGTAAGGTTCCAACTGCTGTGTAGCAAAAGTTGCACTTTGGTGTTAATTCTGATTGTTGATGGATAGATGAGTTTAAATATCCAGACAGATGTGCTAGAGTTTCTTGAAAATGCCAGGCAGCAGTTGTGCTTTGGGATTCTTCCGCAGTCTTAGGATTTTGCACTCATTCTTTTCTAGGGTTGCTGGTATAGTGGTCTCATTCAAGTATCAGTCGGTTTGGATGATCCTACATTGTCATTTGTTGGTTATACTTAATAGGCCTGAGTTTGCTTCTGGCAGTGGAATATATTTACTTTTCCTGAACTATTCCCCATTGGCAGATTCCCCCTGAAGACATTCGATGGGTAGACGAGGATCCTGTACTGCCTCTTCATTGTGGGCGTGGTGGACAAGGACGTGGAATCAGGAATCCCAGTAACCATGATGCTACAAGTGTAGGAAGAGGTAGAGGGAATCAAATTGACAAAGGATTCCCGCCCGTGCAAAATGGTATTGTGGCGAAGGATGCAGATGAAATAGAAATTCTTCACACAGACACACTTATAAAGGAGGTATTGTGGTGATCTCAACCATAGCATGTTCTTAACAGTTTTTTATTCTTACCTTTTAATGTTGGCAGGTGGAGAAAGTTTTTGATACTAGTCATCCCAATCTGCTTGAGATTGAGAAAGCAAAGAAAATGCTCAAGGTTTGTATTGGGGGTGCAACATTAAGATTATATTGTTTATTCTTTGACATTGAAATCTTCCTAATCTTTAATTGTTAATGCAGGACCATGAACGGGCACTTATTGATGTTATTGCAAAGCTTGCAGATGCATCTGATAGTGAAAGTGGTAATAATTACATGTGTACATGACAAGTCTTTTTGCATTTTCGTTACACTAATATAAAAGGACCAGCTTTCATTTTGTTGTATTTTTTCTGTAGACATAAAATGGCCAACGTGTCAGATAAATAAATTTCGTAAAATTGTTTCTATCCAGAACTCCTATTTATCTGTAGATAACTTAAGGTGTACTCATAATATTTTGTTTTTATTCCCACCCTAGTAGAATTCTGCAATTAACCACTGAGCAGTGTATTTTCAATTTTATCACCTGAAGATCAGTATTTGGAACATTTGTTCTGTATTTTTCGTGGTGATATAACTATGGACGGGGGTGGTGGTGATTCATCTTTATGAGAAATCAGTAGTCAGTTGGCGTATCTTGTTAATGGAAAACCGAAGAGAATTTCATGCTTTCCCAATGAGCTTTTATATTGCAGTTTTATATCTTGTTAATGGGGTAGTGAATTTCCTGCTCTCGTTGAGCAATTCATCGAGGTTTCGTCTGATTATGCAATTTTTTTGAGTTTATAATTTAATCATTTTGCTCTTTTACTGGGAAACAGATGGTGAGCAGGGGCAGACAACGGACAGCGATCGAGGACCAAGGACTTTACAGTTTAGTGCAAGAGGAAGAAGACCTGATAGCAATCTAATGGCAAGAGGTCATCTAACAGCAACTGATAACCAGCAAGAGGAATACATTGATATAGTCTAATTTCTTTCATATTTGAACCAAGCAAAACCCTTGTTACATGTAAAAATCTCACCGTTGGCCCTTTTTTATCCAACTTGGAAGAGCAAGCCTCACTGTACATCTGTTGAGGAAGCAAGGCTGTAATCATTTGATTTCAGTTCATGCTATCGTTCACCAGAAGATGGAATCTAATATTAGTCAATAATGATATACAAGGCACTGATTAATGACAATACAAGTGTTTCTGGACTCTCTCTCTCTCTCTCTCTCTCATGCCAGATGTGGCTTACTCAAGCTTATAGAGTCTTCAACCATTTCCAATCTTGATTTCAGCTGAAGCGATATGATTGGCCTGCGACTTTCTTGGCCAAACAGATAACGATGATGAAATTCCATGCATGCATTGGACAAGCATCACAATGAAGATACGAATTTGGCAATAAGATCAGACATCTGGGCGTCAAAAGCAGGTCCCTCCATTTGAAAATGGCTTACCCCTTCAATAAGATGGGTATCGATGCGGCCTGATGCAGATTTCAGTTTGCTCTGCAACTGTTTCACACTTGTGAATCCATCTTTAGTCCCCATGACAAATAGTTTTGGTTTAGGTGATTGTAGTATGGCCTTATGGTGTCTCCCAAAAAGAATTGAGGCAGTCAAGCCAAATGGGTAACCCAAACTAACATAGCCAACGACTTCCTCTACCTGATCAACGGCGGAGCCAGCAATAGGTGCACCTGTGCGCACAAAAAAGGGATGCCCACCTCAAAGACCAAAAAACAAAAAAATAAGAGTAAACAGAAAACAGAAAACCCGAAGAAGAGGATAAATAAATAAATACAAAGGGATAGAAAGACGCACAGAATAATATGACTCAGAATTTTCATCAAAATACCTGACTGAAATATTTCAATCAAGTGCAATGTATGCAAGGTTTCAAGCAGTACATTCTCTATTTGCCATATCCCTTCCATTCCGATACCACTTAAAAGCATCACGTCTCAAACTAGGTGGTTTGGTTATGTTTGGTGACTTATAAGGTTCATCTCAGTGAGTTTTTGAACAACCGAGTGGTTGGGTTCGGTTTGCGGTTTGACCAGCCATATCATGTCGGGTCAAGTTAAACCGAATCAAATCGAACCATTTTGAACTGAGCCACCGAGTTGAACCACCAAGCCATGATTAGATCTTTCGTTTTGTTTTTTTTGATAAGAGTTGGAAAGCATCAAAAAAAGATGATGTGTCCTTGTACATTAGGAGTATATACAAAAAGCTAAACTAGGGAAAGACTATTAACAAAATCTACAAAGGAAATGAGATTGAGAAATGGAAGTATTAGCATCTTTGGAACACCAAAGACCGGAGGGTGCGCAACACAATGTCTTTCAACTAAGACAAGACCTCTCCCTGTTATCAAATACCCTTTTATTCCTTTCAATCCATATGGTCCACCACACACACAAAAGAGGAGTTTGACAAGTTAAACTCCTCCTCCGTTTGTAAAATGACCAACTAAGAAACAACTCCTTTGTTGATCTAGGCATAACCCACAAGAGCCCGAAAATAAGGTTCCAAAGTTCCTTGGCTAAACAATGAACGAGCAGGTGATTGACATTTTCCTCATTTCCCTTACACATAAAGCTCATTTTCCTCATTTCCCTTACACATAAAGCACTAATTTACGTAAATAATGTGCCTTTTTCTCAAATTATCACCGGTTAGAATGGTTTCATTGCAAGCTTCCCAATAGAAAATCATATCATCTATTGTATAACAACACAAAAAGACTGAAGTCTAGAATCTTTTCTACCTTTAGTATTTTCAGTCACGAGGAGTCATTTACTCCAAAGTTTTTTTTAAAATAAATTAAGACTATGAAAACGTCAAAATGTTATGTTTTTGTATTATATATGTTACTATTGATTTTTTTTAAATAATTATTTTAGTTTACTTTAAAGTTGAAAGTTCAGCCGTGTTTTTGAAATTAGTCTAAATTGCAAAACCGAACCATGATATCGAGCTGTGAAACCAAGCCGCGAGCCCAAACCATAGTTTGGTTCGGATTGATTTTTTACGAACCGATGACGTGCGGTTTAGCTCGTATTTTATCCCAAGCCGAACCATTTGCACCCCTATCTCAAATGTAAGTTCATAATTAACTGTAAAAGTATGATCAATTTGTACATCCTCCAAGGTATATTATTGGCACTAAGCCCATCTAGTCATGATGTGCATAACTGTGGCGCGATTTGAACTTAATGTTCACCCTTGGTATCCCAAAACTTCTCATCTATCTTCCAGAGAGATTTACCCTATTAAACTGCAGAATACTAATGCCCATCAACTCTTTAGTGCATATAAGTGCATTCTAATTTTTAGTTATTTACTATTGGTTAGTCCTGGGTAAATATGTATGCTGTAGATCAATTAACATAATGCCAGGGATTCTGAATAAAAATGCCCAAGCATTGAATCCCAAATTGTGAGTCAACCATGTGATTGGTCAGATATCTCACCACTATCGTATAGGGCAGCAAACTAACCAATCACACGTCAGTTGGGAGTTAAAGTTGGGACAATGTTTTGGGGTCTCGTTTTTGATATGGAATATAAAGAATACGGAGTTACGTGTTTTAATCTATCAATTATAGCTAATGATGGAATACCCAAAACCAACCATGCTGCTACTAACAGAAAATCAGATACTAGACATGCATGCTTACTCTCCTGATCAGGCCTAGTAGTCGAAAGGATCTCATTAATCTCCGGAGATATCAACAGGGCTTAGTAATGAAGTTGCCAGAGCTTCAAACATTACGGAGCGAAGTACAGTGTGAACTGGAGTGAATACAGGAGGCTGAATATTAGATTTTGGTTTGACAAACTAGTTTTCTCCATTTGTGTTGCCATCAAGTAAACACAAGATGACAAACAGATAGCAGCAGCCAAAGGAGTTTTTAAAAGGTATGCAGAAGATGCTTCCAAGGCTCAGGCTTTATCTGGGACCTAGATGATGGTACCTGATTGGAGTTTCCATATACAGTTATGAATTATGAGTCTCAGTCTCATGCAAACCGGTTACTGATATATAATGTGCTATCTGGCAAACCTACAGCTAAGAAATTTCAGAGAAGCGACAAACACTATATATAATGCTCTCAGAAGTCAGAATGGATCATGACGTGTTCTGTCAAGTGGGATGATTAACACATACCAATTATCATATAGATTTACTTCTGATATAAATAGGGATATTATACAGAAGACTAGTTTTGCATACTATGATCAACTATGGCACTAATAATTTTGTTAGACATTAAGGAAATTATTGTCAGCATCCAAGAGGGGTAAAACTCTGTCAAATAGCTCAACTATTAACTGGTACAGTTCAGAAAAGGCACCACTCATCAAGTTCTAATATACCAAAGGAACTCTAGTCCTTCAAACTTAACACTGTTCAACAAACTGTTGACCCAAGCAATTAAACCAGAATGATTTGATAGCAGAAACCTGAGGCCTGGGAGGACCATTATCAGAGTTGAGAAGAGAACACGATTACCAAGTATGGTCTAAAAGATTATCAAACATTGGAAGTACATCACATTTTAGCTCGACAGAACACAGTATAGCAAGTAGCAACATATAAGCTTGTTAGGAATAATAAAAAATGAATGAATCGAAGAGATGATCTCTATTATGGGTTTCGACAACCCATTCTCCGATCCTTATTTTGCCTTAACTTGACTTGAAAAATAAATCTTTTTTCCCAAAACCAATGTATTCCTTAAAAAAAATGTAACTTTCATTAAAATGAGTGTTTCAGGTAAAAATTAAAATATTTAGTGATGGCAATGGGATGGGGAAAATGAGAATCTCATGCCATCCCATCTCCTAATAGGATGGGAATGCCATTTCCTATCCCATTTATATAATACCCCCTCCAATAGTCCCATTTCATCACTACAATAACTATATAGTATGATGCAAGAAAGATTTATTCTCAAATAGAAGAAATTACATAGCAAAACCAAGCAGCAAATTTTAAAATCTAGCAGAACAAGCATGAAACACACAATGGTCTTCATTATTTATTTTTGGCAAGCAACAAACTAAACCTGCTTAATGAATACGATCAACTGCAAGAAAAGCAGAGAAAAGTTTTCCAATAAAGGTTTAGAATATGGACATTAGTCAAATTGGACCAAGATGCTATCAAACGGAAAGGGTTGTGTAATCCACAATATGTTAGTCAAGAGAGTATTCAAGAAAATTTCCTAAACCAGATTACATGGTACCCTAAATCTTTAGCTTGGAGTGTTAGCAATTAATTTGATAAGGACTCCAGCCAGAACAGCTTGTGCTACATTCACACTCAAGCGCCTTCTATTAGCACTTACAAAGATTTTCTCTACAACTGCAGATCTGCTGTTGACCTTCGAAATGAAGGGAGGATAAGACGGTATCCGAACTCAAGAAAAAACCAAACAAATAACTACGTGATCCAAAACGAATTTCAGGTAGAGAAGGGTAAGAGAATAGTTCCTAACTTTTTTTTTCAAATAAATGAATTTATAGTCCCTTCCACCATCCAGATCAATGATACATTAATATGTGTGGTCTAGAAAGAGGACTCAAAGATTATTCGTTTGCCAGAACCAGAAGTCAAAGTTTTGGTACATAGGGATTGCATAAAAACATTTTTTGAGGAATGGGCCAGACTAAGTCCACCAATTTGAAAACCAAAGATTTGGTCTCTGCTTTTCCTTCCCTGACCTCTTTGAAAGGTTTCTTCCTTCTGCAATTGACCAAAATGGAACAAATTTATTCTCCTCCCCTGGCCCAATCCTAGCCATAATAAGATAGTTTGGCATGAATTCTTAGTCAGAGTGTCGGACCCTAAAACCCATACTTGACTGCAGAAACTTCACAAAATATTACATATGGAGCAATCAGGGAAGACGCACAAAATACATTGCCCTTCAAAACCTAACTAATAACACATTCACATGCCATGAGATGAAAAGTTTTCCCCGAGCATCAGACTGCGGTTATAAACCTAAACAACACATAAGTAAGAGCACAAGTCATTTGCAGTACTAGAAGTTAAGTAATTGTAGATGGCCATAGCTTGAGCACTTATGACGATCATCTTATTGTAACTTGTCTTCGGATATAACAAATGAAATTGACAAGAAAATTGGTAAAACCTGATTATGGAATCCCAGTTGCAAAAAAACCAATCCAGAGAATTACCAAAACACATGTATACAAATCAAATTCAATAAAATCAATCTTTATAACAAATAAAACTTTCAAATTGAACACAACAATCACACAATTTACACCAAAATATTATCCCGTCAACATTTCAATAAATTCACCAAAGAGAGAGAGAGAGTTTCACAGAAATTACAGTAAGAAAATTTCACCGAATCCACCATGAATCAGCAATCAAAGATCAACTCAACTACATCGAACTTTTTTAGAGAGAGAGAGTCAGAGAGAGATTGTTTGTATGCACAGCTTCTAATTACCATCAAAAGTAACACAACAATCACACAATTTACACCTGCATGAAAACCCATTTACAAAAAGTCATAACAACCACCAAACAAACATCAAAACAGATAGACTGTATGAGCACAGAGTTCCTAATTACAATAAAAAATTGCACAAGAATCACACCTAAATCAAATACCCATTAACGAAATCAACATTTCAATAACTTCACCTATATCACCAACCAACCAAAGATCAAGAGAGAGAGAGAGAGCAGAGTTTCTAATCATAATCAATAATAGCACAAGAATCACACCTAATAAAAAACCGATTGACAAAATCAAACATTTCGATAACTTCACCAAACATCACAAAACCAACCAAAGATGAAAACTAGAAGGAAAAAAAGAGGAGAGAAAGTACCAGCAGAAGAACCCACAAGCAAAATCCGATTAGCAGACAAGTTAGCAGAAACCCATTTGCACACAGAGACGACATCAGCGACTTCAGAGAATCCAGTGAGGGAAGCTCTACCGGTAGATCTACCAACACCTCTCATGTCAAAGGTAACAACAGCTGAAAACACCCCTTCCTGACTTACCAAATAACGAGCAATGCCCTTCATGAGACCTTGACATCCACCCATTACTGAGTACGGGTGTACTAACACAGCTACAATGTTGTTTTTGTTGTCGTCGGCGGTGGGTAAATTTGGTGGTCGGAAAATTCTGGCGTCCAGGGTAGCGCCGTTGGTGGATTCAATTGTGGACGACTCTCTCGCCATTTCAGGAGAGAGAGAGATGATGGGGGTGCTAAAGTGTAGCAGATTATTTTGGGGGGTGAATGGATTGGATTGAGATGATCACGTCTTCCCACGATCTGTTGTGGGAAAGTGATTAACAAGCGCGCGGTTAATTTCAGGGAGCCGGGCCCCGGTGTCGATGGTATGTATAAGAAAATTCTAGAGTCCCGACATCTTGTTGAATGAATCGATGAACTCTGACTTAGTCAAGCCACTGAGCTAAATCGTTGAGTTTGTAATTCTACCTTAAAAAAAATGGCCCTATTTTTTTTCCCTCGTAGGAGGACATGGAAAGGAATCGAACCTAGACATCACATTTTGTGAAGCCCCATGTCTACCACTGGGCCACCCCTTAGGGGCAAGAATGACCCTATTGACAACCTCCTTCCCTATAAGTTAACCCTTTTAAAATTCAAAATTTCTATTTAACTCTTATTTCTTATCGACATACCTTTTTCCTCTTTCATTCCCTTCTACCCTGCCTAACTGTAACGTTTTGAGCCCGAGAGCCCGGTTCGCTACGTGTAGCTCATAGCATGGGCTCTCGTTACGTGTAGCCCACATACTAGCTCACTGAGCACGCAACACCTTGAGTTATCAAACTCACCATCTGGGACTTGCTATGTGCCTCCAAAACACATCGTGGCACTCTAGCTAAATCTTTGAGTCAAGTAGTTATCTATATCGAAACCTCTTCTGATGAGTTAACTCAAATGATAGGGAACATCCACTTTGGAAATGTGATCATGTTTACCGACCTTGATCTACCAAAAGAAGGAACTGACCACATAGATGCTTTGCACATCACCATCGAGATCATGGAAAAAAGGGTACCATGATTCCTAGTAGAAAACGGTTTATCTCTGAATGTTTTCCATGCAAGTACATTAGCCAAATTAGGGACAAAAATCTCAGAATTAACCCCCTCATCACCGACAGCGAAAGCCTATGATAACACCAGTCATTGCGTCTTAGGAGTGGTAACACTAGTAATGACAATTGAACCTCTCACCATGTCAATAGAGTTTCAAGCCTTGGACATACCAGCTACTTTTAGTTTACTGTTGGGTCATCCATGGATTCACAGAGTAAAAGGGGTAGTAGCCTCGTCTCTCAACCAACGGGTTAAGTTCATCCATGATAATCACATAGTGTTCATTCTCGCTGATAAAGTCAGAGAAAACAAAGAAAAAGGGAGACATCCCCATCCTCGACATAGAGCATGATGACACCGTCGTTTTCCTTAGTGGTTTTGAAGTCATTCCTCAAGCCAGAGTCAACGCCATTGAATATACACGAAAAACATACATCACATGAACAAAGACTACAATTGTTGGAGAAATAGTCTCACTAAACATGTTGAGAAAGATGAAATACATGCCAGGACTGAGGCTTGGCAGAAACCAACAGGGGCTGATCAACTTAGTCCAAGAAAAGATTAAAGAATGTATCCCACCTTTTGGTCTAGGATATATTCCTACGCTAGCAGAATTAGCCACAATCATGAAAGAGAAACATGAGCGGAGTAAGGCAAAACGCGAAAAGTGGCCTTACAAGGACCCTCCCTTACGATCATATAGAAAAACCTTGAATGGTTACTTTCTCAAGAAAGGTGAAACAATCACCTACCTTATGTTTCCTGAGCCATGGGTTAACCATAATGGTAAGAAACAACCTGGTTGGGAAATATTCAAATATGTGAGTCTCGCTACAAGTGAGATGGAAAAAATAGTCCTTGAACCCCACAACCCTACATACAAAACAATGACATTTGAAAATACTTGGACCATCGATCAGCTTGATTATGCTTTAGCATTGCTTGACAGTGACTGCATGGGAGACAGCTTCCTGGGAATGATCGACGCAAGCAGTGATTATGTTGAACCACCGGTAGAGTTTGTGGCTATCATAGATAGTCCATTGTAGAATTGGTACACCACTACTGGGCCTGTCTTGACTACTGCAGACTTGGTTGATCGATTTAGATACACCATACCCCCTTATGTTCCCTATGTCACGGACTGGTTACCTACCAGCCCGCTCCCTGATACCGATATCAAAAACCTTACCTCTGTAGACCTCGATGAAATAGCTAAATAGGTAACCTCCCCTTTTAATGAAAGTCTTAGTGTTTGCATGTACTCCTTGGTTGCCAATTTGTTAAAAAATGAATTAACTGAACACAATAAAAACATAGTTGAACCAGTTAATAATGAATTACTTAACAAAGTGGACCAAAAAGATAAAAAAATACCTAATTGAGCTCACCAAGTTGGTCAAGGGACAAAGCAAGCACAGATCAACAACAACAGAAGAAGACCTGCCTGTCATTAATCTGAGGCTGAACAATAAGATGAGAGAAGTCAGAATAGGCAGTTATCTGTAAGGAAATAATAGAACAACATTGATCAGTTTACTGACAGAATTCACAGATGTGTTTGCATAGTCTTACGAAGACATACATGGATTGGATCCAGCCATAGTAGAGCACGGAATTCCAACATACCATGATGTTAAGCCAGTAAAACAAAAACTGCAGATAATTAAGCTTGAATGGTCTCTCCAAGTGAACGAAAAGATCATGAAGCATCTACATGTTAAGTTTATCCGGGTGGTTGAATACCCAATCAGGCTATCAAACATTGTGACAGCATCGAAACCCAATGGAAAGCTTTATATCTGTATCGACTTATGTGACCTCAATAAAGAATCTTTGAAAGATGACTTCCCACTACCAAACATTGACATCGTGGTAGACGCTGTTGCCTCCCACAAAGTGAGATCCTTTGTGGATGGCATGCTTGGTTACAATCAGATCAAAATGACAATAACAGATCAAGAGAAAACTTCCTTTATCACCCATAAGGGACATATTGCTACACAGTCATGCCATTTGGGCTAAAAAATGCTGGGGCTACATATCAGAGAGCTGCTACTGCCCTATTCCATGATATGATTCATAAAGAGATAGAAGCATACATGGATGATATGATCATTCACTCAAATGAAATAGATGGTACCCACATCAGAGACCTTCACAAATTTTTCGAAAGGTTACGAAAACACCAAATGAAACTCAACCCACTCAAATGCACCTTTGGAGTCGCCAAAGGAAAAGTGCTAGGGTTCATGGTAACTGAGCTGGGAATCGAGATAGAACCTGCAAAGGCAAAAGTCATCACAGATATGCCACAACCAAAGACTTCGAGCGAAGTCAAAGGTTTCCTTGGTAGATAACAGTACATCAGACAGCTGACATCCATATGTGAACGACTCTTCAAACTACTACAGAAAGATACTGATATAGTCTATGATACAAAATGTCAGCTCATGTTTGGAAAAGTCAAGGAGTACCTAGCTAGCCCTCCAGTACTAGCTCCTCCCCATACACACAAACCATTACTACTATATCTCACCGTTATAGACACTGCGGTTGGAGCCAGGCTTGCACAAGAAAAGAAAGACTCATACGTAGAGAATGCCATATACAAAATCTGTACACGTCTAGTATGGGCAACACAAAGGCTCAAGACACCTACAAGTTTGACCAGCCAAAGTAATCTCCAGAATGGACCCGATAAAATACGTCTTTGGAAAACCATCACTCTCTAGCAGGCTAGCCAAGTGGCCCTTCCTACTCAACGAATTCGACATCATATATGTTACCCTTAAGTTTATTAAGGGAAGCATAATCGCAGATCATCTGACAGATTTACCATTAGAAACAGAAAATGCCGAGGAACCAGATTTTCCAAATGAAGGCATTTTTGAAATTAAAATCATAACACCAAGTGGAAATTATTCTTTGATGGGGCTGCCAATAAATGAGGCTTCAACATAGGGATACTCTGCTCATTAATCCAACATACTCATATACACCTTTAGCCATCAGATTAGAGTTTGAATGCTTTAACAACATTACCGAATATGAGACCTGCATCATTGGTCTAGAAGAAGCCCTTCGAAGAGGGTTAAAAGAATTAGAAGTTTTTGGTGACTTGACCCTAATCATAAATCAGGTCGAAGAAAAATGGAAAACCCAAGATCCCCGCTTACAGCTATATCATACCTGACTTACCACTTTGGCTCAAGGGTTTGATGACATATCGTTTCACTATCTGCCTCGGGACAAAAACCGATTCGCAGATGCATTAGCAACTTTGGCTTCATTAGTCGAGGTTCCATCAGACATAACAATACAACCTTTTATAGAAGGGAAAAAGGTCACACATTCCTACTGCTTCACAGTCAACACAGCTTCAGAAAAAGATACTGAACCATGGTATTTGGACATTTGGAATTTGCTTAAAAATGGCAAGTATCCAGACAATTTAGACAAGAAAGGAAGAGTCGTTCTTCGATGATGGGTTATACAGTTTATTATCAGTGGAGACAACATTTACAAAAGACACTACCAGGGTTTAAACCTTTTATATATAGACCAAACAAAAGTAGAATGAGTCATGAATCAGTTGCGTGGTGGTACTTATGGGCCACACATGAACGGGTATATGATTTCTAAAAAGGCAATCAGACAATGATACTACTAGAGTACGCTTGAAACCAATTGCATTCGGTGGGTACGTCATTGCGACAAATGTCGGTGTTTTGCCAACCTAGAGCATGTTCCTCCACATATACTTTACAACTTTATCTCTCCTTGGCCCTTTTCAACCTGGGGAATCGACGTCATAGAACAAGTCCATCCCAAAGGATGAAATGGTCATGAATACGTCTTAGTGGCCATCGACTACTTCACCAAATGGGTAGAAGCAGCCTCCTATAAAATACGGAACGCCAAGAAAGTAGCTGAGTTCATTAGTACCAACATTATATACATATATGGGGTACCTTTTGAAATAATCTCCAATAATGGTGCACAATTTGAAGAAGAAGTAAATCACTTGCTAGATGAATTCAAAGTACAACGACACAAGCCTTCACCTTACCGACCACAAGCCATTGGGGCAGTCGAAGCAACTAACAAAACACTTGAAAATATTATCAGGAAAATGGCTGAAACTAGAAGGGACTAGCCTAATAAATTACCACAGGCCTTTGGGGGTATCACACATCGGTTCACACAGCTAAAGGGGCTACACCGTATTCCCTAGCCAATGACATGGAAGCCGTATTACCAATTGAGATTGAAATTCCTTCATTACAAGTTGTTTTTGATCTTAAAGTCTTCTTTAATGGTTTTAAGTAATTCTTAAACATTCATGTTCCAACAGAGTTTATCAACTAATGCCACCACCATCAACCGCCTCTGCCCACCACAGCCACTTCCCACCTCCGACAATGGCCACACCGGAAACCACCAGTCACTGCCTCCCACCACTTCCCACTTCTAGCAACCGCCACCACCCACTGCCGCCGAAAACCTCCGCCCACCACTGCCACTTCCCACCTCCGACAACGGCCACACCCGGAAACCACTAGTCATTGCCTCCCACCGTCGGAAACCTTCCCCCACCGCCACCGGCGTCTGCCGTCCATCACCACCAACCTTTGGCCACCGCCACCTACCTCACCTTGCTACCACCACTACCACTATATGCTCTTTACTTAAAAATAATAATAAATATATACAGAACTCGCTATTAGCAAGATTCAAACTTGGATCAATATGCTTTATACCAAAGTTTGTTATCACTAGGCTAGACCTCGTTTTGAAATTTATTTGAAAGTTTAATATAAATATAAACAAGTAATCATAAAAATTGTTGATTAGTATGAACGTATTTATTATTTTGTTTTGGATTAAGAATATTTGGTTGTTATTTATAATTATAATGAATATAAGTTTTTAGTTTTTAATTAGGTTCTTGACTTTTTTAATTTTTTATTACTTTTACATAATCATTTATTAGTGCCAAATCAATAAGCACATATATTTTCTATCTCATAACTATGAAAACTATTGTATAATTTTGACTATATATATATATAGTGATAAAAATAGTGTAGCATTACAAATGCCACTTTTTATGCGAGGAGTAAAAAAAAGTAAGAAAAGATAAAAGTCAAATTAGGAGAGTATCTCGATCGTTGTTGAAAGTGAGACCCACAAATTTTTATTAAAGGTGAAAAGTTGGTGAAAATATTATGAACATTAAGTTATTGACTTATCATTGTGTTTGTGTTTGCGTATGTGTGTTTTTTTGGCGTGTGTGTTTGGGTGGTTTTGTGTGTGTATGTTATGATTAATGAATAATAATATATGTAAATGAGTAATACCCAGAACAATAAATGATGTTCCTTATTGGAGATTATCCAGATAATATCCATTTATTAATGGATAGAATATTTAGACATTATCCAATAACACTCATTAAAGTTAATGGGTGTTATTGGATAGAAACCAAAACTACCCATTAACTATAGTGGGTAGAAAATGGTTTTATCCAAACTTAACATGTAACATCCAATTGCCACCCCTAGCTGGAAGTCTATGTTCCTAGGAATTGACCTAGAAAACTTGATGCTGGAATGTTTATGTTCTTATGAGTGGACCTAGTAAACACGATGACGGAAAGTCTATGTTCCTAGGAATGGACCTAGTAAACATGATGATGAAATGTCTATGTTCCTAGGGGTGGACCTAGTAAACACGATGCTAGAATGTCTATATTCCAATGAGTGGACCTAGTAAACATGATGATGGAAGGTCTATGTTCCTAGGAGTGGACCTAATAAACACGATGCTAGAAACATTTATGTGATGGTCGGACCTACTGGAATAGGTTGCCTATATATCCTTGTTAAAGGAATCAGACTAATCGTAGCTCGTTTGCGATCTATGTTCCCAAGGATTTAGCCTAATAAACATGATGATGGAAGTCTTTGTTCCTAGGAATTGACCTAGTAAACACGATGTTGAAATGTCTATGTTCTTACAAGTGGACCTAGTAAACACGATGACAGAAAGTCTATGTTCCTAGGAGTGGACCTAGTAAACACGATGATTGAATGTTTATGTTCCTAGGAGTGGACCTAGTAAGCACGATGCTGGAAACATTTATGTGAAGGTCAGACCTACCGGAATAGGCTGCCTACGTATCCTTGTTAAAGGAATCAGACCAATCGTAGCTCGTTTGCGATCTATGTTCCTAGGGACTTAATCCTAGTAAACATGATGATGAAAGTCTATGTTTCTAGGAATTGACCTCGTAAATACGATACTGAAATGTCTATGTTCCTAGGAGTGGACTTAGTAAACACGATGTTGGAAACATTTATGTGATGGTCGGACCTACCGAAATAGGATGCCTACGCATCTTTATTAAAGGAATCAAACCAATCGTAGCTCGTCTTAAGCCGAAACATGTTGCGATGCTGAAAGATAGTTTGCAATATTCATTGCAACGCTGTGAAAATAACGCGAATCTAGATGCAGTATTCATTGCATCACCAAGCTAACCCAGATGCAATATTCATTGCATCACAAAGTGAGACCAAAGTAAATTCAGATGTAATATTCATTACATCAACCACAATGAAACCAAATGTAGATTCAGATGTAATATTCATTACATCCACCAGGAACCTAAGGCAAAATCTGATGCAATATTCATTGTATCACCACGATACTAACGCAAGAACCCGATGCAATATTCATTGCATCACCACAAACCTAGATGCAATATCCATTGCATTTCCAAAAAAACATGATGCAATATCCATTACATCATCTTGAGACTACTGCAAATCCTGTCACTAACTTAGAATGCAATATTCATTGCAAATTAAGCGAAAGCTGAATACAAACCTAAAATGAAATATTTATTGCAAAATAAGTTAAAAGAAAACAATTTTAAAATGACGATGCAGTTTTTTATTTATTATTTGTTTTTTAACGATGCAATTTCAAGTGCAATATTCCTTACAAAACAGTCAAAATAGCGCCAACGTAAAGTGAAATATTCATTGCGAAATGAGTGAAAACGATACAAGCTTAAAATACAATATTCATTGCAAAATAGAAAGTAAATGCAGATATTCAAAAATGAATTGCAATATCCATTGCAAAATTAGAGAATTTTAAAGTGCATCACAATATCCATTGTGAAAATAGAAGATTTTAAAATGCGTCGCAACATCCATTGCATTGAAGAAAATGAAGGAAATATATATATATTTTTTTTTTCCAATGCAATATTCATTGCAAAGTGGAAAGTAGAGAAATTTTGAAATTATGATGCAATATTCATTGCAACGCAAGAAGTAGAGAAATTTTAAAAATTGCGATGTAATATTCATTGCAACGCGAAGAGTAAAGAAATTTTGAGATTGCGATACAATATTCATTGCAACGCAGGAAGTAGAAAAATTCTTTTTAAAAATTGCGATGCAATATTCATCGCAACGCGGAGAGTAGATAAATTTTGGGATTGTAAAGAAAATTGATTCATTGCAACGTAGGAAGTAAAGAAAATGTTTAAAATTGCGATGCAATCTTCATTGCAACCAGAGAGTAGGAAATTGTGATGCAATATTTATTGCAACGTAAAGGGTAGTGGAAATTGAAGTGCTTATCATTTGAAATGCTCATGGATTTGAAATGTTTTTTTATAATGATTGTATATTGAAAATGCTTATATATTAAAAACTGGGCATATTCAAAAGTATGTGTATTTTGAAAAGCAATGTAATTTTAAATTTGGTGTAAATTTAAATGTGGTGTAATCTTTGAAAAATTAGTGTATACAATGTGATTTAAAATGTAGTGCAAATCTAAATGCGATGTATATTAAAAATCAGTGTATGAGTGTAAGGACATTGTACATGTAAATATGTGATGTAGCGAAATGTTGAATAAAGTTACGTGAGCTGTTATGGTCGAACATATCGTGATAGGGTGCCTACGTATCCCCGAAAGGAATCAGACCAAACGTAGTTCAGATTCAAGTGATATGTTGCTTTGCCTAGAATAGGAAAATCAAGAGAGACTCTCAAGTGTGCTTCACCCAAAATAGGCAAAACATGTGTAATTTCAAAACATGTTTTTCTAGCCAAGGGAAAACAATGATGTTTTTAAAATATATTTCTCCCTGCAAAGAAAAGCGGCGCTATTCCCAAAATGTGATTCTCCCAGCAAATGAAAAGAGATGCAATTTTTTAAAACATGTTTCTCCTATAATAAGAAAAGACATGCAATTTTTAAAAATGTGCTTCTCCTAGAATAGGAAGAAGCAGGGAATTTTTAACGTGTTTTGTCTATCGTAGGCGAAAAAGCAGTGTAAATGTTGATAAGATTGTAAAGACATAATATAAATAAAGTAGTAAAGACATAATTTGAAACGAAATATGAAGACATAATGTAAAATGGAAATGTAAAGACGAAATATAAATGCATGGTATAAGAGAGCTATGTGAGATGTGTGTAGATACCCCAATTTCGTACCCCTGGTATGTAAAATGATATGAAATATCAAGGCCTGTTAAAAAAGTTAACGAATGTCAAATTACAGGGTCGAAAATGTAAAAGGAAAAGCAGAATGTATAAACAATGAAATACAGGGGGCCTAAGTGCCAAAAATCAGGAGAAAAAAGGGCCTGGGCGCCGCCCATAGCCCATCCAGGCGCCGTTCCCAACTCCACTATGGGCAGCGCCCAATAGTGACCATTCTCCTGTAGCAATTTGCCTAAAGTGCAATTTTCTCAGCGCGCGGTACAAACTGATGAAGCATAGAAAGAGAAAACTTAACAGCGAAGGAAAGTCTCTCCCAACCTATAAATAAGAGGCCCCGACTTGTGAATTCACAGACAGTGCACATAGAGTGAACACGCAGCAAACATAGTACGTAGTGAATTCTCTCCGCACAGTTATAGCGAAACGCCGAAGGAATTTCTTTCTCTAGCCCCAAAGTTTCGCCAAATCTCCCCCAAACACTAAAACTCACCGGCCAAAGTGAAACCTAGTTACCCTGCTAGGATTCTGCCCTATTCCACCGGTCCAAAAATCTCAAAAAGAGCAGTTTCCATGCCCGAATCCAAACGCTAAATCAGCAAAAAACAAGCAGTTGATCTGCTCGATTTCCGCCGTCAGCAAGCAAGCAAACAACAAAAAGCAAGCAGTTGTGCCGCCTAGATCCCGAGGCAAAAAGCAACTTTCCGAAGCAGTCACTCGCTGAATCCCAAAAAACAAAGAACAAAAAAGACTCCTCTCCCGTAGGACGAGCGAGCGCATCCTAGAATCTACTAAAAGAAGCTTGGTACAGATAGAACCCCCACGCTTCAAGAGGTAGGCTATTTAAAAGTTTATATTATAAAAAGTGATATTTAGATCGGCCCAATGTAATAAAAAAATCAGCTATGCATTGAAAATATTATAAATAAAATCATTCCACTTGTTTACACCTGATTTTATTTCGGGGAGCATAACTGATTTTATTTCTATTTATAAATAATTGCTTTTAAAATTTATTACGTGGGAATACGCTTCAAGAGGTAAGTATTCCCACGCGCTTTAAAAGATTTTAAAACCACCCGCTCTCATTGGCGGGGGATCGGTTTAAGAATCGGGGCACTCAAAATGTGTGCGGATAATTTCCAAAGCAACAGGTTTACACCTTTCGCAGGAATGACTAGAGATATAAAGAAAGGTCAAACCTTATATCGGGGTTATGTGACCAAAGGAAAAGCAAAGATTGAACCCTATCTTAGGGTTGCGAGTCTGGACAACAATAAAAAGGTCTAGCCCCCACATTGGGACTGCGCGACCAGACAGTAAATACTTACATCTAATTCTACATGAGGGTTGGATGACCAGAGTATGCAAATAATTTAAGGGAGTACGCTGACTGTAGTGATTGTATAAAGTCTTATGGGGGAATGTTATTGATGATTTGATTGCAGAGTCGTTGGTGATGCTTTGTTCAGCAGCTTCGGCAAGTTTTGACGGAGATTGGCATCGACTATCTCTAAGAGAGTGCCGGTAGAACATTTGTATTTTGTACAGAGGCTAATTGTAGCTAAGATTTGATAAGATATGATAATGCAACGAAAGGATGCAAAAAGATGTAAGCATGCAAATGAAGAAACTTTTTTTTCTTTTTCAAAATGGGTTTTTGAAGGTTCACGTGTGCTATCTGTTTTTCAAGAATGTTAAAACAAGATAGGGCGCAATGTGATGGAAATTTGATTGAGATACAGTTTCTGGTTGGCTTTGAAGGGTTATGGGTATAGGAGTTGAAAGTGACATTTGAGATGAAGGCAGGTGAAGTTTTGGGTCACTTTTAGTTAGTCGATTAGTGCATCATTCAAGGAAAGGAATTCAATCATAATATCAGTGAATCCTACTAATCAATGTCTCAGAAGACCACCCTTTTTTTCTTTTACTGCATATGGAGCTTGTCTTTTAATACATCTGAAGATAACCTGCTTGTTGTCGTTGGAGGAGAATCACGACTTCGTAGCTCCTTGGTTCCTTTGAGTGAGATGGATAGGACAGTTGTCTCCAAGAATGATGGGAAACTTTATGTACCAAATGAGTTTGGCGAGAAAAGCCTCAGGATGATTTAATCATCCCAAATTATGTAAGATTGGATGGGAAGGTTTCTGAAAGAAATTAACGGGGGATAGCCTTAAAAAGATTCGATTGAAGAGATTTTTGAGGGAGGAGGAGTGAGTATGCTCAAAGAAAAAAATGGATGACTCTAATGGATAAAAAGAGAGTCGTGATCTAGAGTTCACTTTATCGCCGAGTATCACATGATTGGTGAGTTATGGACCCTATTTAATGTTTTATCTTTTGATAATTTTATATGTTTTAGTTAGAAGTTTTATCTTTGATTCAGATCACGTTATAACTGATTGAAACAGAGCCATAGGTGGGAAACATGGGTTAGGGCGTAGTGTTTGGGATGAATTTGTTTTTAGGGTGTAGTGTTTGGGATGATAGATTTTTCAAGAGGAGCTTTAAGTAAAAGTAAACTCTTTAAGTGAAACATCCAAAATAGAATAATGGACTCTTTATCTTTGCGCAAGACATAGGGAGTAAATTTTTAGGAGATAATTGCAAGTCGGTCCATTTTCCAATATTTCCAACCTCTTTCGTACCTTTATTTACAACCTTCAAAGTCCATTTTCGTTAATTTATTCATAAAATGCCAAGACGTACACCATTCTCTCTTCTCGTCTTAATTGAAACTTAGTGTACACCATTTCACATTCAGAATACCTAAACGTAACACCAAAATCCCTAAACATAACACCATTTAATTGGTAAAATTACTTCACTACCCCTCTCCACATTTAAACTATACTACACCCTCCCTCCCCCTTCACGTAATTTTGATTACGTAACATTGTTGATTCGGTTTCCATTGTTAATTCACATGATATCACATGTGAATTAGATTGGTTTTGATTCGGTTTATTTTTTCTTTTCAATTACGAACAAAAAACTATTGATTTGCATTTTTTTTTATTTTGGACAAAACAACCGCTACACATTAACGGATGTTTTATAAAATATCCGTTACACACTTACGGATGTTATATAAAACATCCGCTATTGAGGTCCCTATAGACAAGGGGACAAGTGAATCATCGCTTGTGGGCGCAAACAGACCTCTACCATCTATCCCATTGCATTCCATTCTATCCTATTGTACTCTAGCCTATCAGACCTGATGGATTTATTGACTGAGATAAATGGTTCTAGTCGAATTCTATTTTCTGCGAACCCAAAGACCTGTCCATCTTCGAGGTGTATTCTCGAGCTTTTTTCGAGTCCCCTTTCCACGGGCAAATGAGATGATTCACTAAGAAGAAGTTCCTTTTCGGGCTACGGTTTGAAAGAATTTCTTAAGTATGATGTATACACGAGAAAACTGCTATTCCTCGTGCACCATTAGAATGAGGAAAGAAATATACATAGAAGGGGAACTTGACGTCAGCAGTCGGTCACCCAAGTCCTACTCCTATTTACCCATAGTCAATCAGAGAAGAGAGAGAGGGAGAAAACATGGAGGAATGATTTCTCGTATATTCATTATATTGAATCTTGAAGATTACACATGAGAGAGAAAGACATCCGCAAGTGTGTAGCGAATGTTTTATAAAACATTCGCTAGTGTGTACCACAAATGAGTATCTATTAAATGTTAAAAGGAGTATTATTTTAGGTCATTTTATGTATTAAATGGTGTTACGTTTAGGGATTTTTGTGTTACGTTTAGGGTCACTTTTTCGCATTAAAGAGATCCCTTTTCACCTTTCGTGTAAAATACACAATTGATATACTTGCTTCGGCTGTTTTCAACGCTGGAGGAGGAGTCCTACGCCTCTTATCTTTAAAGCCTTTTCACTACCTGTCTTGGATGTCAATGCAGAGCCGGCCCTTGCATGAGGTGGGTGAGGCCCAGGCCTTAGGCCCCCAAAAAATGCCTAATTTTTTAGGCCGCAAAATTTTATTCTTCCTTTTGTATATATTTTTAAATGAAGCCCTAAATTCTATTGCAATTTACTAGGCAGCACGAGAGACGAGGCAAAGCTGAAAGCTGCACTGCAAAAGGGACATATCAGTGATATCACTGTTGGTGACAACAAGTCAACAACTCAACTATTCAAGCCTCTCCATTGTCGGCGTCCAGGACCTCCAGGTAATTAGAATAATAGAATTTAGAAGCCAACCCCTTTCATTCTCTCATGCTCTCACTTAGTCACTTTTGACTTTTTCTTTAATTAATTAATGTTCAATTATTCATTGTTGATTGTTCAATATTCTGCATTCTATTTTGGTAGCCCATGAATGATGTCATTCATTTATTCTTCATCTTAAATTCCTAAACAATCCTAATAGCCTATCATTATCATGCTTTCAAGTTTCAATAATTCAATTTTGCGTAATTTTGTTTTTGTTTAGTCTATTTCTTCATTTAGAAATTATAAATCATTAATGTTTTATGTTTAGATCATTAAATGGGTATTGGGTTGGATTGTTGCACTTTACAGATTACTTGTTTTAATTTCTTATTTTTGCTTCATTGCTTAAATTGATGGGTTTCTCTCTCTCTTTCTATTGATTATTGATTTTTAATTTTTTGCTTAATTGTTTATGAGTAGAACTGTAGAAATTAATTTTAATGGGTTTCTATTGAATTTTGATGAGTTTCTGTTTTTTTTTTTTTTTGATTGATAATGGAACTTGAATTGTTTCTTGTAAATTGACAATTATTGTAGGTAGACAAAATGTCATCACGAAAGTATCTTTCTGGAAATGAAAAAAGGAAGAAGAAGCTAAAGCAAGAACAATTAACACAAGCTTTAAGTGGTTCTATTAACAAGTATTTCACATCTACTAAGTTGGATGAAAGTGAAACCATTTCCATTGAAAATCCAGTGCTCGAAGAAGCGGTTAATGTAAATCATAATGATCCCGTTGATAGTGACCATGGGCAAGGAGAAAGGGTCAATAGTGACATTCCTTCAGCTCAAGAAAACATTCAAGAACCTCCAGAATTAGACATTTATGATCCAAATAATTGGAAGTCAATTGATGATAAACTCATAGGTTTGTTGGTGGAAAAAGGGCCAATTAGAGTTGAAATGGAAGAATCTGAATATCCAAGGGATGATTCAGATAAGAAACGACATTTTTCAAATGTGCATTATATTCGTCGCTTGCCCAATGGAGAGAAACAAGATAGAAAATGGCTTGTGTATTCAAGATCCTCCGATAAAGTGTTTTGCTTTTGTTGTAAACTTTTTAAAGAAAAAGAAAAAGAAGGTGATTCTCAATTGACTAGTATCGGGTTTCGAGATTGGCACAATGTTGGAAGCAGACTCAAACAACATGAGTCAAACAATGAGCACATACTTTGCATGCAAAAATGGATTGATTTGGAGATGAGACTGAGGCGTAATCTGACAATTGATAAAAGTGTGCAAAAACAAATTATGAGAGAGAAAGAACACCATAGGCAAGTTTTCATACTAGTGATGGCTGTTGTTAAAAGTCTTGCAAAAAACAATTTGGCTTTTAGGGGAAATAAGGAGAAGATTTATGAGGAAGGCAATGGAAATTTCTTAGGTATGATTGAAATGATTGCAGAGTTTGATCCTGTTATGCAAGAGCACTTACGGCGTTTTCAAAGTAAGGAAATTCAATATCACTACCTTAGCCACAAAATTCAAAACGAATTGATTCAGTTGTTAGCTAATGAGGTGAAAAGTACTATCATTGAAAAGATAAAAAAGGCAAAATACTTCTCGGTTATACTTGATTGTACACCTGATGTAAGTCATGAAGAACAAATGTCTTTACTCATTCGTTGTGTAAATGACACTGATTCTCCTGTTAAAGTTGCAGAGTATTTCTTGGGATTTATAAAAGTTGATGATACAACTGGAATGGGGCTCTTTTCGGAACTTGAAAATGCTTTATCTCTGTTAGGATTGAAAATTGAAGACATTCGGGGGCAGGGTTATGATAATGGTGCTAATATGAAAGGGCATCGGAAAGGTGTACAAAGTAGATTGCTTAGCATCAATCCAAGAGCATTTTACACACCTTGTGGTTGTCATAGTTTGAATCTTGCATTGTGTGATATGACAAACTCATCTCCTAAGATTAGAAATTATTTTGGAGTGGTTCAACGTCTTTATACACTTTTTTCATCTTCAACAAAACGGTGGGACATATTGAAAAGGCATGTGAATGGTCTTACACTTAAACCTTTGTCTCAAACTCGTTGGGAGAGCCACATTGAAAGTGTTAAACCAATCAAATATAATGCCTTAAAAATCAGAGATGCTTTGTTTGATTTAGCAAGTTCTAGTGAAGATTCCAAAACATCTAGTGAAGCAGAATCATTAGCCGTACATGAAGTTGGGAGCTTTGAGTTCTTAGTTAGCACAATGATTTGGTATGAAATTTTGTATGCGGTCAATATTGTGAGTAAGACTTTTCAAAGTGAAGACATGCATATCGATGTTGCGATAGATCAATTGAAGTGCCTTATTACTCATTTTCGTGAATACAGAGAGCATGGTTTCAATGATGCTTTAATAAAAGCACAAGAACTTGCTCGGGAAATGGATATTGAGCCGATATTTCGTGAAAAGAGACAGATTCATAGAAAAAGACGTTTTGATGAGACTTCTAGTGAATAGACCATTTTTTCTCCACAAGAGAGTTTCAGATTAGAGTACTTCTTGTTTATTGTTGACAAAGCTCTCACCTCACTTAGTGAAAGATTCAAGCAATTTAGTGAGTACGAAATTTTTTTTGGCTTCTTATTTGATTTGAAGAAGTGGACAGATGATTCAAGTTTAAAAAGTTCTTGCAAAAATCTTTCAAATATTTTGACACATAATGGACAAGTTGATGTGGACGAGGATGATTTGTTTATGGAGTTGCAACTTGTTAAACATATTTTGCCATCAGAAATAGGAGGACCTATCCAAGTGTTGAATTATTTGAAACGGAATAATTGTTGTTTTCCAAACACGGAAATTGCTTACCGAATTCTATTGACTATTCCGGTTACGGTTGCATCTGGGGAAAGAAGTTTTTTGAAATTGAAGTTGATAAAGAACTATCTTCGGAGCACAATGTCTCAAGAACGCTTGAATGGGCTAGCTATGATATCTATTGAGAAAAACATGGCTGAAAAAATTGATTATTCTACTTTTATTACTGATTTTGCTTCTAAATGTGTTAGAAGAGTGACATTTAAGTAACAATTTGTAAATGTCTTGTGTTATGCCCATAACTTTGAAATGAAGTGTTTTTTTTTTATTATCTTTTATATTTCTTTGGTTGTTTCTTTAGTTTTTTAAAAAACAGAAAAAAAAAATTGCTATAAAGGAAAGGCCTCGTTCAAGATGATCGCCTTAGGCCCCCGATTTTACAGGGCCGGCCCTGTGTCAATAGTATATGTGGTCTTCTTCAATTTAATAGTGGACGATTTGGATTTTGGATAGTAAATGGTAAGAGTTCGACATATCCGTCTTCTTAATATACTCTTGAGCTATTTGCTTTCTTTGCCGTTGATTAGCTTCATCGCTTTCCTCATCGAATTCCGCCGATTAAACAACATTTCTCTCAAATGCCAACCAAGCCATGATACGACTACTACCTCAAAATACAATCCGTTTTGGATGCAGAAACTGAATTTTTCCTTTTGTAACCATTTGATAGACATTTTTTTGATCACCGAGCTAGCTAGGGGTAGAGCTTTCTGATACCCAACCAAACTTGGCTTGCTCTGCTTCTCTCTGTTTCTATGAAACTATACGCACACTGAAACCAGATTGTCATTCGGTTTGCATTCATCCGCTCGTGTTTAGATTGACATTTCCTTTTCTAGAAACAGAATCATTCATTAGGTTGATTTCTCGGGCGTCAGGCAGATAAGAAAGTGGGTATGGCACGGGGACGGTTCAAAGTTGCGAGGCAAGCGTCCAAGTTTGCGAAGAACACTCCAATGGCCTCTAACTTGGCATTAGCAGATACCACAGGACAGCTTTGACCCATTCGGGTTAAACATCAATAGACTCAAAGTCTTGTCTCTCTTCGTAGCATCAATCGTTCAGGACGACAGACCCAACAAGCATGCAAAGGGAGAGGATGAACTCTCAGAATCTTCATTCAGTCTTTATGGCAATGGAGGAAAGAATGGAAACCTGGACATTGAGGGGACTGGAAAGGCCTCAAGTAGAGGATCGGTCGGGAGAAAGTATTTGATAAGGTGAAAAAATTGAAAAGCCGAAAAGAAGAGTTGGAATCGTAAAATTGAAAAACCATGCTAACTCAACTATGAACAAAGCATACTAATACTAACGGGCAAGACAACATGCATGAAACCCAATACAAAAGAATCTTAACGCTTACATAATGATAATATTAATATACAGTGGTTGTTTCAGTCATTTCCTTGGTCTTTTTTTGGGCTGTTTTGATGCCACTGCCTCACCATCCCCTACTTCCCTACTTCTTTTGCCCATAACTGCCATTGACGACATAGGGACTGGTGCTGCCGCCCTCTTAGGTGGCCGCCCCACGCTCCTCTTTGTCGGGCTGTCTTGGTCTTTCATTTGTTTCCCACCCAAGCTCCTCTTAGGAACCGGAACCGGAACCTGATGATCTTTCCTCCCATCCCCCTTGTTACTCCCTTTATTGATCTGCTCTCCTCTGATATCATTCTCAGAATCGTCATCGGGCGAGCCCTTAAACTTATCAAGAGAATCAAGTGATGCCCCATTGTTTGAGATTGAGCTCCGCTTCATTCTATTCAATAAATTTGTTGCCCCTTGCTTCTTCCTATCTGCCTCAATTGGATTTTTCTTTTTTGTGTCATTTCTAGTTTCTGAATGCTCACCTGGAGACACTCCCTTCGCTTGGGTTTGATTTGAAACTGTGTCTGAGGTCTTGTTGGGGCTAGCATCAGCATGAACACTCTTACCCTTCTTCTCTGTAACTGAAGGAAATGCATTTCTTGTTCTCTTCTTTGTGATTCGATGTTCATCTGAGGATTTGTCAGGCTGCTTCAGATCCGGAACTGGTTTCTCCTCAGCCAATGTTGGTTTCTGTTGCTCCTTTTTCCTATCAACTCCTGAAGCTGATGCTGATGCCGATGCTTTTGCAGCAATCGAGCTGCGTTTACGGCAAACAATCATGGGCCCAGCAACCTTCGGTTTAAGTAACAGCGAGTCTGATGGTTCAGGAGCTCGTTTCAAAGGCAAGGTTACAGGTGGGGTTGTTGAGAGTTGTTTTTCAGCTGAAGAATCTGTGGGTTTGTTTCTCCTAGTCTTGGCCATCTCCTTCGAAATAAGCTGTCGAAGCTCAGTAGCGGCAACATATTCTGGGGACTTCTTGCTGAAGAATACAATAGCATTGTTGACAAGTAGAAGCAGATCTCGAAAAAACTTGTCATTGCTATCTGAGTAGTATCCTTCTTCAAGTCGTGTTTGCAATATTTTGAGATTTATATGTTGCCGAATCAAGTTTTTGTACCTCAACTTTTCCTGCAAAAATTTGAAAACAATATACAGAATGGTTTCTGCATAAAGACCCAAGGTGATGGGTGCCTGAAGTATACATTAAAGAAATTCTACTGGGCAGAATGGAGATGGGATAAGTTTTCCGTCAATAAGCCAACACGTGATGATACAAATGCCATCCGGAGCATGCGATAAAGCACAAGCTACCACATGATTTATAGTTAATATCAGTGGAAAAGGTGTTTATTGATTTATCGAGAGAAAACTTAGTTTGGACAGCGAAAAGGAAAAAATGAAATTCAAAGATAAAGCAAAGTTAGTAGAAGAGAAATTCCGGATTGTACTGCAGGCTTATAAAAACCGTGCACGTGACCTTGTCAAACTATATCCCCATAATTTTTCCATGTTCATTCTCTATGAGTTATATGATCATATTCTCTTCAAATTAGAAGAGGGATCAAGCGACCGGATACCAATATACAGTGTACAAGGAAGGAGTCGAAGATCGAAACACCTTAGATACAGATAATCTTAATTTTCCCTGTCACCAAACAGCTGTTCTAGACAACCATGGTTAACCAACTGACAGTCAACCCTTCAAATCCGTAAGAAGGATGATAGGTTTCATAGGGACTTTAGTTGGTACCTCTGTTTCAAATAAATGAGGCTTATGACTTACCTATACATTTTCTTACTTTCGGTTTTTTTTCTTCTTCTGTTTTTGTATGTTTGTTAACTTTGTTTTAGAGCACACTTCCAGTTTCCCCTCCATTGGAAGTTCTCTCCAGCTCAATGCATCCTGCTCATGCTATTACAGAATCCCATGATCCAACTTGTCAGGTGGAAACATTTCGTACAAGGTCATACGTCCTATTACAGTTTGCAGGCTTATCAACTGTATCCGTAATAGACTTCAACATACGGTAGCCACATAATTCATCTCTAAGCAAACCACAGCAGATTGTAATAATCAATGCAATATGAAGTCCCTAATAAAGCATCCGAAGGCTCATAAGAAGAGATTAACAATGTAAGAACAAAGGATAAATCCGATAGCGGTCTTACTGCTGCTTCAAAAACACCAATGTAATGTGGACCTAGCAATATCCATGGCTCAGTTTGGATGCATGCTTTTTTTCATTTGGTAGTTTATGACTTTTTATTCCGTAGTTTATGACTGATTACGTTTTTTAATTACTATTCATGATGATTTTTAAAGTCACTTCAACGTCAATATGTTAACCCCATTACCTTGTATTTGTCTCCTTGACCTATTCCTATTATTATTAGAACTATTTCATTGTTGGGGAAATAAGCCGACAGCCAAACATTTCATTTGAGTCAGTTGGCATCGGTAGGCAGCCGGAGTAGGAAAAAGAAAAAGAAGGAAATAGGCTAAACCACCCACAAGAACACAGCCCTTTTTCTTGCTAAAAAGAAAGTCGAAAAATGGATCATGAATTACATATTACTACCAGCAACATTGCCTAAAAGCCAACATCGCTAATTTCCGTAAAAAAATAGAAAAAAAGGACTCATGTTTGAACGGAGGGAATAGTATTTTTATTTTAGAGTTGAATAAGCTTAAACTCTACTTGTCTAGTTGTCTATACTGAAAGCATCTGAAGAGTCTACATAAGGTCGAGAAAGAACCTATCAAAAAACCTATCTGAAGAGTCTACTTGTCTAGTATTTTTACTTATCAAAAAAAAAAAAAAAAGGTCGAGAAAGAACCTAAACATTTTGAGCAGTGCCCATGCCCGCCAATACAAGAAAATATTCAATGACCCTTGAAGCTCATTTACTGACTGATGCTCAATGACAACCTAATATTTTCTTGAGTAAGTTTTTTGTGAGGCCTTCTTACGAATCTGAGGAGCTCCACATTCTTACAATTTAACCCATCAACACACGGTGGGACAGGTCAATTGAATCTTTCTTACATAAAATACCCGTAAGATCGTCTTACCTAAGTTTTTGTCTATTTTCTATCGTAATCCCACTCAAATATAGATGCATAATAATATAGCTCGATTTGGCTATTTATTCTCCATGCTGTGTTTATTCACAAATCACAATGCTGGGGGGTAACTCATGTGTGGAATTATCCAACAATTAAGGAAAATAATAATAATAATAACGCTGGCAATTTGGTCAAATATTCTTTTAATTTTCTAGGTGCAGATCTCTTCATGTCAGCATAGGGACAAAACTGTAATTTAATAAACATACCACATCTCGTGTTATTTATTTATCCAACTATTTTGGCATATGGTAACTTATCATTTTTTTTCTTGGGAGAAATGAACATTTTACTTATTTTCATTCATAGAAAATTAAATGCGAAAAAGAAAAATAAAAACAACAAAATCACCTGGCTCTCAAGCCGCCGCTCAAAGACCGAGCCAAGCTTGTGAGACCGGACAAGCTGGAGGATATCAACCAAGGGCTGTGAATTAACCTCAACAACCAGATTCCCTTTCTGATCATCCTCCCCCTCCCCTTCATCACCCTTCCTAATACCGCAATGCACCACATCACTCCTCTCCTTACTCGATTTACTCGCCGAGCTTTGCACGTCTGAGTTCTCCTTGGTCCCCTCACCGCTCACCTCGGCCGTCTCGCTCACTTCCCCCACCGGTTCAACTTTCAGAGCCTCCAAAACCGGCTTACTATCCGAGCTACCGTTACAGGAGTTTTCACGAATCGGAGAACCGGATCCCGGTTCAGGATTTCCCACCTCGGTTCGAATTGGATTTGTTTCATTTTCCAGTTTTACTTCACCGGTTTGTAAATTTTCGTTAGATTCATTCACGGACTGATTGTCCTCACCGGATTCTAGTTTAACGGCGTCATCCGCCGACTCCGGCGAAGCTATCTCTGGCTTATGTTCATCATTTTTATCAATTTCTTCACACTTTTCTAGATCTGACTTTTCTTCGACATTTCCTCTCTCCTCCGTCAGACTCTTCACCTTCATTTGCAAAGACCTGCAATGTAATACATACATCCAGAATTTCAATTTCGAACGATAAAATCGCTACACAGAAAAACACTTAAATTCCCATAAAACGGAAATCAATTTACACGATGGACAGATCGTAACGTTCGAGCTCGCGCTTGAGTTCCGCGACCCTAACTTTCCTCAACTCGTCGAGCCAAGGAACATCATCGGCGGCGGCGCCGGCGTCGGTAACGGATCGATACCGCCGCTTGAGGTCTAGGTATTTGGCTTTACAGTTGTGAGGAGTGAGGGTGATGAGAGCGGAGCTCCGTTTGCGTATTTCAACGGCGACGGAGTCCCAGCTCTTGGTGCCGTACCGGTTGACGGCACAGGCAAGCAGAAGCTCTTCCCATGTGCCCCACTGTCCGTTCTCCGCCGCCGGTTCGCTTTCGTCCGGCTTGACCATGGCGTTCAACGTCGTGAAATAGTTATAGATTGTAACTTTAATGTGTTCAATTTTGTTATGGGTAAATCAACGGTCTAGTGGGTTTGTTTCTCTCTCTCTTCTCCAATGCCCGTCGGCTCGCTGGAATATCAAGGCACCCTTGTCAATGGCGAAATGTATAATTTTGTACATTTTTGCCCTTATTCGAGTCGTGAATTACAGTTCGACTTTCTGGCTGTGGGATGGGGAAATTTTTAAAAGGGTGATAAATGATAATCGGCGGTCCCTACAGCGACAATGCGATGGATTTTGTTCAAGACGATTTGTTTTTTTTTTTTAAAGACAGAATGGTTTTGAATCGGTTTGATTTGGTTCATGATTAATTTTTTCAAAACGAATCATATTTTATTTGATTATTTATTATGTATTCTCTCCGCTCTTAAATTATGGTCTTGGTGGAATTAACGTATTGTTTAAGAAAACACATTTGCTTTAAATTATTAATATTAGTTTGATGTATAATTTATTTTAAAGTCTATTTGTATGTGGTTTATAATTAAAATAAAATGAAAAAGTAAAGGTAAAGTGGTAAAATTGTTGTTTTAAAAAAAAGTTTCAAATAAAATAATTATTTTGTGACGGACAAAAAAGAAAGTAGGACACTAATTTAGAGATGAATGAAGTATAATATATATGTTTTTCTTGTGTATACTCATTTCATTTTATCCAAAGAGCTCTCATTTGAAAAATCTAATTATTAAGTGATATATTAATCTCATTAAAATTAGTTATAATTACAAAAATAGTTAAATACAAACAATGTACTTACAAAACAAATGAAGGGTAAATATTAATGTTATAGTTTTAGAAATTGTAAGTATAATATTTGAAAGTGGATTCTTTGCTTTGAACGGATTGAATATATAATAAATAATGGCGTTCTTATCAAATATAGATTCAAATGATATCTTGACTAGTATTTCATTGTTTGTTAATGTTTGATATTTGTAAGAGAAGTTTGACTTTTTTTAATTAATATTTGATGTTAATTTATCGATTAAAATTTTATCTGTCTAATTTTTAATGTTTTCTAAGATAATTAATTTGATTTTAAGCCAAACTATAAAACCGAATCGAACCAAACCAAACCTTGGTTCGGTTCAGTTCGGTTTGAGATTGTTGGAACCGAGGGGGTGTCGTTCAATTCCTCGATTAACAGTTTTGGCCTAAACCGAACAAAACCGAACCACGTACACCCTAATGTGATCGCTAAAGTCTATTTTTTAATTGATAAAAAATATTTTTGATTCAAAAGGACGAGTATACTCTTAATGAACAAAGGTGTACGCACAAAACTTTCGTTCTTGCATTGCAATGCAAAAATCATGTATCACATGCATGATGTTTAATTGTGTAACATAGCGATGCATCACGGTTCTTAAATCGATGCATTACAATTTCAAATTGATGCATCACGATTGAAATTAAAAGTGCAAGTAGTTTATGATTTTTAATTGGTCCCTAGTAGTTTATGATTTTTTTTCTTTTCGTCCCTGTATAAAAATCCATTTGCCAATAGTCATCGTACCAACCAATTTCAACAAAATTAGTTATTCCATCTAGTTTTATTATTTTTGTCTTTTAAATCAATACATTAACGTCTCACATGCCTTTTGACCAGGGTGAAATAGTCATTTTGGCTTTGAAAGTGCAAGGACTAATTGTGTTGGTAGAGCAAAATATTCTTATAATTTTTATTCATTAAGGATTATTTAAAATAATACACCATCCATTTTCAAATTATAGTCTTCTTTGACCTGACACACTGTTTACGAAAAAGTAATTGATTGTATTATAAATATTGATGAAATGTGTGATTTCCTTTAATACCCTTGAGTATGTGACAATAATTAAAGTAGGTAGAAAAAGTAAGGATAAAGTGACAAAAATGTTTTCTTAAAATGGAACGTTTTAAAAAAGGACAATTATTTTAGAATTGACGAAAAAAGAAAGGATGACGATAATTTGAAAATGGATGGAGTATTAAATTATTAAATTACTTATTCAATACTTAAGGTTATAAGAAAATAAGAAATTATTTAATACCAAACTATTAAAATACTTATGCTACTAAAATTTTCTAACACTAAACTATTAATAAGGTTATTTAAATTCTAACTTGCAGATGTTTAATTTTGCAAAGATTAAATCTGCAATCTAATAAAATATTAACCCTATACCATTTAGATGAACTTTAGTTATTAAGGTTCAATTTAGGTAAAAAATAATAATATGATTATCAAATTATTTTAGGCATGTCCACAACCCACAACCCTTACTTGGACATTTATTTTTTTCTTATCTTTCGAAAATCAAATTATTACTCCATAGGTTCCTAAATAATCGTCCTAGTTGACCCGACGCACAGTTTAAGAAAAAACAATTGACTTGATTATTTATATTAGTTTAATGTGTAGTTTCCTTTAAAGCCTATGTGTATGTGGCTCATAATTAAAGTAGAGTGAAAAAGTAAGGGTAAAGTGGTAAAAGTAATTTTCTAAAAAGGTAAGTTTCAAATTGGACAATTATTTTGGGACGGACGAAAAAGGAAAGGAGAACGATAATTTATGGACGGAGAGAGTATTATTTTTAAACACTACTGTAATTAATAGTATAATTTGATAATTTTAAATTTACCAACTATAATACTCCCTCTATCCCAAAATAAATGAAGTTTTAGCAACAACAAAATAAATGATTTTATAGGATTTCAAGAACAATATTATCAATAGTTTGCCGAAATTTCCTTTATTAATTACTCTTTAATTAAATGTTGTTTTGAGGAAAAACTAAGATGATTTAAAGAGGAATGTTATGAGGAAAGAAAAAAATAATCATGTAACTTATCAATAATAATTGTACTTAAATAAGGGTACATCAGTCTTTTTATAAGCTTCCATAATTAAAATAAAATAACTTAACAATTCTATTTTAATTAAAATAAATATTCCGATCATCTTTATAATATAATTTAACAATTCTATTACATATGAGTTCAATATTTACTAGAATATTCATTCACAAATGTCTTTCAAGATTGATCCATATACTTTTGCAAGACTAAATGTCTATTTTACATTTCCACAAATGCATGTGCGTGACACATGAGCGTACTTAACGGCCAAAAGTTAACAAAGTTAACAGAGTTAGGCAAAAGGACCATTTGTGAAAAATTCTTCAATTTAGGGACCATTTGCAAGGTACAGAGACGAAAAAAAAGCCAAAAACGTCTAAACTATAGGGACAAATTTTGTAGTTTGTCCAAAAAGAATCACAAAACGTTGTTGATGTTAGCTGATGCCAAAAAAATCCCAAAAGTCATGAGTTAGCTGATACTAGCAACTTATGCAAAAGTCACCTCTTCTAGTAAAAACATGGTTGATGCTACTTGATGCTAGCATGTGATATACATCGTGATGCATAATTTATGTATAGCAATGCATGATTTGTTCATATGAATGGATCGCAATTCAAATTTGATTTCATAAATTCAAATTTGATTTCGTAAATCCAAATCGATGTATCATAATTCACAAATAATGAATCATAATTTAAAAATGGTGCATCGTGAAATATATCATCTTCAATCTCAAAACTAAGAGTGTGTAGAAGTTTTTTAGAACCAAACAAGACCAATGGAACTAGACCAAATCAATTGAAACTGGACCAGGACCAATACTTTAGTTTGATTCTATTTTATAGTTTATATTTTTTTGTAATTTTATTTTCACTGGATTGTTATGTTATGAACCTATAACTCCAATATTTTTAATTGTGTTATTAACAACTGAAAACCGTAATATTGGTTTGGTTCTGGTTTTCGTACATTTTGTGTTGGTTCTTGACCATATCAAAGTATTTGTTCTCATACTTATTGAGTTGGTTCCGATTTTGAATTTTTTAGGGAAATTACGGGCCAGTCTACTTTCCAAAGTTTTAATTCGCACCAATACCGTGTTTTTTTAACCAGAAAATGGCAATTTTGGATACGAAAAGACAACGATACATTTAATGAGTATGGGGTGCGTTACATAAATGCATCGCGGTGCATCGATTTTTGCACCGCGATGCATAAATTTTAAATACCTAATCCAAATTGTATCACGCTACACTAATTTTATGCACCACAATGAATTAATTTTTACACCGCAATACATAAAATATTATCTAATCTATTTTTACACCGCGATACAAAATGATAATGAATCAGATCATGTTATCCACCTTCTTATTCTATCCCTCCGTCGTAAGCCTTATTTCTCCCTCCTCCTCCTTCGTTCTACTGAAAATTCTCTCAACCTAGCACATATCAATTACAGTTTTGTACATAATAAATCAAAAATAATGATTTTCGAATCCATGTGCTTGTCTGAGCTGTTAAAGGAAACGTTTTAAAAAATTGACGTTTGAGGTTGAAAAAAAGAACTTTAAACTTTTGGGGTTACAAACTTTGGAAAAAGGGGGCCATAATTTTACCCAATTTTTTAAGAACATGTGTATTGGTTTGGTTCTGTTTTTCATTATATATATATATATATATATATATATATATATATATATATATATATATATATATATATATATATATATATAAAAGACCAAATCAGACCAAGCTCACCCCTACTCAAAACTCGTAACCCATCTTCACCCTCAAAACCTAAAGCCCAACTAGCAGAAGCAATTTAGCAGCATCAGGCGAAAGAAAAAAATACTTACAAAAGAGGAAGGCTTTGTGTGCAAAAGTAGAGGCATCTTTAGAAATTCAAAGAGAAGAAGTCTATCTTCGTGTGCAATATAATTTTTTTGTCTAATTGGTGTATATTGGTCAATAAACCCAAAAGCTCGTGGGTTTGTCCGTTTTGCCCGCGGCCCTACACGGGGTGATTTGAGCTAGGGGTTTTCAGGCCCGTTATGTTCACGGGCTTTCCCACCCGCCCCATTTCACAGCGGCTTTTTCGACCCACGGGCTTTCCCGTCCTACGGACCCGTTTTGACAGCTCTAGCAATATTGCATATGTGGATAGCTTTGGGCAATAGGATTACAACTATAGTCTATAGTTGGCGAAAGAAAGAAATATTATCCTATTATGATAGAAAGAAGATGCGTTGGGATTTGTGGAGGGGTTTTCTTTCCAAAATGATGCAAAGAATCGATCAATTGACTATTGGATCCATCAATCAACTCAATTGATCGATTAATCGTCTCACCGAATAGATCAATCGACTCAATGGTCGATCAATCGAAATCACAAAAAAAGATGAAAAAAATTGTATTAAACTTGTACTTTTTCTTTAATATATTATACTCGTCTCGTATACTACTCCCTCCGTCCCTAATTTATTATTCTGGTTGACTCGGCGCACCGTTTAAGAAAATCTATTTGACTGGATTATTAATATTGGTTTAATATGTAGTTTCCTTTAAAGCTCATGTGTATGTGGCCCATAATTAAAATAGGGTGAAAAAGTAAGTGTAAAGTGGTAAAAGTGATGTTCTAAAAAGGTAGGTTTCAAAGTGGACAATTATTTTGGGATGGACTAAAAAGGAAAGGAGGACGATAATTTAGGAACGGAGGGAGTACTAATTATGGTTGAGCCTCCAACATTTAATCTAACATTTTATTTTTTTCTAGGAAAATTTACATTACTATTAGGATGATTATTATTTTAACAATTATGTCTCCATATGCTAAAATGTTTAATTTAACAATCACATTTGTTCCTTCCGAAAGGGCGAATAAAAGGATCAAAATTATCAAGTTTTTCGCTATTTCTCTCCAAGAAAATTGAAATAATTGTGAGTCGATCTTATTTTGTGAAATTATAATTTCTTCAGTATTTTATTTTTTTTAAATCGTAAAAGTACTTTTTTATTTTTTTTCTTCGTAAAATACCCATGCTACCTCTCCCCATCATCGTTATCATCATCATCTTCGATAATGAGCTTTGTGAACTACTTTCTTATATCCCGAATCCATTTATTGATTTTTTACAATACACCTTACGAATCTCTCATGATCACAACCACCAGACTACTTCTCAAAACAGAAGCACGCTCAAACTTGTTCAACATAGGACGTTCGAATTTCGAAATTGGCTTTTGCAAGGTAGGTTGGATTGACATCTTCGGGCATGATAAAAAAAAAATCTTTGCTTCCATTTCTGACTGCAATATGTGAACAATCTTGCTCGATGGTAGTGGAGGAGATGAACGAAGACTATGATGTGGGTGTCGAAGACTACGATGTAGGAGTCGTTGTCTATAATGTGGGCGTCGTTGTCTATGATTTGGGCGTCGATACCTATGATTTGGGCATCGTTGTCTATGATTTGGATGTCGTTGCCTATGATTTGTGTGTCGTTGCCTATGATGTAGGTGTTGTTGTCCAAATTAGAGGCAACGACGCCCAATGTTTTGAGCCTCATAAAAATAAGCGACGCCCAATCATGCCTCGGTGTTATTAATTATGCACCGTTTCTTCCAATCATACCTCAGTGTCATTAATTAGGTGTCATTTCTTTAATATGGTGACATACTCCAATTTATATTTCTAATCCTGCCTGACTTTTTCATCTACTTACAGGTCAAAAAGAAATATCATTTTTTGTATTGATCGATGCAAAAATTAATTATCGAACCCTAAGTTTTTAAATACGAAGCCCAATTTTTGCATTGCGACGCCCAAATTTGGGCAGTGTCTTTTGAGCGACGCCCAAATTGGAACAGTGACTTTGTATCCATGTCTTTCCTTCATTAAAGGTACTTTCGTCGTTTTCTCCCAAAAAGTGGACTGTAGCGATTTTAAAAAATAATACTCCCATTCGTCCTAAATTATCGTCCTCCTTTCCTTTTTCGTCCGTCCCAAAATAATTATCCACTTTGAAACTTACCTTTTTAGAACATTACTTTTACCACTTTATCCTTACTTTTTCACCTTACTTTAATTATGGACCACATATACATGAGCTTTAAAGGAAACTACACATTAAACCAATATAAATAATCAAGTCAATTGTTTTTTCTTAATATGTGCGTCGGGTCAACTAAAACAATAATTTAGGGACGGAGGGAGTAATAGTTTTTTGTGATTATAATTCCACCACATGGTACCGGCCTGGTTATCACCAAAAAAAATTCTAATCGATCATATAATCTTCCAAAAATTTCAAAGAAAAAAACGTGGAATTTGCTATTAGCAGTTTTTCTAGTGCTTTGTAGAATCCTTGAGAGCATCCACAATGGCCAGTTCTTAAACAATTCCCAAATTGTTTAAGAATTGTTCACCATTGTGGACAATTCCCAAATAAGAATTCTTCCCAAAAATTCCCAATTAATAATCCATGGAGGGAAGAGAGAGAGAGAGAGAGAGAGAGCTGCCCAGAGACCACGTGAAGGCCACCACTGGTTAAACAAGGGGCGCGTGCACGAGATGCAGGCATTCGGCAAATGACGACCTTCGACTTCGTGAGCCACGTTGTTTGCGATGGCTTTTCCCTTTTTTTGTTTTTTTGAAAATTTGGAAATGTAACCATTTGAGATTGCGATAGACTTTTTCCATTCTTTTTTTGAATTTTATTAAAATTGTCTACTGATGGCTTTTTAAAAAAAAAATTGAATTGAAAATTTGCAATTGTAATTTTTGAAAATTTTGAAATGCGATGAAATTTTTGGAATGTAATTGGTAAAAATTGAAAAATACTCATGTAGTGTAAATAAAGTAGTGTAAATAAAGTGAATGATGTGGTAGTGGGATCCATGTAAGAATTGTTGAAGAATCAAAACCATTGTAAAAGAAAATTCTTAAGAAAGAAATTATAAAAATGTATAGTTGGCAATGGAACCTAACTAAGAATTTGTGGGGGAATGTGAACGATTGTGGATGCCCCGAGACGATTTGTCATTATTCCGACAAGAACATAGTCCGGGCAAAATAATCTTCTTCTTGGATAATGTAATTTCCTGCGCCTTAAAAAGATTCTCGTTTTCACTTTCCACCTTTCTAAATATGACAATTCCCTAAAATTTAATCCATGGATTACCTTTAATGGTTGATCAATTTATTTATAGAGGTAATCTTTCACAAATAAGTTTAACAGAACGAGTCTCGTTCTCACACAGATCAATCCGAGAAACACAGTAAATCGAGTCAATAAGATTTATTTTATAAAAAATACATATAATACTATATTTTCTAAGTTTTGTCATCTTTCAAAACTCTTATGTTGTAAACCCTTTTTTCAGGTTCCTTATATGCTCATTAGTTTGTAAAATTGTCCCCTTGTTATATACTCTCTCTGTTCCAAGCAAATGATTCACTATATTATTTCGAGATATTTCACTTTAAGAGTCAGTTTTTAAAAATCATGTTCATAATCTTCAAAATTTCAATCTTAACCTCTACATTCAATATTAACATATTGATAATACTGAAATATTACTGTAATTGTAATAAACTATACTACTAGTTATATATCTCTTAATAATTAGTTAATTACACTTTTCAAATATAAACTCTTTGAGTGAAATAATTGAAATATTTAACCGAAAAAAGTAACAAAATTAACAAATCTCATATATCATGCACTTGTATACTTAGGCCTCGTTTGGTGTAGCGTTTTGAAAACGCAATGTTTTTAAAACGCAGCATTTTTAAAATGTATTTTTTTTTTCTTATAAACACATTTGGAAAATTATTTCAAAATGATTATTTTCATAAACATAGTAGTTGTAAACGCAACATATTTTTAAAGCGCTGCATTGAAACACTTTTAAAGAGAAAACACTGTATTTTTAGCTAACATTTTGGTTAAAATGCTCCACCAAATAAGCATTTACAAGGGTAGGACTATATACACCCCACTTTCTACTTTCACACCCATTTTTTGCAATGTACAAAACAAATTACACACCTCAATGTAGAAAATGAGATGTAAAAAATAGAAAGTGAGATGTGTATAGCCCCATCGTACTTAGAATGATAGTATATCGAAAGCATGAGCGGATCTAAGAAGGTGATGGATGATGCTGGAGCCCACATCAAAAATCTTTTTTACTTAATTTTTTTTTCTTAGCATCAACATTAATTTATAGTTCTGTTACAATTATGTATGTAACGGGTAAGACTTAATAAATCAACAACTATAAGTAGCTTCTTTTTTTTATTAATAAAGTTATTTTGTACGGTTATTACCGTTTACAATATATTTTTTAATACCTGACCCACGTGGTATCAAAATCGAAGATCCGCCCCGGATCGAAAGGAATTTGGATTGGAAATTATTCTGCTTTGACACACTGATATGCTCTCTCATTATTCTCTCATTTCATGTGAAAGATTTAGACAAAAATAGGAGATATAAATAGATTCCCGACCCGAGGATACTACATTAGCATTCTTGCATGACAACATAGCCTGTGATTGTAGCTAAAGAGGTCGAGAATGGGGTATTTCTATGAGCATATTTTAAAGGGTAAAGTTTCTATATATAGCTAGTGCCTAAGAGGTTTAAAGAGAGGGCACTGGAGGTGAGGGAAGGATAAATTTTCTGTACAGAATATTAGCAGTAGGTAAGCCATCTAGAGAGTAAGTATTTCCAAATGATGAAGGGATGGTGGGTTGTGTTTTTGATATATATATATATATATATATATAATTGTGGGTAGTATATTTTGGTGAATTCGATGCATCGCGATGATAAATATATAATTGTGTGATATCAAGTGATTAATTGCCTTATAAAGAGGCGGATCCATGTATTATTTGTGATGTCACATGACACCACTCCACTCTAAGTTATGTATTACTCTCAAAATTATTGTCTCGTTTGACGGATTAAGAAAAAACAATTGATAAGTTATGTATTACTCTCAAAATTATTGTCTCGTTTGACGGATTAAGAAAAAACAATTGATTTAATTATTAATATTAGTATAGTGTGTGGTTTTTTTAAAACCTATGAATATGTGACACAAAATTAAAGTAAGAAGAAAAAGTAAGGGTAAAGTGGGAAAAAGTGATGTTCTAAAAATGGAAATTTTCAATAATAATTTTGGAACGAACGAAAAAAAAAAAAACAGGACAATAATTTTGGGACAGAGTGAGTATTTTTAGAACACATGTATACAAAATAAGGGTACTATCCAAAGCTCATACAAAAGAACATAGGATCACTTCCCATTATCAACATCGTTAAATAATTTTGTTGATGTTTTTTTTTAACATTACACATAACGACCCCACTCGATTGCCTTTTCACCATTGATGAAAAAAAAAGTTAAACACTACGAGGGAACCTGTAACCATCTCTCATCTCCAAATGCAGCCTTGCGCCCCACGTAGCGTTGGATCTGCGAAAATCAGCAAATGAAATGAATTGTGTCGTCATGCTGTCCTTTTCACCATTGATGAAAAAAAAAAAGCACGAGGGAACCCATGTAACCATCTCTCATCTCCAAATGCATTGCGCCCCCACGTAGAAAAAATGTTGGATCTGCGACTAATAGCAAATGAAATGAATTGTGTCGTCACTGAGAAAAATTTCTGGATCCGTCACTGACATTATCAAATGATGCATCACGATCCTGAAAGTGCACTTTATTGATTTGATAATATTATCAGAGACTGTAGCGACCAGAGCGTACAAGTTGCTGGATCCGCATGGCATTATCAAAGCATTATGTGCAAGCTGAGAATAAATACTATGCTTGGAAACCCTGCCATTTCTGTATGAACTAAATGAAGCACAAGTTGTGTTGCTGGAAAGGTGGATCAGAGGGTGGGAAAATGTATGCTCCTAACAAGTTTGATTCAGAAGTCCTTGGAAAGATACCAAGAAGCTTAAAACTACTACATTACAATGCTTTCATAACGCATTGGCCAGTTCGTGAGGCGAATACATCAGTTGCTCCACAAGTGGGGTGCGCTCTATCTATTTGATTGGGTATTCAGAACAAAGAGGAACGGGGGGCGAGGGGCAAGGGGTTGGGAGAGTTGTCGAAATATGACCTAAAGATTCAGTCAGATTTCATGCGTTTATTTTGAGGTAAACTAACTACTGATGGAACAATTTGTTAGGCAGGAACAAGGTGGGAACAAGGTGGCTGCTAGGGTAAAGAAAATCTAGCTAGCTGGGAAGATGATCAGCATGCCTTTAAAACTATTAGAAAACAAGAAAGAAAGTTGGGGAGTTGTTGAAACAAGTTCGTCAAAAAGGAGACCGATAAACACCAATCGAGGCCCAAAATTCAAAAAAGTTTGTAATTTGTAGTTTAATCCACGCATTTTCCCAATAAATTCCCACAAGTGGGATTTAATAAAATGTTTTTATCTATAAAATTATTGAATTATCGCTAATTAATTGCTGACTTATAAGCGTATTACAGTTAACCATAGGATAAGCTGGCTTTTTGTGGGCAATAATGCATTATGATCACCTTAGTCTTAACATGAAGAGGCAGTAGCAAAGATGTTTTGATGTAGAAAAGCAAATACAGATGTGTATGTTTGGAAGAGTGATCATCTTTTCACTCGTGATCACGGGCTTCTATATCAGCTTAATGCTGGCTTTCTCACACAGCATGAAGTACAGTCTACACATGAGCACGGGCGTACATTACTGTGTTTGAATTCCTCTTCCCCTCCCACATTCTCTCCTGGCCCCTGGACTTTGTTTGCTTAATTAGTTTTCTAATTCGTTGACAAGATCTATCGGTCTGTCAGGTATTATTGAGAAAGAATTATTGGTCCCTCCTAGCCTTCCTATAGGAAGAGTGGGATAGGCAAGAGCAAGGATCATGGATGCTATTTGTAGAGCAAGATAGATAAAATCACATGGAATTTTTAAAATAAAAGTGCTAACAAAGGTTGGGGGTGAGATGGCATGGATTGAATTGGCAATCTTGCGTACCAAACCAGCACTAAGAGCTTTAGAGAGTGAGAGAGAGTTATGTGAAAAATGACTCAACCATCAAAAGTGGAAGTGAAAATACAAAAAACATGGATTAGTGGGGGTTGCTCAACTCACCACAGTATCCCATGAGAGAGAGAGAGATAGATTTGAAGTCAACTTGGCCCCTATTTCGGAAAAGAAGATTGAGAATCTGGCTTTTGGAGTTATAAGAGGCCTGCACTAGTGGAGGCTGCACTTGAAAAAATTGTACAAAAGCTAAGGAAGGAGTGACAGAGACTGAGACAGAGACATATACAGAGATAGTGATAGAGAGAGAGAGAGAGAGAGAGAGAGAGAGAGATGGCGAGGGCGTTCAAAGAGGCTATGACTAGCTATGGTCATGGTGCCAGCGGAGTTGATGCGTTTTGGAGCTTGTGGACAGTTCTGGTCATGTTTTTGTTCATCTCAGTCATGATAATAGTCTCGTGTGCAGAAGGTGCATCCAAGAACAAAGATAGTACAACAGACTCATATTCATATGGTGGTGCTGGATGTGCCGCTGACTGTGGCGCAGCCTGTGGAGGTTAACTTCTTATAACCTAAAATTAGTAGCTAGCACACCATTGCCTAAAATGAGAGGCACTTACTTTGTAATTTGGCTATTCCAGCTTTAAATTAGTGTCGTATTTAGTAAGATCGTATGTGTTACTAGAAAGATGTCAGGTCTTTATAAGCCTCGCTACTGCCGTACTGCATACAAGCTTTTCAATCAAGTTGCTAGAACTACATCTTCCTCCACTTGTGTTTCAGCATCTTCCTCAATCTTCTTAAACTACTTGACAGGCTTTCAGCTACTGTTTAAGCAACCTATGTACATTGATTACATGCGCCTGATACCTGAAAAAAAGAATATTTTGACACGAGCCATCCTCTCGACTCAGATCAACATCCGAATGTGATTGGATGCTCGGGAACTTGAATACGGTTACAAACTGCCATTTCTAAAGGATCACACATGTCCTACTACTCGATCTGTGTATAATACGTACCACACCTCTCTGCAACAGTGTAACTCTGTGTAACGCACCACCATGCTTAAAGGTGCCAAATGCAGCAACAACACTGTATCTAATAGTGGAAACCTAGAGGATTCAATCAACCAAGATCACGGATTCAAAATTCTCGCCTTTATTCGACCCGTAACAAAGATTAAACACCAAGTTAATGAGATACATTAATTGAAATAAGGAACGTGCCCAAAACAAACAACGCTGTACCTAGCTCTGGGATTTTGTACCTGAGTCTTTAAAGTACTAGATGAGATCTGAGCAAAATACCATCAATATCATCATCAATGTTGTCAGCTAAAGTCGAGTGTGGGCTCGAGATAAACTCAACTGCTAGGGGGGCTATGGTTCAGCCTTAAACCCACATAATAGCCAACTTTGGGGGTACCCAAAATTCAAGCAATCTTCCACAGCAGATACAAAAAGAAGCTTTTCCACAATTCAAACCAAGAGATCTTGAATGTTTGATATCTAAAAATAATGGCACAAATGACAGAAACTTAACAACTTGTCAATGCCTGAGATTAAAGGACAATTTCATCTTTAAATGCATTGATTATTCACAGGATTCCCCCAAAAAAAACTAAAAAGAAACAGGAGCCACGATCCCAAGCTACAAAAGGTACTTGTACAAGAAAGCAAATACAGCCCATTGCAAAAGGTTTACAGAAGAAAATCCACCAATAAATGGGGTTTCTTCTTAAATCAGGCGAGCAGACAAGAAATGTGCTCATGACAAGTAGGAAATATATGGAAGCTAGTTGAAAGTCAAAACTAACAAAAATGTAACCTAATTTTACTTGCTCCTCCAACTGGACTCTCGAGAAACCTAAGTTTAAAAAGAAACTAAGCAAGTTCTTTCATGTTCGCATGGAATGTGAATCTATTTCCATATCTTCTATCTTCTTCTACCTATTCTGAATGTTTGAGAAGCAAATCACAAATTCGGACCTCAAGAAAGTTCAGAGACCAAAACTGCTCGAGACCATGTGGAAATAGATCTGAAATGTTTCCTCAGAAATCGACTGAACCACCTCAAGGAGAAAACAGTGTTTTACTTAATCTTGTCAATCACTTTCTGTAAGTTATGATGCTCTGCTCATGCAGCCAACAAAGCAGACGCTTCCTTTTTCATCTTATTGGCACGCAATCTCTCCATGAATTTATCATTGGCTCCAAGTCTATTCTTGAAGTGCAAAGTCCATTCATCCTCTATCAACACCCTAGCTTTCCCAGCCTCCTCAATTAAGGAAAATAGCGTCCTGAGGCAATCCTTCCTATTCTCTTCTCGATGTTCAAACCTGAAAAAACATACGGAACACAGAATCAGAGGTGCGATTGTTAGACGCTGTTCATAAGGCAGAGTGAAAATACCAGAGACAGAGAGACGGAGACAGAGACAGAGACAGAGGTTCATTCCTCCTCTCTAAGTAGTTTTGCAATATCCTATAACAGAATAACACATTAACAATGATTGTTGGACATGCCAAGGTTTCTGTTGCCCATAACAAACACAACACGCACTGCCAGAGGGGAAAGTTTTCAAGGCAACGACCTCTTTTACATTTAGTTAATCTTTATTTGTTTGTTACTTATATTTATCTGCCTGAAAAAAGCTACTTCCTTCAGCCTCAAGAGTCTAGACTAACACCTGGCAATGCATGTACTTTAAGCTTGGTAGATATCTCTTCCACTCAAAGTGTCCTACTTCCTATTCTGGGATGCTCCCCTAAAGAGTCCAGTTTGAAAAATTGAGCTCATAAATGTATGAGTTTCCAAATTTAACTTTCTTACATTAACCTAAAATTAGAAAAAGTATTCCCATTCTTCAAATATGAGGCATCTATTTCAATCCTATGACTTCCAAACAAAATCTTTGAGGGGAATGAAGCGAGAAAACAAAAATTAATTAACATTAAGAGATAATAGAAGAAAAACTTTCCTCGGCTCTGAAAAGAGAAACACAAGGGAAGATCCACACTATTGAAAGCAGCAATGAACAAAATACAGGACTTAGGCCCAGCTAATCCAAGAAGATTCATGAAATGAACCTTTCCTTGGGTAGGAAAGAGTTCTACCAATTACTAGAATCAATGAAATTCCATGGAGACTAAGGTGATGTTTGGGAGCATGAAATCCAAGCCAAGGAATTGCGATGGAAGCTCACATTAGGTCAATTTGTACGCTAATTTTGCTCCAATTCCAATTCAAAGGCATGACAGGCTCCCAAAAATAACATAAAGCTATACCCCAAAAAAATTTGCTGAGAAAGATCAGTACATAAGTCATATTTTTCAGGACTCAGGAGTTGCACTCAAGTAAGAACCTTACCGCTCACTGGTTATTGTAAGCTCATCTTTTCCTGGATTGTACCTTTTCCCAACTAATTCCCGTAGCCTGCGAAACTGATGTTTTGAAAGACCAAGCTCTTTCACAGTAACAGCCAACTTTACTTTTCTATTTTTGGGGTGCCAGGCATCCCCACCAGGCGCGAAGACCACCCTTGTTTGCCACCTAAGGATTGGCCCCTCACCTGGTGGGTCTTTTAAGTCTCTTTTCTTGTCAGAAACAGCATCATGAGGTGGACCGTATTTGTCCATCAGCTTAACACTCTCCTTGATCATCTTATCCTCAAACTTCTGGTATATATCGTATCCTTGTTCAGGTGTGAGGTCGCCAGTCTCAACCATGTCTGCTACTTCATTGTACTTCTCCTTAATCTTCTTTTTTATCGAATCTGACAACAAAGGAGTCACAACAAATTAAGTGCAAGCCAACATAAATTCACACATACAAAACTAATAGATAATCTACTAGAAGATCTAAAAGATGGGCAAAACAGTGTGCGATTCAGCTTAAGATGTAATGCGAAAGCAAAAGCCAGAAGACTAGCCTTGTGTACGTCATTCAGAACTTACTTGGAATTAGCAAAAATTACTGAACATGTAAATTACCAATAAAGGCTGAAAACAATCAAGAGTATTTCAATATAAAAATAAAAGGGTGTGAAATTGAAATTAAATAGAGGGCAGAAACTCTGGTAGATAATATATCTGGTTTCACGAAACATAATTTTGTCTCAAATTGCATGTTCCAACAAACCATTGAACAATGACGTAAACCTTGCAATAATAAAAGAATTTGTAATTGAACCCACGTTTGTCATTTATCCGTTTGAACTTTGTATAATTTATAAACACTGATAAAGAAACACCCAATGACAATAAAGGAATGTCAGTCACTGATTTAGTGTCACTCAGTAAAAACTTTTGAAAAATTGAATTATTAAACTAGAAAAGGATCAGAAAAAACAGAAACAACATTTTTCAGCAAAAATGCAAAAATAGAGTAAAATTTCACAAGATTGTTCTATTTTGACATTTTATTTTCTCTGAACAAAAACCATATCTAAACAATTATCTATCAAAATTTAAGGGAAACTTCAAAGTATAAGTCAGATAGCTATTTTTGCCAGAAACGGTAAGGATAACAGATTGAAAAAAGTAATAGAATATTCACTCTCTACAAAAATTAAATGATCCATATGTGAACATGCACAAAGAAAGTGCAAGCCTAATGTAATATTCAGCAGGACAGGAACACAAGATCCATGCAAAAAAAGAGATGAAGGACATTTAGGCAATAAAACAGAGACAACCCTCTTGGTTTAAATCGCTTGCTGAAACCAACAAACATGCTAAATTTGGGTACTGCCCTCCCAAGTTATAACAGACATTGCGCAACACTACTTAGACAGAAGTTTTTTGTTTTTTTTGATAGGTAAGTGTGACCCCTTGGTATGAGGAATGGAACCAAGGACCTCAAGGTCTATGCCAAAAGTTCATTCCTCCGCTCTAAATAGTTGGAAAGAGGTTTTGAAACCAAATTCAGGTCAGATATTAATCCATGATTTCTTTATCTTCACATAGAGGTTCCTGCAACGGCGCAAGAAGCAACTCAAGCATTGGAAAGATGTTAACAAAGTAAAAGCACTGACAAGAGGATGATAGAGACAATGGCTACTGGTGAGATCTTGAAGTCTGAATGTGCAACCTGAGATGATGTGGCACATGAACAACATGATGGGTCCTTGAACTAGTGACAGTTTCTTGTTGAATGCCTCACTTTGGAGAATATGGCAGCAAAGACGTTTGTGAAACTGGGCAGCGATTGATATGTTGGCTCGTGATAAAAAGTACACAAGGAACATTAAGTAGGCACTGCTATAGTCAGTTTGATGGCAGCGATGAAGGGTTTGACCAGTAGTCTAGCAAACTATTGTGGTGGTTATGGTTGTAAGATAAGGTAGAGGAAAGAACTTTGGTTGAGTTACATTGGAACTTCATACTGATGATTTTAGAACATAGTACGAGAATATCTTACATGGAGGGAGAATAAGTAGAAAAAAGAGCAAAGGAAGAAAGGTTACCCTTGCAAGGGTTAGAAATGCTCTATTACAGTTTGATCAATTTGCTTGTGCAAGAATAAAATAGAGATCTGGGATCATGGGAGAGACACAACTGTAGGCAAAAAACCTTGTGTGTAACTGCACACATGCAGGTGTGTAGCATCATAATCAAAAGGGGAAAGCTAGATTAAATTTTGTGGGATCGTAAGGCCAGAGGGAGTTAAACAAGTGAAATTAAAGGTTAAAAGAAAAAATAAAGCAATCATGATAGTTATGTACTTATGTGCAGTAAACTCCAATGAATGTGAAATTACAAACTTCACTCTTCATTAAATTCAATAGTTAGGCCCATTATTCAAGGTCTTCCAGCTTGTGACCTCAGGAAACTAGGCAGTATTCTGTGTGGAGTCCACCAGAAAATAATAGAATAGCTATCATTGTAAGCAAATAGCCCCCACTAGCGGCAAGTGAAGAATCATATAAGGTACTCATGCTATTAGAAATTTAGAATATTTGCTACAAAATGAGAAAATAAGAGAACATTTGGGATCAAAAGTGTTCTGTAATGGAAGTGTGCCACATTTTGTAGAGTTCATACCATATGTGATTCACTAAATGGGTAGCATATTTTTTGGTTACTCTGTCATAACAGCTATTGTTCAGCAAAATCCCCCTCCAACTTGCCTTTCAAGCTCGCTCTACGAACCATTAAGACTTTTGTAATTGACACTCATCCTCAAACTCTCAAAGTAAAGTTTCTGAACAAGTTTCCCTTATCATATACTTGTAATACAAAAATCTTAAAATCAGAAGCCTTGATCTTATTTTCAAATTTCATTTTCTTCATTATCAAGGACTCCCATTTCTCCATCTGCACCTTACAATCTTAACTTAAGTAAAATTCTTCAAAAATAGAGTCTTCTATTACTTCTTTGTAAATCAATGAGAAGTTGAACCCATCTGAATGACAGTTTGATTTTAGCAAGAATACATCTGCAAGTCAGTAAAAACCAAGCTTGTCATGGCTACACTTTCAAAATCCAATTTAACTCAAATTGGCATCTCTAGAGTAAGAAGCAGATGAATGAAACTTAAAGAAAATATTTGGATCAGAATCAGGAAGGAATCTGAACCAGTTACATAAATTTGGCCCTTTCGGATATTTCCCTAATCCAAATGTTGATTCCCTCCGCATTTTCAATTCAAATATTATCATCTTATATTGGACCATCTGAAGAAAAAAAAGAGGAGATTTCTCCTTCTAAGTTAAGCATCTTGAACTTTTTGAGCTCGTCAATTTCAGCCAATGCCTCATTCAAGATGATGGTCAAACAACGAAATGTTTTGTAACTTGTGGAATGGCAACATGATCATATGACTATTCAAAGAAGTCCAAGAAGGACAAATATGAGTCTGACTTATGGAAGATATTAAATTGACTAAAGAAAAATGAGCAGATATTCACCAAGAAGTGAAATATTCTATAATATATAGTGTTCAAGCAAATTCTCCTACAGCTTAGAAACAGAGATAAGTAGAGAGAATTGGAATTCAATCATGCAAGACCTCAATTACTTAAGAACAAGACAACATGTTTCGGTGTTTAGTTAACAGCAGTAGATGTATTTCACATATTTTCATCAATACTCAAAATTAGAGATTGAACATTGATGAGAATAACCATGTTGGCTCCCATAATTAAGTTTACCTACTAAAATAACCTCGAAAATCTCCTTCGAACAAAAAACAATGAAAAAAAATGCCTAAGTACCTATGTGACTTGCATGACAAAAACAAATTTTAATCAAAACAGAAGGAAACAAACATAATCTTCAAAGCGGATTTGATGATAGTATTTAATGCTTTTTCTGAGAGAAGCAATGTTTGTAAGATTATCTCTACTTTCAATACTCTGGTTCCACAAAAAGAATGATCCTTTGAGGTGCTGGAATTTAGGAATATTAGCCTGTTATTAGGTGTGAGTAAAGTATGAGGCAAACTTTTGGAAAGGCGGCTGAGTCTAGTGTTGGAAGATATCATTTCGCCAACGCAAAAGTGCTGTACTTTTATTTTTTTTGGGTGTGTGTGTGTGTGTGTGTGTGTCTGTTAGGAGGGGAGAGGGAAGTGTGGTGCCAGATTCTTGAATCATTCTTATTTCTAACGAGGTTATAGAGGATGTCCATAATCTACCTTTCTTTAGCCTTCCAGATACTCTTGCATCAACAACCAACAAACTAAGAGTTAGGCCATTATCACTATTAGCTCGAACCAACGCACTTCTAAGTTTAAAAGACACACATCAAGTCCATACAATTACAAAACAATACACAACAAGGCTGGAATTGTAAATTCAGGCCTCATAAAAGGCATTCCCTGAGAAAAGCAAAGAGTAAAAATATACCTGGGATGACATTCTCCCACATTAGCATGTCCTCAAGAATTTCTTCACACTCCTTAGTATCGTCATGTTCCTCGTCAACTATGGCCTGCTTGATTGCTTCATCCCACTTTCTTTCATCCATGTTGAAAGTTCCATTTTCTACCATTCTCTTCATCACAACATCTCTTGCATCATACAGATTCTCAATATCCTCATCAGTTTCCTCCTCCTCTAAATCCTCAAGATCTGATTCAAACTCTTCGTCATCAACATCATCTAACGGCGTTACTTGAAGTTCTTCCAACAACTCGTCATCTGTATCATCATGCCTTTCCTTCAACTTCCTCTTTAAAATGGACTCGAAGATTTTAGGGAGCACTTCTTCATCACCATCATCGAAGTACTTCTCTATCTGTACTTTCAGCTCTGCCATCAAAATAATAAAATTTGAGCTGCAAGTATTACAATGCCACTTTCCAGCATCAAACTACTCATACAGTAAAATTTATTTTTTAAAAAAAGAGTTGGTTTAAGAAATTTCAGTTTTTGGCAGAAATTGAATCATAGCATCCACTAACCCACCCAAGGACCCAAATAATTTAATATCAGTGGCAGGCACTTGATAAAAAACCCATACAGGAAGTTGAAGTCAAGACACATACACACACATATCCATGAACATGAATTGCACACAAAACCCAGGTAAACTCGACTGTAGCAAGCACAATATCCGATTTATCTCCCATCAACAGAACCAAAATCCCTTCAAGAGAGTACATTTATCGGCCATTGCCTCAGCAAGTAGAAATTAAAATACGACTCAAGGAACAAAAATCAAAGAAAACCATAATCGTTGATGTGTTGTTTACCTTTGTTGCTGACATCCTCGATTGAATCGAGTAAATCATCATGGTCCTTGATTTGGGGTTCGGCGGAGGTGGATTGAGGAACAGGATCAGGTTTTGGTTAGAATTAGCATCATTTTCTTCTTCAGAAGAAGAGAAGAATCTACAAATGGAAAGAGTTGTTGAGGAGAGAGGAAATAAGAGAGGTGTAATGAGTTTAGGGTTTGGGTTGAAGGATAGTAGAGGAGGAGGAGGAGAAGGTTGGACAAGATTGCGTGTGTAGAGAGCGACATTTCTGAGGAGAGCTCGTTTCATGGTGATTTTCTTTTAGGGTTTTAGGTTTCTCACTCTGTTTCTGTTACTAGTTGACTCTTCGCCATGGCCAAACTCGAATCAAATTGAGAGGGAGAGAGACGGTGGGGTGGTGGACGGCAATTGTACGAAGCCTTTTTTGCCTTTTTTTTTATTTTTTTAAAAACTTAAACCGTAACACCTAAATCCCGAAACGTAAGACCATTTTTATAACAAATCGAGTGCTTTTTTAAATTAAAATTTTGACCTTATTTTTTTAAAAAAATCAATATTATAAAACACATAATTTAGAGTAATACTACTAATTAATTATGTTTTTATTTTTATTTTTAATATATATATATATATATATATATATATATATATATATATATATATATATATATGACAATTTTTAAATAAAAAACACTTATTTTGATTCAAAAAAGACAAACAGAACCATGATTTAAGAATGGATGGAGTAAATCTTAATGAATAAGAATGGTTTGTTTCCTCTAATTTTATTTACAATATTGAGACAATCCTATTACATAAACTGAATTTTGTGGGAATTGAACATTGTAATTTTACTAACCGTAATTTACAAATGCCAATTAAAAAAGAAAAATAAGTTTTTCCAAAAAAAAACACACACACACTCATCACTTCATCAAAACTAGAGCCAAAAATCACCAAACACGTTAATCAGCTTGTAATGCACGATTATAGCTTAATCATAGGTTTTTAGTTCGGGGTTGAGGATAGAACAAAAATAATAATATTCCCTTCGTTCCAAAATTATAATCTGAGTTGATTTGACACATCATTTAATAAAATACATTTGACTGAATTATTAATATTGAAATAGTGCGTGATTTTCTTTAAAACTCATGAATATGTGGCATAAAATTAAAGTAAGGATAAAAAATAAGGATAAAATAGTAAAAATGATGTCTTAACAAGGAAACTTTCAAAGAATACAATTATTTTGGGACAGACGAAAAAAGATAGTAAGACAATAATTTTAGGATGGAGGGAGTACTATGCAACAATCTTAAATATTTAATTTTAGGGATAAGTATATCATTAGTCCCTGAACTTTGGCCGAAGCCATCATTAGTCCTCCAACTTCAAAAAGTTTCACCACTGACCCAAGTAGGCCTTTTTTGCTCATCGAAGGTCACTAGCTCTAATGCCGTTTGTTTATTTCCGTTAAGTGAACATGTGCCACTCACATGCACAAAATAAGGGGGTTATGTATAACATCATCAAAATAAGGAGGCAAAGTGAATATAAACCAATTCAACTTACCTCTCTTCTAGCAAATCACTCCCTTTGTTTTAGTTTGGCCTTCCCAGTTCTCACCGGCCACCAAGTCACCAACAACACCACTCACAGTTCAAACAAACAATGACCTTGTTTTCTTCCTCCTCCCCTTTTCTCTCTTCTCCTTCTCCTCATCTTAATCCCACCACCATCCTTCGTCCAATCCCAACCCAGAACCACTGCCATCTCCTCTTTCTCATTCTCTCCCCCATTTTCTCTCTACTTCTCCTCCTCATCTCAATCCCACCTCCATCCTCCGCCCAATCCCAACCCAGAACCACCGCCATCTCCTCTTTCTCTTTCTCTCCCCCATTTTCTCTCTTTCTCCTCCTCCTCATCTCAATCCCACCACCATCCTCCATCCAATCCCAACCCAGAACCACCGACATCTCCTCTTTCTCATTCTCCCCCCCCCATTTTCTCTCTTCTCCTTCTCCTCATCTCAATCCCACCACCATCCTCCGCCCAATCCCAACCCAGAACCACCGCCATCTCATCTTTCTCCTTCTCTCCCCATTTTCTCTCTTCTCCTCCTCCTCATCTCAATCCCACCACCATCCTCCACTCAATCCCAACCCAGAACCACCGTCATCTCATCTTTCTCCTTCTCAACCCCCCCATGGCTTCCATCTCTAAACCAAACCCTCCCCTCTCCCAATTCCACCTTCGCCACTGGCTTCCTCCCGTACCCACTTTACCAGTCACCTACTCCTTCTCAATTTGGTACTTCAACATCACCCCAAGTGTCTGCAAATTTAGTGAGCTTCTAATCAAGTAAAGAGCACATAAAAATTCATCTGGATTAGAAATGTTTGCAGGTGATAACGTAAGATGCTTGAGATGACAAAGTTCTGAGGGAAGATTTGTTGGAATACCATCTGCAACAAAAATCTTAAAAGGAAAATAAGTTAGCCACATAATATAATATGGATGCAAGTGTAAAGGCTACAAATTTGCACACCATCTACTTACCTCGTAGGCATTCTCTGCTAAAACAAGTTTATATATTCTAGGTGCAGTGCCGTAAACCTCAATTAAGTTCGACTTCTGGTGCACTCTCATGTACAACACGTAAATGGGTCTTAACAAGATTTGTTGTGTTAATGGAAGTAAATGACTTGAACACTCCATCAATGTACAAGTACTTGAGATTTGAAGCCCTATATTAACAGTATCTACACCAAGGCAATGTTTCAAGGTCAGTTTCTCAAGCGACGTTGCATTGGAGATCACGGCTTCAAATGGTAGATAAGAACCATTTCTCACATGGTTTATTGTTTAATATTCACACATGTTCATTGTATTTGTCTTTAGTTGGTTAGTCTTCCTAGTCTATCTTAACATTGTAAGTATTCATTGTATCATAGAGCCCTTGTTGTATATAAATATGTGAAATCAATCATTCCAACAATAAGTTGGGATTCTTTTATTTCATGGTATCAAAGCCTACGATAGGGACCTCCTAAAAACCTTGTCGTTTCTTGTGTCTTCTTCCCTGCATTCCCTAGCTTCTACCATGGCGACAGTAACCAATGAAAACTCCCCTCTCACTCCCAAATTTGTCTCCTCCCCTGCTACTATCACAACCGAATACCCACCTCTACCTCTAAACTTCAACCCTCAGTCTCTCATGTCAAACACAATCCTAAATGACACCAACTATCTTCTGTGGCGTTTTCAATTCTTGTCCATTCTAAAAACTCACAAACTTGTTCAAATCATCTCCAAACCTCTACCCTCTCCTCCCGAACTTCTTGATGGCACACCAAACCCAAATTTTGTCTATTGGTCTAATGTTACACATCTCGTTCTCTCCTAGATTCGTGCCACGTCCACCGAGTCCGTCCAAACCCGTTTAATCTCGACTAAAACATCCCTAGATGCATGGGAATTGCTTCAGGCTCTCTTATCATCATCCTCCCGCACCCACGTTCGTACTCTCAAAACACAACTCAATAACCTCCAACGCAAACCCGACCAATCCATTTCTGATTACATGCTCCTTGCCAAGTCTCTCTCTGCCTCCCTCACTGCTGCCCAATCTTCTATTTCCGATACAGATCTCATTGATCATATATTGGACGGTTTTGGTGCTGAATATAAGGAGATTATCACCTCCCTTAACACCCGTCCCACTCCCACTATACAAGAACTCACTAACCTCCTTCAACAAGAGGAAAAATTGCTCAAGAAATTATCTACTCCTCCCTCTATTGCTCTCACAGCCAGCAAGATACCCAATGCTGAAACCCCCAACCCAACACCATCTCCCAACCCGCCACCTACTTTCGTCAATCCCACCAACTATACACTGCCATTTAACCCACATCGTGGTCAGCACTCTCATCAGGGCCATGGCTAGAGTCGTGGTCGTGGTAATGGTCGAGGACGTGGTTGTGGCTTTCTCCCGAACCATAATCCACCTCTCCTACCCACACCTTTCCCTCCCCCATGGCAGCCTCCTACTCCAACCCAACATTATGGTTTTGATCAGACGTGTCAAATGCAAAGGTCGTGATCACTTAGTTAACGTTTGTCCGCAACGTTGCAGCACTACTTACTCAGTCGAATATTCTCCTCATCCACAGTTCAATCCCAACTAGTGTCTCGGCTCTGGTGCCATGCATCATATCGCATCAAATCATTCAGCGTTTCCTCGAGCACAATCATACTCGGGTAAGGATAAAATTCTTGTGGGTAATGGTGCAACTCTTCCTATTTCTCATATTGCTCAGTCTCATATTGCCTCTTCATCTCATCCGTTGTATTTACGCAATATTCTTTGTATCCCTTCCATGCGCAAAAAATTGCTTTCTATTCGTCAGTTCTCTAACGATAACGATGTCTTTTTTGAACTTAACTCTCATGGTTATGTTGTTAAGGTCAACAAGACGAAGGCCAACATCCTTTCTGGCAGTAATCCGGGCAATCTTTATTCCCCTCAACCAGCTCCGCTTTCTCCTCCTCTAGCTCTCCTTGGTGAAAAGACAAATTCGGATACTTGGCATGCCTGTCTCGGTCATCGGGCTCATCCTATTTTCAAGAATTTTTCTCTTCTCGTTTTGGGTCTAATAAATATCAATCAGTTTTGTCATACATGTCATTTAGCTAAATCTTGTAACCTGCCCTTTGTGGCACGTAATTTTCAGTCTAAATCCCCTCTTGACCTATTACATTTGGATGTATGGGTTCCTTTCCCTGTTTCTACTTCTAATGGACATCGTTTTTATTTGTCTATTGTCAACGATTTTTTCCTGTTACACTTGGATGTTCCCAATGATTCGAAAATCTGAAGTTTTCTCTATATTTTCGTACTTTAAGCAAATGATTGAAAACTCCCTCTCTCGAAAAATCCAACAAGTTCATACAATTAAATCAATTCAAACCGATGGTGGGGGGAATTCACTAACCATATGCTCACATAATTTCTTCTCACCCATGGAATTAGACATCAATTATCGTGTTCGTACACTCCACAACAAAACGGTGTTGTTGAACGCAAACACCGCCACATTGAATCTGTTAGGTTATGACTCCTCCATCATGCCAATCTTCCTCTCCACTTTTGACTAAATGCCTTCTCTACCGTCGTTTTCTTGATAAATAGACTTCCAATGAAGCAATTGAAGTTTATTTCACCTTATGAGAAGTTATTGGGAAGAAAGCCCTACTACAAGCTACTCAAAGTTTTCGGTTGCACTTTCTTTCCTAATCTTGTGCCATACAACCGACACAAATTACTTCCCAAAACAATTAAGTGTATTTTTTGGGGTATGATCCGTCACACAAAGGCTATCGGTGCTTGGAACCTTCTTCGGGTTGTATTTATATCTCTTATCATGTGTTTTTTGATGAATCTCATTTCCATTTTAAGTCTTCACAGATTCATAGGCCCACAACGAGCTCCAGCTCTTCAGTTTTGCATGTTGCAGATTTGTTACAAGTTCCAGTAGCTTCATTACCTGCTCACAGCTCACAAGCCACAACATTTACACCTTTAGCTCCTGGCAAAGCAGTCCGCCCTTCCAGTGCCGTGGTCATTCCAATTGCACCTCCCAGATTCATGGCTTCATCCCCTGCCACATCTACATCGCATCCAACATCACCCCCAAGCAGTTCTGAACCGCTAAGTACCTCCCCACCTTCACAGATCACGTCACATGTACCTCCAGTCAGTCCGTCTCAGTCCATGGACTCTCCATGGACTTCCTCTAGCAGCTCATCTCCAGCTCTTCGCTTCCAAAGCATTAATGATTTGGTATATGGATCTTCCCCTCACCCATTACCTTCCTTCATCTCTCTTTGCTGAAACTGATGATGTTCTCTCCATTGAGCCCTCAACTTTCACACAAGCTGCAAGTCATCCTCATTGGCAGACCGTTATGAAAGATGAAATGTCTGCCCTTTCCAAGAATCACATGTGGTCTTTAGTCCCTTCATCAGCTGCACACAGTTCTAGGTGGGTCTACAAAGTGAAAGTGTGAAACGGCGTGCCGATGGAACTATAGATCGCCACAAAGCTCGGTTGGTCGCCAAGGGTTTTGGTCAGCAAGAAGGAATCGACTACGGTGAGACTTTCAGCTCGGTTGTTAAACCCTCCACCATTCGTACTATCCTGGCTTTAGCTTTGTCTCACAAATGGTCTCTTCAACAACTGAATATGCGCAACGCTTTCCTTAATGGTTTTCTATCCGAAGAAGTTTATATGTCTCAACTGCCTGGCTTCGTTGACCCTCTTCAAGCTAAGACGGGTCGACATGATTCAACCCGAACCATTTTGATCTTGTTTAATGGTTCCGACCCATTTCCCGTCTCAACTTAACCCAACACACCCATTTGTCAGGCCTACATAATATATTCATGGTCATAGTCGCCAAAACAAGATATATATCGTTTTGCGGAATTCGAAATTAGGGGGATCTAAGCCAAATTTATTAACAGATGTTAATTTTTAAAACGAAAATTTTAGGGGGCTCTTATATTAAAATAAGCATGTTACAAATAATTCTTTTAAAAAATATAATTATTCATGAAAACAATTAACACATCATAATTTTCATGTTGTTTATTGTATGTTAAACTGCTTCAATTTCTTTGTAAGTTGTAATCTTATACTTCCTCCGGGACAAAAAAGTTCACTATTCTATTTGAGATATTTCAATTAAATAATCTTTTTTAAAAATTAAGGTATAAAAGTGTTATTTTATTACTAATGAGCTACTAAAAGTGTCATTTTCTTAAAAAAATTTAATTTCAAACTGAGACTCTTTGCCCGGAACGGAGGACATATTTATAACTCTAATTAAAATAAAAATCTTAACTAATAAGAATTATTTACTTTCAAAATTTGAGTTTTTTCATATAAATTTTATGGATCAAGTTTTTAAAAAAAATTAGTTAATTGATTAGATTTCTTTTAAACTTGAGTATTTTCTTATTTTTTGAATTACCATATTTTTATTATGATACAATATGATAAAAAGTATAGAGTAATCAATTTAAATATTTTTCTCTTATTTTCCTTTAGATAGTATATCTTTCCTTTCTTGTTCTTAAGTTTATTTATCACTTTCTCTTCTTTTTTTCTCTTTTTTTGTTCATAGAATATCTTCTCTTCTTAACCCTCAAATAAAATAAAATAAAGTACACTTCCAAATAATTTAAAAATCAAAACACGAGCTACTTTGTAAGACTAATTGTCATTAAGGATCTTCTAACATTTAGAAAGATCTTAAAGGAGGTGATTGAAATTTATTTTTTTAGAAATTAGATGATAGTTAGTGATCGGACGGAATATATTGCATCTTCCTTTCAAACTATAATGACAATTTTGTTCAAAATATAGTACAACTGTAAAATGTAAAGATTAGTTAAATATAAAGATTAGTTAAAATACAGTGACAATATTGACTATTTTACTAGAACTAGTTAAACAACATGTACGATGCACCGCCCAATCATACTTATAGAAACACGTATAATATGCAATGAAATTTTAAAAAATTAATGTATAGATGATGACGTCATAAATTTCAAATTTTAATGAATAAGAATGGTTTAGTTCCTCTAAATTTACCTGCAATATTGAGGCAATTCAACTATATAAACTGAATTTCGTGAGATTTTTTTTTTTATTTTTTGCATAACATTGTAATTTTACTCCACGTGAGTTATAAATGCCAATTGAAAAAGAAGAAAAAAAGAGGATATTCCCCCCAACAAAAAAAGCACCCATCACTTAATCAAAATCAAGAACACCAACAAACCCATACTAGCTAAGTTCGTTCTAGCTTAACCATAAGTCTCGAAAGCTGCATTAAAACATGGTAGGAAGAGCTTTACTTGTGATCTTACTCAACTCGAGGATTAGTCTTGGACCTAACTCATAAGCCCAAAGATTATAGTCTTGTTACTACCTAGCTCGAAAGTCCAACCACTCGGAGAATACTGAAAAGGGTGAACGTAACACATGAACATGTCCTTAATTGGTCTCTTACCTAATATGCTCACACTTCTAAAAGACACAACCAATGGGGGGAGACTTAAGAGGCTAACATGTTTTAATCCTTATGGCTCCAAAGTTCGATCTTTGCTTTTGGAGATGCTCGAGGAAACTGCAGTAGTGCTCTATACAACTTAGCTTCTGTCTCCCGATTAAGGCAACTTTGAAGCCAAATAAGCATAGAGTCCAGTCGTGGTGCGCTCGCAAGAAGAAACTTGATCAAGCATAGTTCAGGGCTTGAACCCTTGACCTCTAGCATCCTCACTATTTGCAGCTTATCCAGTGTAAAACCTTCAGAATGCAAAGATGTATCTACTCCAAGGAACTCCCAGGTTGTATTCTGTGAGGTTGTATTCTGTAGAATGGCATCAATACACGGGTTTAAGTAAACTCTTGAAAGCAAATAGAAAATGCTTAAGGTACATAGAAACGTGTACAATGCACTACGTGCATAACCGTCTAGCGATTGGGGGTTGTACCATACACCCCTTGAAGCATTTACCTTGAACTTTCAGCATGCCTTTTATGTAGGTGTAGACGTGTAGTATATTCTAAAGAAATAAGCAATTTCACTCACCAAAAATTGAAGTATCTGCAAATTTGGTGAGCTTCTAATCAAGCAAAGAGCACATGCAAATTCAACTGGCTTAGAAAAGATTGTATGTGATAACGTAAGATGCTTGAGGTGAAGAAGTTCCGTGGAAAGCTTTGTGGGAATACCATCTGCAGAAAAAATCTTAAGGGAAAAAAAGTGAGCCACAGAATATAATATAGATGCAAGCGTAAAGACAACAAATATACACACTATGTACTTACCCCACAGGCATTGTCTGCTAAAAAAAGTTTCTCTATTCTAGGCACAGAGCCAAAAACCTCAATTAAGTTCGACTTCTGGTGCACTGGATGATAGTTTAAACATAAATAGGCCTCAACAAGATTTGTTGTGTTAGTCAAAACAATTGACTTAAATGCTCCATCAATGTGTAAGTACTTGAGATTTGAAGCACTGATATTAAGAGTGTCTACTCCAGGGCAAAGTTGCAGGGTCAGGTTCTCAAGCAACGTTGCACTGGAGATCACAGCTTCAAGTACGTTGGTTCTAATGCAAACACGATTGAAAGAGAGGCTAGAGAGGTATTTAAAACCATTAAACGAGGATGGTGGTTCAAAGTCATAGCCTTTTAGCTCCAAATGGGTCAACTCTGAACAAGAAAAGAAGGGAGATCCCAATCTATAGTTAGCATGATATGAATTAACAAGTTTAAGTTCCTTGACACCATTTCTTGACAAGAAAAGCATCCACTTATCAATGTAGGCATCGAGCCAAGACAGTTTTGGGGGGTAGAGAGCAAATTTAAGTACAGGGCCATTATGGAGGAGCAAAACCTCGCTGATAATTAAGCATTGAAGATCCAGATGTTTTCGAAGTTCCCGTCCTACCGGAGCGAGGTTTTGAAAAAATTCTTCATCAAACACTAGTTGAGAAAGCCTGGCCCAGTTGTATCTCCATCTTCTAGACAGAATACATGTCCTAACCGCATCATGTAGGGGCATGCGCTCTAGAACGCTTTCTACTAGGTGGCTTGGCAGGTTACTGATCCTATCCTCTGGCTCACCTTTCATTGCCTCGTCTGTAACATGATATACATTGTTTTTCCAAGGAGTTTTCATCCTTTCACCTGAAATATCAAAACCTGGAAAGACTTAGTTTGATGACAATGAGTTCAAAGTTACAATATACTTCTCACTTTACGTAAGATTTCAAACATAGTTCGAAATAAGTGGTGGTGTAGCCAAAATTAGGGCATTAATATGCTCCCCTAATTTCCCGTTCGCCACCCCCCAGCACTCCCATCAAGGATGCAAAGATTAATGTTCATGTCCCTCAGTGTTTAGTATGATTGCATGACCAAGTCAAGAAAGCAGTAAAAAGTTGTGTCTAATGTATTCATGTCAATTTGAGGCCAAAGAAAAATGTGCATTTCAGTTTAAAAGATGTTGTTCCACCAAGAGGTTTAGTTAATTCCTTCAAAATTCATAAATTGATACTGAATACTTTTCCTTTTGAGAATCATCTGATTCCAACACCTGTTTTCTTTTTAGACTTGCTTCGAGGCTTTAGGAACTACAAATTAATCAACTAGAAACATGTACTGATATAAAGGATATTCTTAGATAAACAAATTAATCAATAGATCCAGCTCATGCGGAATGTCAGAAGATATACCTTACCAATGATTAGAGAAACAAGAGCAAGATAATTTATACAAAATAAATAGATCACATCCACGAGAGAACACAATATTTAATGTCGTTCACAGAAGAATAGGCTACATCCACACAGAGGCAAACTACAAATCCACCATTCAATAATGTAGAATAAGAGCCACCACCATCAACATGGAAACCTTCCACACATAGGAAGAGGCTCACACTAAACATAGTAAGAGACCACATAGAGTAAGGCTACATCCACACATAGACAAATCACTCAAGACCCTCGCTTAAAGTTCTCTATGTGATCTCTAAACTCTAAGACTCTAAGACACTTGTAGAGGCTCACACTAAACAATTAGATTAAGAGTCACCACCATCAACATGGAAACCTTCCTTGTGTAGGATTCTGAAACGCAATAGGAATTTTGGGCGTCGTAATGAAAGAAATGAACCGATGCATCTTCAACAAGTGGAGAATCCCGTATATTGCCAACTGAATTGTATAAATTGACCAAAATTTGTTATAATTTCCAAATGTGTCTAATCATATAACCATGAAATTCTATATATCAGTATTCCTGTGAGAATCCCGTTTTGACCCCCCCCCCCTCATGCGAAAACGAGTAGCTTCAAAACTTAAGCACGTTGAATACTTACGTATATACTGTAAAATAATTCCAAAAATTGAAACGTAACACTAAACCGATAAACTCATTTATTTTTGAAAAGAAGAAAATACAAACAAAATGAACTTAAAAGTTTTAACAAAAAGATTCACAGACTACTCTGTTAGAACAATAAAAAAAATAACACACATTTATTTACTTTATAAGAACGACCAAAACAAAATGGCAGAAACTTACAGAAGCGAAAAAGAACGATTCGAACTAAGTATACGAGAGACGGTAATAAACTAAAGAAAATTTCTACATATTTACATGGAAACTGTATATGAAAGAAAAAATATATACAAAGTCAAACAGATTAAGATGTAAACAAGAGTATATAGTTTACATTTTATTTACAGATCGAAACAAAAGAAGAAAGAAAAGATACGGACAAATGCAAAACAAAATCAACCGAAAAAAACACTATCGTATACCTTTCAAGCTTGATAGTCTGTACCGGGTACGCTTGTTTTGTGCTTCTCTTGTCAGCTTTCCGATAAGAGAATGAAAAACATTTTATTTATTTTTTTGTTTGATGAGAGATGGAGAGAGAGCTTGTTTTGTTTGTGATCCTCGCTAATGAACCGAGAGAGAGAGAGACTTGGGAGTTGGGGCTGTTGGGTTTGTTATGGAACGAAGGAGTTTTTTTTTTGTGAGGGATGTGAGAGTGAGAGGGAATGACCGAGGAAGTGCTCGTATATATATAGAGAGAGACTTGGTTTTGTTTTTATTTTTCTTGTTCCTAAAGTTTTGGTATATAAATGGAAACAAAATCTTGATAATATTTTGGTTTTTTGTCCTAAAGTTTAGGTGTATTTTTGAAAACAAAATATTTATAGTATTTTGGTTTTCTTGCTCCTAAAGTTTAGGATTATTTTTAGACACATAATCTTGGTAAAAATATTTTTCTTAAAAACATGTCTAAGAGCCCTTGTTTATTTGGTAATAGAATCTAGGAATTAAGAAATTTTATTTATTTACCAATTCTAATCTTTTTTTCATTTTGGAATTTGTTTCTTAATTGATGTGTAGGTCTCCTTCATTTTTAAAACTATTAAAATACAATATTTGTACTAATTTCTTAAATGTTTAATCGACAAACACCTACATTATTTAGAAACCACCTTGATTTATTTTTTAGCTTTTTGATTTTGTGGCATTGAAAGAATTGATTTCAACCACTAATGAGGGAATGAAAAATACTTAAAGTTCAATATTTTATATTCAATATGTGCAGATAATGGAATTATAGTAATTTTATTTATTTTCTAGTTCTAAACATTGGTTTGTTTATTACAAAAAAATTTGGGGTTGTTGAGAATTGAGATTAATATCTTATAGGTTTGTATTTTCTATTTTTGTTCATTTTATTTTTGTATTTATTCAAATATATACAAGTTTTAATAAAATGACAAATAAAAAAAATTGTATTCAATGTGTTTGATCTTTGATGTAAATTATCAAAAAAATTGTAATTATGTCATAATTCTAGGAATTATGGATTAGTTTAGGCGCTCAATTGCCTAATCTTTTTCCATGTTGAATTTGTTTCTAATTGATGTGTAGGTCTCCATGATATAAATAAAGGACACGACTTAGAGACAAAATACAGCGAAGCAGAGAGAGTGCAGAGCATAGAAGAGCAGTATATTCAGATCATAAAAGAGTATTTAGAAAAACCAAATTTGCTGAAAGTGAATGCAGTTCGGGATGCAGCAACTAGAGAAACTATATCTGGAACTACATTGAAACTGCTGGTTGTTTCTTCCTAGATTTTCTAGGAAGTTGATTTTTCAATCCCACGTTTTCTGTATCTTTTGTTTATGTGGGATTTGTTCTTCAAGACTTGTTGTCTTGTGAGAGTTTTTGGTTTAGTGATTTCACATTCTTTTTGTAAAACAATTCATTTTGTTTAGTGAAATTTTTTTGGTCATAAGGCTGGGTTTACAAGCATACTATTTGGTAAACCTTTGTGCTTAATTCCTGCTTTATAATTAAAATCTTTCGCTGTTATTAATTTTTTGACTAATGCACCTTCTATTGTAACTTCTGTACAAACTACATTGGGAACTGCATTGACAGTTTTGTTAATCCTAGATACTATTAAATTCTTACAGAACCTGCTGCTGCTTTCTTTTCTTTTCCTTTTCTTCTTTTTTTCTTCTTCTTTTCTTCACCTTCACTTTTCTTGATTTCATCTTTTTTTCCTTTTACTACTTTGATATCCTAAATCTTAAAACATATAAAAAGAAGATTGACCATAAACGTAACATCAAAATCCCTAAACGTAACACTATTTAATGTATAAAATAACCTAAATACCTTTTTAACATTTAATAAATACTCACTTGTGGTACACACTAGCGGATGTTTTATAAAACATCCGTAAGTGTGTAGCGGATGTTCTATCTGAAATCGAAAAAAAAATGCAAATCAATTGTTTTTTATTCGTAAGTGAAAATAAAAAATAAACCGAATCAAAACCAATTCAATTAACATGCGATATCATGTCTTAACAATGAAAAACGAATCAATAATGACACGTAATTAAAATTACGTGAAGGGAGGGGGTAGTATAGTTTAAATGTGTTGAGGGGTAGTGAAGTAATTTTACCTTTTAAATGGTATTACGTTTAAGGATTTAGGTGTTACGTTTAGGTGTTCTGTAAAAAGAAAGCATCAATTTATTTTGTCATACTATTGGACAAGATAAAATAGTGGTACAAAATTGGGGTATCTACAATTCCCTCCGTTCCTATATAATGATTGTGTTTGATCTGACACATTATTTAATAAAAAATAATTAATTTTATTATAAATATTGGTATAATATATACTTTTTTTAAAGTCTTTCTGCCCGTGTCCATAATTCAAATAGGAAAAAAAAGTAAGGGTAAAGTGGTAAAAATATTTTCTTAAAAAGGAAACAAGACAATTACTCCATCTGTTCCGATCAAAGAGTTCACTATACTATTTTTCAATGTTTCACTTTAAGAATACTTTCAAAAAAATATGTTTACCATCTCCATAATATTTCAACTTTACACTATTTCATAGTAACATATTGGTTATACTCAAACATTTTTGTAATGATCAACTACTATAATGCTAGTTATATACTCTTTCCGTTCCAGGTAAAGAGTTAATTGTTTCATTTTTGAATATTTCACTTAAAGAGTCTATTTTTAAAAATTAAGACATAAAAATATCATTTTATTACTAATGAACTACTAAAAGTGTCATTTTCTTAAAAAAATTTGACTTTCAAACGGGAACGCTTTGCCCGTAACGGATGGAGCATAATTTAATTTTCAAGCATGGGCTCTTTAGGTGCAACAGATGAAGTATTTTGGAACGGACGAAAAAAAATGCAATACAATTATTTAGGAATGTAGGGATATAGTGTCATTTTAAATAGGTAGAAACTAGGAAGTCATTAGGATTAATCATTGTTCTAAATCGCGCCACCTAGGTGGTTAGGCGCCGGCAGCATGCTGGGGCTAATGTCAAATTGGACAAAAAGTCATCTGAGAAGAAAATCGTTGACCAGTCACTCTATTGCTCTAGACGCCGACTAACGTGCACCCAGCGATTACATTGGAAAAGAGAAGAGAGAAGATGGAATTTTGAAGAGCCGATTGAAGTAGATGCAAGACGAGTACTGCGAAGTCATCACCCATGTTGGGTTCAAAGAAATTGGGGTTGATTGGAGAAATAGAAAGAGGCGAGATTATGAACTGGAAATTGGGATTGAAAGAAAATTAGAAAAATAAGAGAGATTCGACCACGAATGCATCAAATACGTGGGATATTGGAAGACTTAGAAGTCATGAGGCCTTTGAGATCTTCATAATTCGAAGGCCTCAAAAAACCTGAAAAAGAGGGCAATTTTACGCGAAAAAACCCTAGCAGAGAACGAGGAGAGGAAAGACCAAAGATTTAGATGTGAAAGTGTGAAATGGGGGTGTGTGTGCCCTTTATTGTCAAGGTGGGGTCTATCGGTTAAGGGTGAGCACGGGCTCTAAGCCCGCGGGCATTGTCAATGCCAAATATAGGCCCATATGGTAGTGGGCATCATTTTAAAAAGCCCAGTATTGTAACAAGCCCATGGGCATTAGTGAACGGGCTTTAGACAAGCATTGGACGGACACGAGCTTGATGGGTTCTCCGATTGATTTTTGTGTTTTTAAATATTTTTAGTAAGACCTCATACTCATTGTAAAATTACAGACTATAATTTTCAGTTGCTTTTCCAAGAAAGGAAACAAATTCAAAATCAATTTTCAATTTTCAATTTTTCATCACTAATTTTCAGTTTGCTTGCCCGAAAAAGGAAAGAAATTCAAAAGCAAATAGCCAAATGCATAATTAATTTTCAGTTTGCTTGAATGAAAAGGAAATAACCTCACCTCGAAGATCGGACTGAAGCCTTGAAGACTTGAAGTTGAAGATGAGGTAGGGTCAAACGTGACTGTAGTTTGAAGATCGAAACTAAAACTTGAAGTTGAACATGAGGCAGGGGTCAAATGGCAAAGACTTGAAGACGGAGAAGACTTGAAGATGGCAGCTGAAAACTTGAAGAGTGAAGACGGCGTCGGCGGCTGAAGCTTGAAGGAATGCGATGGCAGTACTCTTGAGTCTTGACTTATGAGGATAATAGGATATGAGAAAGGCTTTTATGGTTTTACTTTGTTTAATGTTTAGTATTTAGTTTAGTTTATTGTTTAGACTTTTAGTTTTAGTTTTCTTTTAAAACTATAAATAATTAAATATAATTTCTCTAAGACTTCCCTTTTGTTCTCACTTCTCATTATATATAATTATAATAAATAGTACATTAATAATATAATGAAGTAATGAACTCAATCAGATGGGTCGGGCCGGGCACTTGACGGACATTAAAAATTGAAAGCCCGGTTGAGCCCATGGTCGCGGACATCTAACTTCTCTAAAGCCCAACACTATGAATCAGCCCATGGGCATGGACACTATGGGCCGGGCATTGACAGGCACGGTGGGCTATATGGGCTAATGGGCTAGGCTTGACAGTAAATGATGAGGGATCAATGTATGTAGCTAACTCTTGTACATAGGAAATGAGGCTCAATCTTTTACTGTAAATTTATAAACCGTTTATTTCACTCATATAACTATTTGGTTTAGTTCATCAATCTTGGAATGATAAATAAAAAATCAAAATATATATTCAACTCTTGAGGCTCAAGAAGAAAATAAAAAATCAAAATATAAATTAAACTCTTGACACTTCCGTCCTAGGAAGAAAATAGATAGGGGGTTGTGTCTTAACGAATCACAAGTAGAGATATATTTCATAACTAATTGAACATAACTAATTGATTGAGTAGCATATAACTCGTAGGTTTACCACCTAAAAGAGCCATATTCTAATTTGAGCATATTCTAGATCCTTTTCCTTCTCAATTGTCTACTTTCTTGGGTTAATTGATGGTGCCAATTCAGATAAGGTTGGGGATGTCTAGTTTTTTAAAATAAAAAATTTAATTTGAGGGAGAAATAAATACAATAAATCAAATCCAAAATGTTGTACTCCGTATAAAATATAAATACACTATACTAAAGGTGATTATATTTTAGTCTTCCTTATTATATTATACTCTCTTCAATTTCGACAAATAGTTCTTATTTAAAAGTCAATTTTTTAAAAAATAATAACACTTTTAGTAGCTTATTAGTAATAAAATAACATTTTTATTCCTTAATTTTTAAAAGTGGACTCTTCAAGTGAAACGTTTCAAAATAGAATATTGGACTCTTTGCCCGAAACATATAAAGTATTAAGAAAAAAAAATATCAAAATAAGGATAGTTATATTTTATTTATAGGCCCTGCCTAGGCACCCTAGCTAGGTGTTAGGCCTCGGTTTGGCGCCTAGCACCCGCCACGCAATTTTTAGAACATTGAGAATTTGAGATTAATCACCATATATATGTATGAAGATAATTTAGTAACACAAAACACTTTGATACGAGTAATACTAATAATAGATTCAATTAGACCTTCGGTTCGTTGGTTTCAATCCACGTAAAAGGACCACACCTACTTAATGAAACTTCATTCAATCGTGCAAAAACCTCGGGATAAATAATTTGTCAGAAAATTGACGAAATCCTCAAATTGAGATATTTCGGTTTTATACACACCACAAATCACAATTTTATACACATAAGGGTTGCAAATACAATCTCACACGCACATATTGTAACACCCCGTTTATTTGGTTCACTTAGATATGTGTAATTTAATTGTATTACATGTGTAATAATTTTAAACACTAAATTTAAATGTGATTCTCGGGTTATTTGGGTTAATATAGTATCCAGTTAAATTATTTAGAAGTTATAAAAAGTTATTTGACGCGCGTTAATTGTGTATAATCTCGACCCCAATTTATAATCATATTTTAGCATGTATTACGTACGGGTTGTTATTATTGTAAATAATTGTTCTCATAAGTTATTTTAGGAGTTTCTGAGATCTCTTCCATAAATTTATCTAAGTTAGACTTTTTATTGTTGAGTGGATTAGAATGACACTAGTATAATGTGGGATATATATATATTTATAATAATAATATAACTTTTAAACATTATAATTAGATTATTAATCTCTTCCATATTTATAATTTTTTTTCTATTGTTACTAATATTAAACTTTTATTTGACCTAAATACTTTTAAAATTGATATAAGTTTCTAGCTAACGTGAGATACATATATTATATTAATAATAATAATAATTTTTTTGATCTAAAAACTTTTAAAATTAACATTTAACTTGATAATAATATCATAAGTCATTTTGTTAAAAACTTTTAAAATCATAATTCATTTTTAAACAATGTGAAATACTTATTTTATATTTTTATTGGTAATGAAAGTTTAAGTCTTTTATCTAAAGACTTTAAAATCAACATCACATTCTTAACCATGTGGTATACATATTTTCTATTAGTAATAATAGTAGTGGATAAAAGACTTTTAAACAATATTCATTTCTAAACAATGTGGATACATAATTGGTAATAACAAAATATGTCTTTATCTAATGACTTTTATAACCAATACTCATTTATAAATAATGTGAGATACATTTCTTTGTAACCAATGTGAGATACATCATCTAAAAACTTTTTAAACTATATCACTTTATAACCAATGTGAAATATTTCTCTTCTATTGCTAATAATTGTAGACTTTTAAAATCAACATCACTCTCTAACCAATGTGTAATACATCTTCCTCATTTGGTAATAATAGTCTTTTATTTTAAAAATATAACCAACATCTCTTTCTACAAATGTAAGATGCATTCTTCTATAGTAAAGTAATAATAGTCTTTTATCTAAAGACTTTTAAAACTCAACATCATTTTTTAAGCAAATGTAAGATATCTCTTCTATTAGTAATAATTAAAAAAATTTTTATCTAAAATTAAAATCAACATCACTTTCTAACCAATGTGAGATATACATATTCTATTGATAATAATGGTAGAAGTCTTTATTTAAAGACTTTAAAAACAAACATTACCTCTACCAAATGTATGATACATCTATTCTATTGGTAATAATAGTATTTTTAAAACCAACATTAATTTATAACCAATGTGTGATACATCTTTATTGATAATAATAGTAGAATACTTTGTAACCAATGTGAAATAATCCATGTGGAAGCTTTAAAAACTTTTGGTTTTCAAGTGACTTTGAAAATCAACATCACTTTCTAAATAATGTATGATACATTTCTTCTATTGGTTATACTAAAAAATAATAATAGTAATTTTAAAACCAACATCAATTTCTAACCAATGTGGGATACATCTCTTCTATTGTTGAAAAAATAGTGTTTTTAGTGAAAGAAATTGTGCAACTTGAGGCACGAAATTCTTTACGTGTCATTTGTTTGTTGACGAAGTAATTGCGCAAATTTGTTCTACTCGGTGAGAGCATCAAAATGATATATTTATTTGTCAAATCGAGTTTTGGGTAATAAGATATCAAGATTTAAAGTATAATACTTGTTAAAATAATTAGTGTTTTTAGTGAGAGAAATTATGCAACTTGAGGCACGAATTTCTTTACGTGTCATTTGTTTGTTGGCGAATGTAATTGCGCAAATGTATTCTACTCGGTGAGAGCATCGAAATCATATATTTATTTGTCCAAATCGAGTTTTGGATGAATAAGATATCAAGAGTTAAAGTATAATACTTATTAAAAATTAGTGTTTTTAGTGAAAGAAATTATGCAACTTGAGGCACAAATTTCTTTACGTGTCATTTGTTTGTTGACAAAAGTAATTGTGCAAATGTGTTCTACTCGTCAAGAACATCGAAATGATATATTTATTTGTCCAAATCAAGTTTTGGATGAATAAAATATCAAAGCTTAAAGTATGATGTTAAAAGTGAGTCATTAGAAGGAATATCTAACCTTGAAGAGTTTTATCCCACATTGGTTAGAAGTAATGTTAGTTGTAAATTTTTAAATATAAGTCTTCTACTATTGACAATAGAAGAAGTTATATATACTAATACTAATACTCATTATCATTATGATTATTATTATGTATTATTATTAGTTAATGGTTAGAAAACCAAAAGTATATATATATATATATATATATATATTGCTAATAATAGTAAGTCTTTTATATAATCTAAAATAATTAAAAATCAACATCATTTTTTAACCAATGTGAGATATACATTTTCTATTGGTAATAATGGTAGAAGTTTTTTAACAAAAAACTTTAAAAATCAACATCACTTTATAACAAATGTATGATACATCTTTTCAATTAGTAATTAATAATAATATTTTTAATACAAACATCAATTTCTAACCAATGTGTGATACATCTCTTCTATTTGTTATAATAGTAGAATATTTTGTAACCATGTGAAATACATCTCTTGTAAAAGTGAAAGTATTTAGTCTTTTAAAGACTTTAAAATCTAACATTTTCTTTTTTAAATAATGTGTTATATAATATAAAATAATTTAAACTCAACATCATTTTCTAGCCAATGTGAGATATACATTTCTATTGGTAATATTGAATATTTGAAAATATAAAAGTTTATATATATATATATATATATATATATATATATATATATATATACATATATATATAAACTTTTGGTTTTCAAGTGACTTTGAAAATCAACAGCACTTTCCAACCAATGTATGATGCATGATGCATTTCTTCTATTGGTACTTAATAATAGAATTTTTAAAACCAACATCAATTTCTAACCAATGTGGGATACATATCTTCTATTGTTGAAAAATTAATGTTTTTTGTGAAAGAAATTGTGTAACTTGAGGCACGAATTTCTTTACGTATCGTTTGTTTATTGACGAAGGTAATTGCACAAATTTGTTCTACTCGGTGAGAGCATCAAAATGATATATTTATTTGTCCAAATCGAGTTTTGGGTAATAAGATATCAAGACTTAAATTATAATACTTGTTAAAATAATTAGTGTTTTTAGTAAGAGAAATTATGCAACTTGAGGCACGAATTTCTTTACGTATCATTTGTTTGTTAGCGAATGTAATTGCGCAAATATATTATACTCGGTGAGAGCATCGAAATCATATATTTATTTGTCCAAATCGAGTTTTGGATGAATAAAATATCAAGAGTTAAAGTATAATACTTATTAAAAATTAGTGTTTTTAGTGAAAGAAATTATGCAACTTAAGGCACAAATTTCTTTACGTGTCATTTGTTTGTTGACAAAAGTAATTGTGCAAATGTGTTCTACTCGTCAAGAACATCGAAATGATATATTTATTTGTCCAAATCAAGTTTTGGATGAATAAAATATTAAAGCTTAAAGTATGATGTTAAAAGTGAGTCATTAGAAGGAATATCTACCCTTGAAGAGTTTTATCCTACATTGGTTAGAAGTAATGTTAGTTGTAATTTTTTTTTAAATATAAGTCTTCTACTATTGACAATAGAAGAAGTTATATATATACTAATACCCCTTATCATATTGATTGTTATTAGGTATTATTATTAGCTAATGGCTAGAAAACCAAATGTTTTTAAAACATCCACATGGATGATTAAGAATTAAGAATGAAGATTTATCTAAAGGTGGTGAGGTGACACAACCATAGTGCTCCTCACCAACTTTAAATATATATATATATATAGATTTGGTAGTTAATAATTGTTCGTTATAAGCTTACAAATTTTATTTCTTTCTCAAATTACTACTATTGGAGTTTCATGAGATCTCTTTCATAAATTTATATAAGACGATTAGACTTTTAAACCCTTCACTTGTTGAGTGGATTAGAATGACTTTTATTTTCTCAAACCATTTAATGATTAATGTGTATAATATATTTATAATTAAATTTTGGTGAGTGAGACATGTGGTATGTTTATCTATCTATATTATAAAACAGCTAGATAATTTTGACTATACTATTTAGAGGTTGAGATTTAATTCATTTAAAAAATATAACGGTTGAGATTCACCATCAGTCATCACATTCACATTTATGAGTAGCTATCCATTTTTAACACCATATTTTTTCTTCCCCTATTGCAAGTCACCCCTACAATTAATATTATGAGCGGTCACTCATTTTTCATCTCCCTATATTTTATCTTTATATTACAAAATCACGTCATACGATTAATCATCTGAACAGTCACCCCTTATAAAGTATCAATCCCTCAACTATCACTTGAAGTAATGTACCTCTCAACTGTAACATTTTTTTTAAATCGTACCTTCTATTTATGCACTATCATGTTTTGTGTAATACTCAACTTTTAAAAAATATGTTTATAATTTTCACAATCTTTCATCTTTATCATCCACTTGTATTGTAAATATAATGGTTGTGGTTAAGTACTTTTTTATTAATTATCAACTTCAAAACTACTTATATATGTTTTAACACTCCGAAACCTAATAAATAAAAAATTACTATATAACGATAAAGATGAAATTTGGAGTAATTAAAACATATATATATGAACTATATATGGTTGTCGTTAAGTATATATGGTTGTATTGAGTTAATATATAATATCAATATTTCAAGCAATAATCAAATTTTATTGTTATGTTATTGATTATGTTTATTTAATCCTTAGTTTTTTTTTACTTGAATTTATAGCGTATAATACATGTTAATATCCATCCAAAAGTCAAAATGTAAATAGAGTACATTCTTTTTATTATAAATTAGTTTAACGAATGAAGAATAACAGTGTTAGTAATTATTTAAAACGGTATTATCCATTTTCATTACTTCAAATTATGAAAGGTCAAATAAATTATTCTTTTGGCTTTGACCCCAAAAGTCACATTTTGAATGCAAAAGGTTCAACACAACAGAGTTACCCCCATACATGATACATCGAAGGAGATTTCATTGTAAAAGCACAAGTCAAAATTCAGCCACTTGCGTACGATCAAAGTAGCAACCAGTGGGACCTCCCTCAGGTAGAAGAGCCAGCATGACTGAACCCTCAGCTCCCTCTTCCAAAGTCATTGTCCCGGTGTGCCAATTAATATCTGTATTTACAAATCCAGGATGGACACAGTTGATTCGCATGTCCGGATACTTCTTGGCAAGAACTCGTGTGTAGGCATTGAGGGTAACCTTTGATACGCTGTAAGCTGGCAACATTTTCGACCATCCATTTGCTTCGAGCGCATCATTTTTCAAATCGTGCAAGAATTTTTCCACTATCTTATCAATTTTCTCTTCCGTAAGAGTCTCTAGATCCCCAAGTTCTTTCCTTGTCTGCTCACTAGGAACCCGCTGCATAAGAATAAAAGGTTATCTTTCACTCTGCTTCACATTAAGAAGAGGTTGGTCTACTTAGTGACTACTGACTATACAATGTGGGGTTGAGAAAAGGTTTATTCTACATAGTAGCCTTAGATTGACTCCCCCGCAATTCAGGGGTCTGGAAAAGGTTTAGCCTTACCATCCTGCTAACTAGTGACAGACAGGTCTTTATGAGCAACCTTCTTGCAGCATGATACATACCCTTGTATAGATAGGAATTCATGGATTTTGGTGCACCAGCTTAGGAATTTCACTGTATTTTGAGGTTTTATTTCTTAATAAGAAGAAAACAAAAAATAACGAAGAAGGATCTGCTTACCCTTAATTCACCTCTGAGGGAAGTTACGTTTACTATCCTTGCCCCCGAAGTGGAAAGCTTTAGAAGAGGAAGAAGTGCTTCAGTTACGCTCTTGACACCGTAGTAATTAGTGTTTAAGCATTCTTTAGCCTTCTCATAGGTTGATTTAATCACACCTTGAACCATGTTTGTGGCCTTGCCTGAGAGCTGCAGAAGGTAGAAACAACTATGAGTTATCACTTATCAGTGTTGTCCAGTTGATAAAAGAGCCACAGTAATTTGCAAGTTACGACCTACCCAAGATGCAGGATCTATATTTAGAGCCCTTAAGCCATCTTCATCAACCATCACCCCAGAAGCTCCAGCATTATTTACCTGTAGAGTTTTGTAATTAGATTTTGATGTTGTCGATTTATATTGTGGTTACTCAATATATTTCAGAAGAATGACTAGATTTACTGGTAGATCACAATTTTTGTGATTTAATTGTTAATTTGACAGGGCAATGCACATCAAAAGCTTCTGTGTTTCAATTAAAGAAATTGTTTGGTGGAAATAGAAGATATCATAGATAAGAAGAAAATACAAAAGTAGTAATGCATTTCATTTCGTTTCTTGATTATAACCTCTATTTTTTGTGTTTGCTTTCAGGGAAATTTTTAATAAAGACCAAGTTTTTGGTACCATTCTAGAAAATTGTTCTCAAAAATAGAATTATAACAAGAAAATTTTAATGAATAGCACAGTAATTTCAAGAAAGACAGATGTAGATAGCACACCTCAAAACTCTCGCTAAACAGGAAGGTCATTTAATAATTTTCAAGTAAAACTCGACTTGTCACCTATGTTTGTTATTGGGTCTTTCTTGGGGATTAGACTTTGACCTTTTTTTCTTCTTGTTTTTTCCCTATTTGGATTCTTTGATGGATGTTTGGTAAAAGTTTGTTACAAATAGCTAGATAATATAATCTTACCAAGATATCAAGCTTTCCAAATTGTCTTTGTAAGAAATTCACCAATGATTCTATGCTCTTCGGATCTTGAACATCAAGTTGATGGAAGAAGACATTCGACAAACCACATCCATGGAGCGATTCTTTGGCCTCTATACCCCTTTTCTCATCTCTTGCCGTTAGCACGACGGTCACACCTGAGGCTGCAAGCTGCCTGACGGTCTCAAACCCGATGCCCTTGTTTGCTCCAGTTACCACTGCAAACCTGTAACACCGTGGACAATACCAATCAGCAATAATTTCCTACCACTTTGATTATGTCTTTGAAGTACTCAAGCGAAGGTCTTACCTCTCAGGTGCCTGTTTTCCATTGATCACCATTGCCTCTGTTCTTTGATTGGTATTGAGTACCTACTTTTAGGTAAACAAGTATATAAATCAGAAAAGAATACTGTTGGGCTCACCTGTAAAGGCTCCATTTGAATATTCATCTTTTTGTTGTCCATTCGTTTCTTCTTCTTCGCTTGTGTATTATTCTAAATTTTGTGAGGATGCCCCACTCTTCATCATACGACAAGGACTAATGGCCAAATTCATTTTGTTCCCCGTATATCTCCACTGTCTATTGCTATACTGAGACTTATATCTTCTTGATACAATATTATATTCCCATAATGTAACAAACCTTTTTTTTTAACTATTTGGGGGGGGAGATCTTCTGATTAAGTCAACTATTTTTATTCTTTCATTTGTTTGTCACAATACTAGGTGCCTGTATGACTGGGAACTCTCATATTCAATACTGATAAACTGAGAACATCATGCAATACTGTACGCAAATGAAATTCTTAAATATACTTGAGATTTATATTTACCAATTCATGTACCATAATAAACCAACATATCACCAATACTGTACAAGCGAAATTCCTATAAATAACCTAACATACACATCCATGCATGGACATCGATCTTTTCTTTTTTTTTTTCATATAAAATCATGTAATTCAGTGTCTTCTTTCTCTATATTTTGCATTAACCAAGAGCAATTCCTCTTATTAAGGGCGCAGGGAAGAAGCCTACCTTCCACTCAGGGCTGTTGCCACAAGATACCACGGGGCGACATAGTTTCATGGTAAAATACCGGTATCATCTTAGCACTTAAAACTGTATTGTTTATCTCACTTAGGGATGGGGCATCACATAATATTATCACATTAAAAAATGAGAAGAATGCTTATAATTATGCTAGACCATGATCTAGTATGAAAGACAAGAGTTCACCAGTACACTCCCAGAGGACACAAGATTCATCAAAAGGCTACTGTGTGAAATTTTTTGACAATCTCCACAACAAATGGAAAAGCTACATAGGAATTAGTGCAGCCATTGCCCATCCATTGATGGCAACATATTTCTTGAAATGGAAATGATGAACAAAAGCACTAGAAGACAAAACCAACGAAACCACCAAACTGGAATTTTGGGTTCCCACATGAAATCTTAGTGAAACCAAAAGTTGTTACTTACACTTCTATGCAGTATCCACCAAGGAATCTGAAATGAAGCTCACTGAAAGAGAAAAGGAAAGAACTCGAATGAAAGGGTCTGTATGTGGTTTATGCTAGAATAGCCACGGAATGTGAAAACTAGGACAACCCTTCAGATACATGTACTTTTTAAAACTAGACACAAGGACAATATAGCTAATTCCATCATTCTTGGTAATGTCAACCAGAATGGAAGATGCTAGGAATAATACCAGGATAAGGATCATAGTCCAATGAGTAAATTATTCAGAACCAAATTTATATGTTGTGAATATTCGGAACAAATTTATAAAAAATTATTGCCTTTTCAACTTACTCAAGATTGACTGTAATTTGTATGTGGCATATATCAAAACTTTACGTGAATATCAATAGAGTCCATTTGTGAGTACCCAATAGGTGTTAGAGTCATAGGCCAGAGTCATGGGGATACACGTAAATTCATGAAGAACCTTTAATTGCTAGAGAGACATAAACCTAGAGCTCAAAAGGCCCATGTCCATATAAGAAAATTTTACAATGGGGTTGAACAGTCTCCAATGAAAAGCTGTACTACCTCCCTTCCAAAAAGGAGTTCAAGTTTAGCCTAAAAACTAAGATGAGTGCACAATTTTACCTTAACAGAGAAACTCGTGCTGAAAAAAAAATTATACTCATTTTTGGAAAAATAAATTCAAAAAAATCTGGCATCTAATGTAAGATTAAAGTAATAGTTACTCCCTCCGTTCCACCCAACGAGTCCATGATGCTTACACCACAAGGGAAGCCAAAAAAACTAGAGGCTTACTATGGATTACCTGCTTAGCCGTCCACTATGTACAGCAAATACCATTACCCATTTAGACTAATAAAGGATCAACTAAATTGCAAGTTCATGATCAACACATTCTTCTTAGCCATTTACTATGGATTTTTATTTATTTTTTGATAAATCATTATTGTATCAATCATTTTCAATTAAATATGACACTTAGTTTAGTCCCCCCCCCCTCCCCAAATTTAAAAAAAAAAGTTATTAGCGATCAAATGAGAAAAAAAAATGGGGTAACAATATGCCATGGATGATGGAACCCACCAAAAAATAATGGAAGTTGTCTCAGCGAGTCAAAATGTTCTTCAATGCTAAAACAACCATAACACTTCAAAAACAACAATTAGACTTAAGGCTACATTTGGATGGATGGATTGGAGATTCTGTAATGGGATTGCTAGTAGCAAATTGGAGGAAAACTATAAGGGCTGATCTAGTAGTAGAGTTGGGTTTTACAAAGTGAGAGGTTTCAAGTTTTGATCCCTTCTTATTTTGCCCACTAGGGCCTAACTTAGTGATCCAAGTAAAATTCAAGACATTGTATTACAATCTACATATCTCAAGATCAATTCACGTCGGAAATGTTTTCGACTTGCCTGGATAAGTAGACGATGGGAGTTGATTTTTGTCACGTAGATAATCGAGTATAACCCTACAATGTTGACAAGGAATCTACAGGATTTTGTTAAATAAAGGAAAGGAAAAATAAAAAAGATTTACTAATTTGCCATACTCCCAAAGAGAACAATAATGAAGGAATACCTACTTAAGCATGTCAATGGATCGGATTTTGATCAAAATCTGATGTTATTTTTAGGATATGGATTTAGTTTTAAATCCGATTACCGGATTTTGATCCGAATCCAATAATCCGAAAGCTTAACAAATCGAATTTGGATTAAGGTGTTCCGATCCGTTAATAATCCCATCTGATCCGGTATAAAAAATATATTAATATTATACATATAAAGTTACTAACGTTAAGTTTTTAGTTATTAATCATTACTAATTCTACTAAATATAAATTTTTCGGCGCAATCTAAGATCTTACTAAGATTGTTATTCATGTTTGTTTAAGCCCAAAACAAGAATTTTTTATTTTATTCAATACTTGATTTAGCAAAAATACATCAATATTAATTATGTTCGGTTCTTTAATAAGAGAAGAATAAAATCTGAATCCAAAATTTTTGGATATGGGAGCTTTAAAATATCCGAAAGATAATCCGGGACCGATAATTTCTTAACAAATCGGATTTGAATTTGACTGATCCGATCCAAATCGGATCCATTGACAGGTAACCCACTGCTTGGAGAAATCTCATTCATGACCAATGAGGTTTCCCAAATCCAACTCGAATAGTGTGTGCCAAACATGAGAACTAATCAAGTTAATCACGAATGGGATTCCCGCATCAAGTTAATCATGAATGGGATTCCCACTCCCCGCAACCCTCTCGTCATTCCTTCCATCCAAACATAGTCTAAATTACGAGTCCAGATCTCTTGTACCACTTGTGTACAACTCTCAACCATTTAATGGTTGAGATGCAATGATTGGGATACAATGGTGAAGATAAAAAGTGGTATAAACACAAGTACAGGAGATCTGGATTCCTAAATTACGCGTGTTTCTAGACTGCTTTAGAATGCATTTCCATATTAAGTCAAACCAGAAGTACCATTTACTTTTATTCCATATATAACAGGAAACTCCAGTGTGTGTGTGTGAGAGAGAGAGAGAGAAGGGAGGTGGCACACCTGAAGAGGGATGAATGAGGTGGAGGGGAAAAATCAGCTACAGCGGAGTATTGAAGCGATCGGCAACAAGGGAATGGAAGGGATTTGATTTGGCGGATATGGTGATACGGCGGCGGCGGCGGCGGAGAGATTTCACTGGCAGGCTGGTGGGTGTAATAAGGGAAGTCAATTGGTGAAGATTGTAGTGATTGCGGTGGGGAGCGGGAATCAACTGACCAACTTTAAGTAAATATTCCAAATTTAATATAATGACACTTTTAATAAATTATTAAAAATAAAATGATACTTTATACTCCCTCTGTCCCTAAATTATCGTCCTCCTTTCTTTTTTCGTCCGTCCCAAAATAATTGTTCACTTTGAAACTTACCTTTTTAGAACATCACTTTTATCATTTTACCCTTACTTTTTCACTCTACTTTAATTATGGGTCACATATACATGGACATTAAAGGAAACTACACATTAAACCAATATAAATAATCAAGTCAATTATTTTTTCTTAAACTATGCGCCGGATCAACCCAGACGATTATTTAGGGTCGGAGGGAGTATTTTTTTACATTTTCAAGTTATTTTCGTATGTCAAACCCGAACACAAATTTATGAGTCCGATAAGATCACTAGAACGTTAAATCTCTCTTTCGCGGATTCAAATCTTGTATCTCACCCTCCTGTTATTCTTATTGTTTACATTAAATCTTAATCGTAAGAAAACACGCATAAGACTATAATCTAATCAAAATAGTTCAATTATTTATCTCCTCTTGGAAAGATTGGATTTTAATATTACTAATATTATTGGGATGCGTGCTTTTTTCATCCTCGTGCTTAGTAACACGTGAGTAACGCTTTCTTTTTCTTGGAGAATCTTTAACATTAGGAAAGGAAATAGTGTATCTAGGGATGGCAAAATGGGTGTTTTGGATCAATGGATAATAGGTCATTATCCATGGATAACCATGGATAATGGCCTATTATCCATTGATCCAAAACACACATTTTGCCACCCCTAAGTGTATCTATCTTAATATAGAAAGTGATTAAAGTGATGTAGAAATTAATTTACTAGCTATCCTCAAACTTATAAGTTTACGCCTAACTCCATGGATTCGATCATTCGATGGAGCACTACGAAATGAAAATGTCTTTTAATAGAAGCTTTTGTGCTAGTTCTTAAAACTTTTGACTTATAAAACTTATTTACAGTACCTGAAAAAATATAACGATCTTGCAAAAAGATAATTGTAGTTCAAATAATTCAAGAGTGTGAAATTGTGTTCATAAGGGAGGTACAGTTAAGGGTGAAAACTTGGCGAGTTGAACCGAATACTTGTTTGATAATCTTTAGTAAACTTGATTAGATGCTAGAATTAGGTTTGTCAATGAATTGGATTCACATCGAATCAATCAAATCTATTATCCGATTTGTTAAAAAATTATTGCATTTAGATTGGATCGGATTATCTTGGGTAAAATTCTGGCTGGTCTTTTTTTTTTTTTTAAGTTTCTAACCCCAAAAGTTCACCTTTTTTTTTCAACCGCAAAAGATCATTTTTTGAAATATTATTCTGAAAATGTCATCATCTCTTTTCAACAGCTCCGACAACACACTTTGAATTCGAAAATCGCGATTGTGCGTAATGAAACGGGGATCGACCTGCCCGGTCAGGTCGCCGGAGTCGAGGGGATAACGCCCCCAAAAGGTAAACTATTTTTTTGATTCATGAAATACGAAACTCTAATTGATCTATATTGGATTGAAGAATTTTTCAATAGGGAAGAAGGCGGGGGGAGGAGGAGGAAGAAGACGACCACGGCGGAGGAAATGAAAGAAGAAGGTGGAGCATGTCTGGTTCATTACATTTTTGTATCGTGATACAAAAATTGATTAGATAATATTTTATATTTCGCGGTTCAAAAATTGATTCATCGCGATACACAAAAGTTGATACCACGGTGCAACTTGGATTATGTATATGTATCATGGTTCAAAAATTAATTAATCGCAGTACATAATAGTTGGCACCGCGATGCAATTAGACTATGTAATTAAACTATTGAAGCGCAGTGTAAAAATTATTACAATAACATTGATGAATCACGGTGCAATTAGACTAGGCAAATTAAACTATTGAACCGCGGTGTAAAAATTAATGCAATAAAATTGATGAATCGCGGTGCAATTAGACTAGATAATTAAATTATTGAACTGCAGTGCCAAAATTAATGTAATAAAATTGATGAATCGCGGTTCAATAGTCAATGCACCGCGATTTATTTCTGTAGCGCGTTTCATGCTCATTAAGGGTATCATTGTCTTTTCGCGTCCAAAATTGTCTTTTTCCGATTGAAAAAAAAACACAGTACTGAAGCGAATTACAATTTTGGAAAGTGGTCCGGTCTGCAATTTTTTCGATTATCTTTCGGATATTCAAAAGCACGATCCATATCCTAAATTTTCGGGTTCGGATTTTATTTGCTCCTAATTAAAATACTGAATAAAATTAATATTGATGTATTTTTGTTTAATCAAAGGTTGAATAAAATTAAAAATTCTTATTTTTAACTTACACAAACATGAATAACAATGTTAGTAAGATTTTAGAGTGCGCCGAAAATTTATATTTAGTAGAATTAGTAATGATTAATGACTAAAAACTTAACATTAGTAACTTTAGTAGAATTCAGATAAAAATTTGATTCATTGACATGCTTAGTTCACACTTCGTGTCTTGGTTTGTTCTCAAACGAGATTTTAATCAAACTAAGATATTTCAATAAATATATGTTAGAACATTAATTTACATAAGACTTGTACACATAATCACGAATATGATCACGTTTCTTTTACATAAGCATAATAAACGTAAATTGAAGACATACCGGAACCAATTGACGCCATTAGTACGAAGAAATTGAATCTGATGGACTGTAATGCGGAACGAGAGTCTTCAATTCAAGTAGGTTTAGGTTTTCACCCCCTTATCTATTTCACATACAATGGAACGTATATATTTTTGTGGAGGCAACTGTTAAGGTAAAAGAACGTAAGAAACCCTAATTCCCAAAAGACTTTAAATAGATAGAAGGTGGAACAGAATATGGCATCAGAATTTTTTGAATTTTTTTGGTCAATAAAATCTTGAAAAACAGCCCTGATACCAAGATTTGACATCAGCATTTTTCGAATTTTTTTGGTCAGTAAAATCTGAAAAAACAGCCATGATGCCAAGATTTGGCATCATAATTTTTTGAATTTTTTTTGTCAATAAAATGGATAAAATCGATAAAATGAAAAGCAGACCCGTGGGCCTTCATAGGGCCTAAAATTCTAGAGGGCCTAATTTTAAAGAAGTGTAGGCTAGGTTTTAAAAATATATTATATACCACGCAACTTAAATGTATGATTGTCTTCTTAGCTCAATGGAGATTATTGGGTAATGTGAATGTGAATATTTAGGTCATGAGTTCAAGTCTCAGCCAAGCCTTCTATTTTATTTCATTTGCTAATTTCACATTTCTCTCATAGTTTAATTATTACATTTCAAGCAAAAATCAAGTTTTTTTGTTGTTGCTATTTGACTTATTTTTATTACTTATGTTTCTTTAGTTCTTAACTTTATTAGTGATTGTGTCTTTTTTTTTAATTTGAATTTTTAGTACAAACATGTTATCAAGAAAATATCTATCCGAAAGTCAAAAAAGAAAAAGATTGATGGGGTACATCATTTTTGTCATAAATTGTTTAAATCGATGCAAAATATTAGTTTTCAATAAAATTTTAATGCTTATTCTTCTTATACATTTATAGGTGTTGTACATTTTCAATACTATGAAAGATAAAAAGTCAAAACAAAATTATTCGTCTAAAAATTGTATTTTTATATATTTTGGGGCTTTTATTTTCTTTTATTGAGCCCCCAAAGTTCGGACTTAAAATTTTTGAATTTTTTGGTCAATAAAATGAAAAACCGATGCCAAGATTTGGCCGAATTTTTGAATTTTGTTGCTTAATGAAATCAGAAAACGTTCGATGCTTGGATTTGGCATCGAGTTTTTGAATTTTTTTGCTTAATGAAATCGGAAACGACGATGCTGGATTTGACATCGAATGTTTTGAATTTTTTGCTTAATGAAATGAAAAACCACGATGCCGGATTTGGCATTAGAATTTTTGAATTTTTGAATTTTTTTGCTTAAGAAAAATGCGGAAAACCACGATGTCCGGATTTGGCATCAGAGTTTTTTGAATTTTTTTGTTTAAAAAAATATGTCAAAACAGCCCTGATGCATGGATTTGACATCATAATTTTTTGATTTTTTTTGCTTAAGAAAATATGGAAAAACAGCCCTGATGCCTGGATTTGGCATCAGGATTTTTTGCGTTTTTTTTGCTTAATGAAATCTGGAAAAACAGCCCTGATGCCTGGATTTGGCATCAGGATTTTTTGAATTTTTTGCTTAATGAAATATGGAAAAACCACGATGCTGGATTTGGCATTAGAATTTTTAGTTTTTTGCTTAATGAAATGGAAAAACACGATGCTGGATTTGGCATCAAATTTTTTGAATTTTTGCTTAAGAAAACGAAGCTCGATGCTGGATTTGGCATCAGCATTTTTTGAATTTTTTTGCTTAATGAAATCTGGAAAAACAACCCTTTTGTTTTCATTAATGACATTTTTGTCATTTGGCAACCAATTTGTAGTTACATGAAATGTCCAAAAAATTGATGGTTCTAAATAAAAACATGTTTCTAAAATTGTACACTTGAAATTTGCCCTATAATTAATTAAGGTTCGTAACCAATATTTAGTTTATTATAAGTTAAAACCCGTAGGTTACAAAACATGAGCTAGATCCCGTCGGGTCTAACATTCTCCCACTTGACCAAGGTTATACTTAGAATAACCTCATAAGTTTGGTTTAATAAGAACGAACTATCATCTCTTAAGTTAGGTCATATTCTACAAAATACTATAATCAAATCGAAAGCAGTAGATGTGTCCATTATTGTCACACAACCATCCTTCGGTTATAATCACAATATCTTAATAAAACATGACAGTCTGTTGAATCTTGCATAAAATTAAATTTGCTTAAAATCATTCCACTTGATTGTCAGCCAAGAACTTAAAATTATTTTGGTCAGCTTGCAATTATTTGTCAGTTATTCATTTCATCTTACCATAACGATTTTAATGTCAGCTTGCTTTCCTCATTTGATTAAAGTAATACTTGTACTGATACTTTCTCACTTTATGTTTTTGGTAGATATTCTGCTAGATATTATTTCCTAGGATCTTTTGTGATCTTGTATCTGCCAAACATATTTTCAAATTCAAAATGTGTTCTTAACGGGTTACTTTTGAAGTCCGTCTATAAATACCCACTGGAAGCATTTTTGAAGAGATACATACATATAGAAGTCTGAAGCCTTATACTCTCAAGAAATTCTCCCTGTTTGAGTTTTCTTTAAAACCATAGCTAGATAATCTTTCTTGTATAATTCCTTCTAGTTATTGTTTAGGCAAACACTGAGTGATCCCCTTTTTATATCATTTTGAAATCAGTCAGTTTGTCTCACGAGTTTGATTGTTTTCTCAATCATTCTCCATAAACACCGGTCTTTTGTTGTACACTGATCCATTAGAGATCAAATAGATTTTTAATAAAATTAGTGCACTACAAAAATCCAAGTCTGACCAACTTGGTAGTGGACGTAGCAGTTTAACTGTGAACCACTTCAACTGATTTGTCAACCATTATTCACACTCTTGCAAACTGACATAACACTTAAGAAGTTTTACAACTGATTAAGTGTCAGCCAGTTACTGACAATTGTTTGCTTAGTTGTTCAGATAGATTGTTCTTCAGTTTCTTCTTCGTATACAGTGATCTACGTTAAAAACCAACCTCTTTTGAAAACTGTTGTGTCAGCTAGCTGACCAACTTTCAATAGCATAAGGGATTTTAAAAGTATCAGTCAGCTGATATTGGTCAGCTGACTGACGAAACAAATTTTCCGTTACGAACTTTACAAGATTTACAAATCAACTCTCAAAGTTTTAAAAGGCTATTCACCCCCCCCCCTCTAGCCTTGTTTGTTGCCTACTGGACTTACAATTGGTATCAGAGCCTGCTTTTTGAAAAACTATTTTTTCCAAGCCTAACAGCTTGAAAGCTCGATCGTAGCAACTCTAAAAGCTTTTCAATCAAACAATGTTACTCAAGTACCCATTTTTGATGAAGATCACTTTGATATTTGGAAAGAAAGAATTATAAGATATATGAACAATATAGATAAACGATTGATGGAATGTGTGAGAGGTGGACCTATGCAGCCTATGAAAATCAATACTAAAGTTGGTAAATCTTCTACTGCAGATGATGATACCATAAACCCTCTTGCTCCTGTAGATGAAAAATACGTCCTCAAACCTCAATCAGAATGGACTTTAATATAATGACACTTTTAATAAATTATTAAAAATAAAATGATACTTTATACTCCCTCCGTTCCTAAATTATCGTCCTCCTTTCTTTTTTCGTCCGTCCCAAAATAATTGTCCACTTTGAAACTTACCTTTTTAGAATATCACTTTTACCACTTTACCCTTACTTTTTCACTCTACTTTAATTATGGGCCACATATACATGGACATTAAAAGAAACTACACATTAAACCAATATAAATAATCAAGTCAATTACTTTTTCTTAAACTGTGCACCGGATCAACCCAGACGATTATTTAGGGACGGAGGGAGTATTTTTTTACATTTTCAAGTTATTTTCGTATGTCAAACCCGAACACAAATTTATGAGTCCGATAAGATCACTAGAACGTTAAATCTCTCTTTCGCGGATTCAAATCTTGTATCTCACCCTCCTGTTATTCTTATTGTTTACATTAAATCTTAATAGTAAGAAAACACGCATAAGACTATAATCTAATCAAAATAGTTCAATTATTTATCTCCTCTTGGAAAGATTGGATTTTAATATTACTAATATTATTGGGATGCGTGCTTTTTTCATCCTCGTGCTTAGTAACACGTGAGTAACGCTTTCTTTTTCTTGGAGAATCTTTAACATTAGGAAAGGAAATAGTGTATCTAGGGATGGCAAAATGGGTGTTTTGGATCAATGGATAATAGGTCATTATCCATAGATAACCATGGATAATGACATATTATCCATTGATCCAAAACACACATTTTGCCACCCCTAAGTGTATCTATCTTAATATAGAAAGTGATTAAAGTGATGTAGAAATTAATTTACTAGCTATCCTCAAACTTATAAGTTTACGCCAAACTCCATGGATTCGATCATTCGATGGAGCACTACGAAATGAAAATGTCTTTTAATAGAAGCTTTTGTGCTAGTTCTTAAAACTTTTGACTTATAAAACTTATTTACAGTACCTGAAAAAATATAACGATCTTGCAAAAAGATAAGTGTAGTTCAAATAATTCAAGAGTGTGAAATTGTGTTCATAAGGGAGGTACAGTTAAGGGTGAAAACTTGGCGAGTTGAACCGAATACTTGTTTGATAATCTTTAGTAAACTTGATTAGATGCTAGAATTAGGTTTATCAATGGATTGGATTCAGATTGAATCAATCAAATCCATTATTCGATTTGATAAAAAATTATTGGACTTAGATGAGATCGGATGATCTTGGGTAAAATTCTGGTTGGTCTTTTTTTAAAGTTTCTGACATCAAAAGTTCATCGGTTTTTTTTTTCAACCGCAAAAGATCATTTTTCGAAATATTGTTCCGAAAATGTCATCGTCTCTTTTAGCAACTCCAACAATACACTTTAAATTCGAAAATCACGATTGTGCGCAATAAAACGAGGATCGACCTGTCCGACCAGGTCGCTGGAGTCGAGGGGATAACGCCCCTGAAAGGCAAACGATTTTTTTAATTCATGAAATACGAAATTATAATTGATCTATATTTGATTGAAGAATTTTTCAATAGGAAAGAAGGTGGGGGAGGAGAAGGAAGAAGACGACTCACGACAGAGGAGATGGAAGAAGAAGGTGGAGCATGTCTGGTTCATTACGTTTTTGTATCGTGATACAAAAATAGATTAGATAATATTTTTCGCGGTTCAAAAATTGATTCATCGCGGTACATAAAAGTTGATATTGCGGTGCAACTTGGATTATGTATATGTATCGCGGTTCAAAAATTAATTAATCGCGGTACATAATAGTTGGTATCGCGATGCAATTAGACTATATAAGTAAACTATTGAAGCGCAGTGCAAAAATTATTACAATAACATTGATGAATCACGGTGCAATTAGACTAGGCAAATTAAACTATTAAACCGCGGTGTAAAAATTAATACAATAAAATTAATGAATCGCAGTGCAATTAGACTAGATAATTAAACTATTGAACTGCAGTGTCAAAATCAATGTAATAAAATTGATGAATCGCAGTTCAATAGTCAATGCACCACGATTCATTTCTGTAGCGCATTTTATGTTCATTAAGGGTATCGTTGTCTTTTCGCGTCAAAAATTATATTTTGCCGATTGAAAAAAAAAACACAGTACTGAAGCGAATTAAAACTTTGGAAAGTGGTCCAGTCTGCAATTTTTCCGATTATCTTTCGGATATTCAAAAGCACGATCCATATCCTAAATTTTCGGTTTCGGATTTTATTTGCTCCTAATTAAAATACTTAATAAAATTAATATTGAAGTATTTTTGTTTAATCAAAGGTTGAATAAAATTAAAAATTCTTTATTTTAGCTTACACAAACATGAATAACTATAGGAAAAAAATATTATGATGATGAAGAAAATATTATGGAGCACACTATTTTTTTAGGGCAAAAAATTATATCTCACTCTCATTAGAAAATCTCAATAACACATATATTTATAGTACATAAATCAATCAGTTCTCTAATCGGATTAGGGCTAGGTTAAAAACTAATACATAAATAAATCTTTTATCTAATTGGACTCGGTCCTCTAATTAGACTTGGTTTAGGATCCAACATTGTCTCCCTTAAACCAAGTCTTCTAACTTGATCATGTCCAACATGGTCTTCAACTTCCAAAATAGATCGGTCTTTAATGGCTTCGTAAAAATATCTGCAACTTGATCTTCAGTCGGACAATACTCAATCACGATCGCTTTATCACGAACCAAATCACGAATTAAGTGAAACTTGATGTCGATATGTTTGCTTCGACCATGAAAAACTAGATTCTTTGATAATGCAATCGCCGACTTGTTATCACATAAAATCTTCGTTGGACCATCTTGCTTAAATTGTAGAACATTGAGCAACCTACGCAACCACACTGTTTGAGTAGCACTACCCGTTGCTGCCATGTATTCTGCTTCAGCTGTAGAGAGAGCGATAACATGTTGTTTTTTTGAAGACCACGAAAACACGCCCGAACCAAGATAAAATGCATAACCCGAAGTACTTTTCATATTCTCAGTATCACCAGCCCAATCGCTAACTGTATAACCAACTAGCTTCCCATCACTTGAACCCGAATAAAAAATGTCATCACTACACGTACCTCTGATGTAACGCAAAATTTGCTTTGCAGCTTCCAAATAAGATTGACGTGAAGACTCCATAAACCTGATAATCAATCCAACACCATAAACAATATCTGATCTTATTGAAGTTAAATATCTCAAACTCCCAACCAATCTTCTAAAATAAGTAGAATCAACGAAACCACCATTACCATCATTCACTAATTTCAACTTCGCCTCAAGTGGAGTCAAAATTGGTTTAGCCATATCCATTTTAAACTTCTTCAAAATATCACTAGCATACTTTTCCTGCGAAATAAAAATTCCTCCATCTACTTGAGCAACTTCAATTCCAAGAAAGTAAGACATAAGCCACAAATCTGTCATTTCAAATTGATTTATCATAGCCTCCCTAAATTGTGTCACCATCTTCGAATTATTGCCAGTGAAAATCAAATCATCTACGTACAAGCAAACAATAAGAATATCACCATGCAACGATTTGACATATAAATTATGCTCATACGAACATCTCTGAAAACCATTCTCCACAAAATATGAATCAATGCAAGTATACCAAGCTCTAGGAGCTTGCTTCAAGCCATACAAAGCCCTTTTCAACCGGTAAACTTTATCTTCATTGCCACTTTTAACATACCCTGCAGGTTGTTCAACATATACCTCTTCTTCAAGGACGCCATTCAAGAAAGCCGATTTAACATCCATTTGATAAATTTTCCAACTATTTTGAGGAACTAGAGAAATAATCATACGGACAGTATCAAGTCTAGCAACTGGTGCAAATACTTCAAAATAATCAATATCTGGCTTTTGCTTGTAACCTTTTGCAACTAACCTTGCCTTGTAACGATCAACTTCACCACTTGGTTTGTACTTAGTCTTGTAAACCAACTTCACATCAATTGCCTTCTTACTACTTGGCAAAGTAGTAAGCTCCCATATGTTATTCCTCTCAATCGCATGAATCTCATCATCCATTGCTTGAATCCAATGATCTTCACAAGATGCCTCATCAAAACTAACTGGATCACAATCTGTAAATAAAACGAAGTTCACTATATCTTCATCGGATATCTCATTATTATTGCTCACAACATAATCTTGCAACCTAGCTGGTAAGTTACGTTGTCTCTGCGGACGCCCAGAACTTTCTTCCTGTGCAACTGTAGGAATTGGAACTTCACCTTGAACATTAACATCTTCACCTTGAGGATAAACATGTGGAGAATCAAATCTTGAATTTTCCTTTTCTTTAGAAGACCAATCTCAAATAGCAATCTCATCGAAAGTCACATCTCTATTAGCAATAACCTTATTTGTCACTGTGTTGAACAATTTATAAGCTTTTGACACATCATTATACCCAATAAAAATATACTTTTCACTTTTGTCATCAAGTTTCTTTCTCAAATGATCAGACACATGAGAATAAGCAATACAACCAAGCACCCTAAGATGTCCAATAAAAGGTCTTCGACCACTCCAAGCCTCTTCTGGAGTTCTATCACACACACTTCTTGTTGAACACCTATTCAAAACATAAATTGCACACGCAACTGCCTCGGCCCAAAAACTCTTGGGCAATTTCTTGAAACTCAACATGCATCTAACCATATCCATAATTGTTCGATTTTTTATTTCTGCTACACCATTTTGTTGCGGAGTATATCTAGCAGTCAACTGATGTTCAATACCATGCTTCTCAAGAAAATCATCACAAGCAAGATACTCGGAGTCCCTATCGGTTCTCAAAGCTTTAATTTTATTCTCATTTTGTTTATCCACAAAATACTTAAACTTCTTAAACATATCACAAGCATCATATTTTTCTTTCAAAAAATACACTCATGCTTTTCTACTAAAATCATCAATAAACGTGACAAAATACCTGCAACCTCCGTTAGAAGCAACTTCAACCGAGCATAAATCTGAATGAATCAACTCCAACATTCTCTTTGCCCTCCAAGATTTGCATGTAGGAAAAACATCTCTATGTTTCTTGCCCAAAACACATGTTTCACAAACTCCATTAGGAACATTAATCGTAGGCAATCCATTAACCATTCGTTTACGAGCAAGATAATTGAGACTTCCAAAATTAACGTGCACAAACCGCATGTGCCACAACCAATTATCATCATGAATCACAGAACTAAAGCAGTATAAATTTCCACAATCTAACGTCAAACAGAATAAGCGATTCGGAGACATATTTACCTTTACTATTAGTCCTCTCCGTCCATCACCAATACTACAGAATCCTTTAAAAATTCTCATATCATAGCCCTTTTTTGAAAGTTGCCCCATACTCAATAAATTTTTTTGAAGACTTGGAACATAGTAAATATCAGAGATAAAATTTTTAGAACCATCTTTCAATGAAATTGAGATCCTTCCTTTTCCCATTACCGGTACTTTCGCATTATTACTAAATTTTACCTCAGATATAACAAACTCATCCAAATCTGCAAATAATTCTTTGCTCCCACACATATGATTGCTACACCCCGAATCCAAATACCATGTATTTTTATCACTTGAGTTCTCACGACTACTAACCAACAGCAAAGTTTCCGAATTTTAAACATTATTTTTAGCATAATTATTAACATGATAATTTCCATTATTTTCCCTTATATATCTGCAATCAGCGATCTTATGACTCGATTTTCCACAATTATAACAGCAATTACTATTGTTACCTCCGTAATTATTACCTCCGCCTCATCTGTCATGCCAATAATTATTTCCTCCTTGTCCGCCACCAGAATTGTAGTTGCCTCTACCTCGATTATATTAACCACGGCCACCACCATTGTTGTAACCACGATTACCATTATTGTTGTAACTTCGTCCACCGCCATTATTGTAGCCACGACCACCACTGTTATTGTAGCCACGACCACCTCCATTGTTGTTGTGACGACCAGACCCGGATCCCAATACGAGACCGCAAGGTCGTGCCGTCAGAACACACAAATAGCAAGCAATGGGTAAGGCCATAACGGCGATACACCAACAACTTAAAACACATGCGGAAGCGAAATGTAATAACACAGTGACGCCCGAGCTAACAAGCTCAAACTAAATACAACCAAAGAGATAATTAATCTCTCGGTCAAAAAATTTGACGCACGTGCCGCAACATTGGGCATGTAGAGCAAAACTCCCTGTCATGCAAGACAATTATATAGCACAAATAAACCAAGTCATCGACGCATTAATGAACCCAACATTACGCTAAGTCTAAAACTCTAGTCTAACATGCTCAACGGCTAAAAACATGCCGGAGATTAAACATGATAATTTATCCATCAATATACATAACTTAAAATATAATCACCAACATTCACCAAGCGCGACTAACACAAGTCGGCTACCAAAAGAATAAGCATTAACCAACATAAGTATAGATTTTATATTCACAAATAAGTTTGTTACCCATCATGAAGTTTACATAACTTCACTTTTCCCAACGTCCTTACCAAAAACTAAGGCTACAAAAATAATTTAAAGTAGCAACCTTTACAAAAATCACACTTCTAGCGTAGGCTCGGCGGTTTCCTTCGAATTACTAGCTCGGCTCGAATCTAAGGAAAACAAAGCAAACGAGTAAGTCATAATGACTTAGTAAGCTACTAAAGATGCAATGTCATGGCATGGTATTATGCGCAAAATAAAACATATACATCTCATGTCATACTTATAATATAACATTTCATGATATAATTCTCATCATAAACCCAATCTCATCCATAAACACACAGAACATAGTTCTACTTAATTTATCAGGAAGTCATCCATATCATATATAATATGCATCTAAACTCCAATAACAAGTAGCATGTTATTTCTACATTTCAACTTATCACCATCCCACATAAACCAATTACACCATGAGTTTCATAATTTTTCATTTATCACAACTCATATAATAATTCATGAATGGGAGACTATTGTTTTCATTTTAATCATAAATAGCATGTTATATTTTTAGTATAACATGAATCATAAAAATCATCATTTCATTAGCATGTTATATTTTTACTATAACATTTTATCAAGAAATCATCATCTCATAAAAATCATACCATTAACCATGTAGCACAACAATTCATACGTGCTCATAAAATAAACCACATAAGCGAGAGAAGATGATTTTCCTTTCCGTTTCCATCATGTAACTCCTACGGAAACAAACGTGTCCTCGATAACCCTTTCGTGGCATCGACGTCCCCGAAACAGTCCCCGTTCGGGTTCCATAGCTATCAAAGTCATGTGTATTACTCTAACTAAGATCAGCTACTTCCCCACCGTGGCCATCGGTGGAGAGGTGTGTGCAAACCCGGTGCGGCGATCCATTGCGATCACGAATCCCACAATTCGTGAAGACAATGCATCGTCCCGCCAAAATTAAAACCAAAAACCGCCAGCTGGACTCAAACACAAGCATAGGTAATATATACTCGCATGCTCATCCAAAGGAAAAGTACAACACACCGCATTAATCCAATCAAGTAGATATTTACTTTTAATTCACATAGTTATGCATTTCTATGCTAACTAACACATAAACATCTTAGAGCGATAATATCAAGTCTCTAATACCCAAGTGTTCTTCATACACTTGAAAACGCTCGGAGGCTTGACCTCCATCAAAACTACCCCAAATTCCGTAGGATCTTAATATGTGGTTCACTATATTCATATTAGTCAAATAATCGACTCCGTTGAGTCATTTCTACTTTTTTTCAAATTTGAAGGCATAGAAGCTACTTGCTTCATAGCCTTCCTATTATTCATTAGCTAATGTTCATGGCTAAGTTCTCAAGGTTAGCAACATTGTGCAACCCAACAATTCATACCTTCCCAACAAAACCCCAAAACATAGGTCATAGGTCAACACTTAAGATTTAAAGTCAATCATCACATTTCAAGCATGTGTCTCAAGTTAACATTAAATCAAGCATGCTTTCGTTCAAAACAACCATTTATCTAATCAAGATGTAAATTCATCTAGCATGTTCATAACCAACATGTAAATTCATCTAACATGTTCATAACCTTCCATTCATGAATTATAGTTGACCAACATACTATTATATGCATAATAGTCAACTCAACCCAAATAAGTCAAACCTTACATTTTATTCATGCAATCCATAATATTAATTCATTATACATGCTCACAACCAAAAATTCATGAATTAGATATCAACATACTCTCATATGCATGATAGTCAACTCTTATTCTTAAAAGTCAAACAAAACATTCAAACATGTAATTCATTGTAAAAATTCTTCTTCATGCTTACAATCAAAAATTCATCATTTAGATAGCAACATACTCTTATATACATGAAGGTCAACTTTATTCTCAAAAGTCAAACAAAGCATTCCAACATGTAACCCATTGTAGAAGTTCATCCTTCATGCTTACAATCAAAATCCAAGATTCATCAAGTATACTTCCCAAACTTTAAACATATACATACTTGATTCCAACAACTCATAACATTTCATAAAATCCCCCAAAATCATTCATAATATCAAGAACCCATTTACTACATCAACACATAATCAAACCCTAGGTTTTTAGGGAATCAAATATCCATCATACCCAAGTCCAAAATTACCAATTGAAACTTAATAACATACTTCATAAAACATAAAAATCAATCTACTCATGCTTCTAGCAAGTTCACTCACCAAAAATCCAAAAATCAAAATAAAATCACACATAACATACATGTGTGCTCATTGATCTCAAATAGCAAGCATCTTTGTTTTTCTTATGATCAATGAGCACAAAATCAAGAGAAGAGGGAGTCTAGTAGCTTACTTGACTTAGATGAAAACTCAAAAGAATCACGATCCAATCGGTGAAGTTGTTCCATTTGACGTGGGCTTCACGAATCCGAAGTTTGGAGGTCATCCGACGGTTGGATCTCCTTGGATTTGAGGAAGAATAAGCTAGGGCTTCAAGCTTCCATGGTCTCCCAACTCTCTCTCACTCATACGGTTTAGAAGAAGGGGAGAAATGAGGAGGATTTTCTGAATTTGTGAAGGGTTTGGGGTTATATACCTCCACTAATAAAGGGGGCACAAAGGGAAATTCCTAGGTACAATTAGTGATCATTAGAGGTAATCCACCACTAAACAAATCTTAATTAACTCCCTAAACATGTTAGGACATGATTAGGACTTAGTATGAGGGTTAGGAAGGGTTTAGGGGGGTTTAGTGGGGGTAGAATATGAATTTTACTTCAAAATTGCAAAACAAGGACAATCTGCCCGAAGGCACAATGCACTCGCATGGGTTGATAGCATGCGACCGCATCATGCCATTTTCAGCCCATGGTGAGTTTTGTGAAACCTCGTTCGCGTCCGGTCGTTCCCGCATGCAACCGCAACCCTTAACGCTTCGAAACGGTCTATAATTCAACCCTTTAAGTCCTCAAACACTTGTATAAACCATCCAAGTCTCAAAACACTTTTAAATTAGGTCTAAACTCTCATAAACAACACCCAAAACAACTCGGAGCGAAACCGGTGCAAGTTACAACAATGCACTAACGAAATGACGAATGAAACCGCAAACCGACGAACAACAACCCAAGATTATAAACAATTCAAAAAGCTACTAAATGGGCTTGAATGCTCCTCAGATGATTAACAACAGATAGGAGAAATGAGCTCTCGAAAGACGAGACGATCACCCGGCTCAATCTCAAACTACGCGATAAGGAGAATTGCTATCCTCGGAGCGTCAAAACTTCACGAGACTTAAGGAATACATCAAAATAGAAGTCTAAAACATCTAAACATGTTAATGAATCTTCATGTAAAGATCTAGGACCAAATCGAGGTCAGGAACACAAAACTCGAGTAAACTCTCAATCGTGTCGCATTTCGACTATCGTCGAGTTACGACTTGCGACTTTAGCAAGTCAATAACTAAATGGAATCTCTTAAAAGTATTTTGATCTTAATATGTTCTCCCACACATATATAGACTCTCTCACAAACCAGACAAGCAATCAACAGGGGAGGAAATGCGACTATTGCACGCAATTCAAACTAACCGGGAATCGGGGTCTTACAATTGTTACCGCAACCACCTCTATTATTGTAACCGCGACCTCTATTTTTGTACCCGTGACCTCTACCACCATGGTTTTTGTTTCCTTGAGTTGATCCATTATTATCCTTTGATCCATCATTCACGTTTTTGAAATTCATTTGACTTTGCAATGCAGCATCTTCTATTTTCTCTGATCTTTCACCAAATAATAACTCATGACTAACAAGGGCGGATTCTAAATCTGCTACCGTCAACGTCTTCAAATCTTTAGTCGCCATATTTATTTCTGCAGCACCTTGAAAAGCTTTCGTCATCGAACGAAGAATTTTCGAACAAATTCTTTCATCTGAAACATCATCTTCGTTTGCTTTCATATCTGAAGCCAGATCGTTCACACGTGAGATATACTCCGAAACTTTCTCCGATCTCTCCATATTTATATTTTCAAATTTCTTCGTCAAAACTTGTAAATAATTTCTCTTAACTTTATCATCACCTCCGTACGTCTTTGTCAAAACATCGAACTCTTCATGTGTAAAACCCTAGTTTATTGCTTGCTTATTTATTGCATGAGATCATACATTCATAATCATCATTAGTATGTTAACTTAGCTCACTCATATGTTTAAAGTCGATAGCATGTTCATTGACGTCGTTCGAGATGCTCGTACGCACATTTCCTTCATGAGTTGCTTTGAAACTCGGGTTTGTGATTTATGTTGTAAACACATGGTTAAATGTTAGAGACCACTCATAACATTATTAACACGCTTTAGATGTTGGTTGAATGCTAGTTGCATCGTCGGTTTGGTTGCTAGTTTGATTCTAGGGATAACCCTTCTTCGTTTGACCTTTTCGGTTGTTGATCGGGAGTGTTTTTCCTGAGTTCTTAGCCTTGTTTGAATGAGGTTTGATCATTGATTTGCCTTGGTTATGTTTTAGAGGACTTTAGGGTTGAATTTTAGACCATTTTGTGCATTGGAGGACTTGAGGGTGCAAGAGGGAAAGACCTAGAACTTGCGAGGGAGTTAAATGGAAAATTTGAGTGGCCAGACTTGAAGCGCTCGCATGGTTTTGGAGCCATACGACCGCATTGAGCCATTTCCAGATTACGGGATTTTTCTGCCATCTCACCAATTTGCCTAACCAAACCCTACCCAAACCCAACCTAACCCACCCTAAACCACCCTAGTTCATCCTACACATCCTCCCTTGCATGCTTGACAAGTTTTGGGAGATTTGGATGCATGTACAACACTTGGCAAAGAAAGACCTCCAACATGCAAAGCCATGCATTGGACACTTCCTCCCACCCCACTTCAGCCATTGTGTGACCAAATACCTCCACTAAGCCATCCTAATCAGTCTTCATCTTCCAAATTCGTGGCTGATCAGTTTATACAAGTTATAGAGAGTTCTTGAAGGTTCTTGAGTGTTCATCAATGGTGGCCAAGTCTTGAAGAAGCCATTTCCAAAACCGAACCATAGAAGAGGAGAGGAGGTCAAGGAGAACACATACCCACCCTTGCATGGACGTTTTGTTCAACTTGTAGGGCTTATTTAAGGTGAGTTACAACATCTCTTCTTATTTATTTTAGCTTCATTGACCCTAGGGAAAACAATCTTGCTATATGAGGTCAATGAGAGCACTTAGGACTTTGTAGAGATGCCATGTTCTAGAATATGCTATATGATGAATTTTGGTTGTATGAACAGATTATAAGCTTATTATAAACCATGTTTTTGATGTCATTTAGGTGTAGTAATGTATGATAAACCATTCTACCTTGTTGTTTAAGTGTTGGGAGCATATTGGATGAGATAGTTAGGCTTGTAGAGATGTCATGTTCTCGTATATGCTAAATGATGCATTTTAGGTTGTATAAACAGATTATGATCAGATTGTAAATCATGATTTTTATGTTATTTAGGTGTGATAAAGTATGATAAATCATTCCATCTTGTTGCTTAAGCATTGGGAGCATGTTTGATGAAATAGTTAGGCTTGTAGAGATGTCATGTTCTCATATATGCTAAATGATGCATTTTAGGTTGTATAAACAGATTATGATCAGGTTGTAAATCATGATTTTGATGTTATTTAGGTGTGATAATGTATGATAAATCATTCCATCTTGTTGTTTAAGCATTGGGAGCATGTTTGATGAAATAGTTAGGCTTGTAGAGATGCCATGTTCTCGTATATGCTAAATGTTACATTTTTGGTTGTATGATCAGATTATAAACAGGTTATAAACCATGTTTTTGATGCTATTTATGTGTGGTAATGTATGATAAATCACCCTACTTTGTTGTTTAAGTGTTGGGTGCATATTTGATGAAATGACAAGAATGTATATGCCTAGTTTGTGACTTTGATTCTATGTTTCATACTTGATTGTTTGATTGGGGTTTTATGGGTTTAATGACCTTAGTAACCTATTTAATTACGTTAGTATGGACATAGGAGAGTATTGAGGCCAATGGCTTCTATACCCTAATTTTGAAAGATTGATTATGACTCAACGGAGTTGACCATTGGGTTAGTATGACATTAAGGAGTAATATGCCTAAGTCCTACGAATTTGGGGTAGTATTAATGGAGGTTAAGCCTCCAAGCATTTTAAAATGTATGAAGAACACTTGATGATTAGAGTCTTGATTTTATCTCTAATGTGATTATGTGCTAGTTGTGAATTAAAAGCATGACTAGATGATTGTAGAGTACTTGCCTACTTATTTGAGCATATGAATATGAATTACGTGTGCTTGAAGTTTGAGTCCAGCTGGAGTCGGTTTGTTGAGTCTTTGGGGCGGGACGATGTATCATCTTCATGAATTGTGAGATTCGTGATTTTGATGGATCGCCGTGCCGGATTGCACACACCCTCTATCGATGGCCACGGTAGGGAAGTAGTTGATCTTAGTTGTAGTATGGAAACATGACTTTGATAACTATCGGAACTCGAGCGGGAAAATGTCTCGGGGACGTCGATATCCACGAAAGGGATATCGAGGACACATAAAGGTTTTGCACATGTTTTTGCAGGAGCAACATGCGCGGAAAAAAGGGTAACGGTATCACATCCCTTTTGTATGAATTGACTCACGAGTGCTTATATGTGAATAATGTGCTACGTGAATATGATATGATATGAAATGATGGTTGATTGAATTAATGAAATGTTATACTTGTTGATAATATGATACTCGAAATTGTTAAGTATGGGTACCTTGACATGATTATTTATGAAATGTATATTATGCAATAACATGAATTATTATTGTTGTGCATGATGCCATGACAGGAAGTTATGTTAGTAACTTGCTAAGTCTTTATGACTTACTCCTATTTGTTTTAATTGTTTTCCCTAGATCCGAGTCGTGCAAGTGGTTCGAAGTGATTATCAAGTTACGTTGGTGAAGCTTTGGCGAGGTTGCTACCTTGTAAATTTTAGTACCTTTTCTTTTGGCAAGGACGACAGGAACATAAAGTTATATAAACTTTATGTGGGGTAGCAAGACTTGATGTGTTTGTTTATTAGTACTTAATGTTTTGAGAGCCGACATATGTTAGTCGTGCCTTGTGTATTTATGATGATCATCCTTTAGTTGTTTTAACCATGTATTGGTTCGTTTATTATGTTTGTTATCCGGCATGTTTTAGTCGTTAAGCATGTTAGACTAGAGTTGTAGACTTAGTTTAATATTGGGTTCCGGCCGTAGCGTCGCCGATGACTTGATATATAATTGCTATAAATTGTTATATGTGCATATTGTTGCGTCACATGATTTTATTTTTTGAACCAAGAGATTCATTATCTCTAAGGTTGTGTTAGTTTGAGCTTGTTAGCTCGGGCGCCACTGTTTAATTATTATACGTTTCCGCATGTGTTAAAGTTTTTGGCGTATCGCCGTTATGGCCTTACCCATTATGTGCTATTTGTTTTTGTTATGTGCTTTTTTGGAAGCGGCACGACCTCGGGGTCTTGTCTTGGGATCCGGGTCGGGTCGCCACATCATGTGCTGATTTAGAACTAATAATCTTCTTCCGAACACCATCTTCAACTGCATTAAAAATATAATCAAGGGCTTCAGCAGACTTTATTTTCTCTGCTTTACCTGCATTCTCCGTAAGTTTCTCATCAACGTATTTTTCTAAATCACAGACCACCAAAAAATTGTACATCTGACATCTCCAATCAGGAAAATTAATTTTTTCATCAAACTTGGGACCCATATAAACCTTGCTACAAACCATCTTGACCACGAAAATTAATCGTCACTCCCATTGGCTCTGAATCTCCTCTCACTGCAAATCCTGATGTTAAACAAATTGGGATTGAATTATGGGATTTGACAGGAGATAAGATGGAAACAGCAATCTGTATTGGTTATGCCTATAGTTTGCTTCGAGAAGTAATGAATCAAATAATAATAAACTCTGAGACACCAGAATTTAAAGCCTTGGAAACGGAGATGAGCCTGAGGTCAACAAGATAAAAAGAGGGAAAGGCATTGCTTACTGCTTCAAGTTCGAACTAGGCATTGGCTCTGATACCAAATGTAGAAAAAAAATATTATGATGATGAAGAAAATATTATGGAGCACACTATTATTTTAGGGCAAAAAATTATATCTCACTCTCATTAGAAAATCTCAATAACACACATATTTATAGTACCTAAATCAATCCTTTCTCTAATCGGATTAAGGCTAGGTTAAAAACTAATACATAAATAAATCCTTTATCTAATTGGACTCGGTCCTCTAATTAGACTTGGTTTAGGATCCAACAATAACAATGTTAGAAAGATCTTAGAGTGCGTCGAAAATTTATATTTAGTAGAATTAGTAATGATTAATGACTAAAAACTCAACATTAGTAACTTTAGTAGAATTCAGATAAAAATTTGATCCATTGACATGCTTAGTTCACACTTCGTGACTTGGTTTGTTCTCAAACAAGATTTTAATCAAACTAAGCTATTTCAATATATATATGTATCGGCATTTTTGCTTGTCAAGTCGAGCTTAATTATTCAACAAGCTAGCTTAATATTTTGTTTGAAATGGATTTGATCATCTCACAAACGAAAAACATTTTAGCGAACAAAACATGAGTATCTCTGTAATGGCAAGCAAGGAAAGATTTGTGTTATTCCTGCACCATGTCTCTACCCTTTTGCAGCCCGAATTCAAAAGTTGCATTCATTGGTATAGCTTGCTTGTCTAAATGATGCATTCTGACAAAGTGTTTGAGCATAACGTGTCAACTATTAGTGAATAATGTTTTTATTATTTATTCATATTTATTTGTAATTATCTTGTATAGTTCTTTTCTTATTATGATTGTTTTTATGTATAGGTTTCTTATACCCCATTCCAAGTGTAGCCCTAATTATAACTCTCCATATAAATAGGTGATTCAATCAATGGAAAGACTATGATATTATTCTTAAACTTTATGAGTTCGTACATGGTATCAGAGCGTTGCTCCTAAATCCTCTTCTTCTTCTTCTTGCCACCGCCATAACCACTCTTCGTCATGGCTAACGGAAATCACTCTCTCACTATAAAAAACCTCATTGATCTCACACAAACCTTCGACCTCATCAACATCTCTCATTACAACATCACCAAACTCAACTCCACCAACTACATAGTTTGGAAACTCCAAGTTGAGATCACTCTTATTGGCTATGACCTCTACAAGTTTGTAGACGGCTCACACTCATGCCCACCTCCTACCGTCCGAGCCAAGGATGATTCATCATTCAAGGACATTTCAACACCAAACCCGCACTACCAACCATGAATCCGACAAGATAAACTTCTGTTTAGGGCTCTTGTCGGCTTCTTGTCTGTTCTTATAATTGGTTCCCTTAATCCAATAAGCCGCCACTACCCGTAATGCTTGGCAAACCATTGCTCACACCTATGCTCGCCCAACTCGCGGTCACATCAAGCAAATCAAGGACTATCTCAAGCGAGCTTACAAGGGCACCCAGTCGATCTCTGACAGTCAAAGGTCCGTGCTGATGAGCTCGCTGCTCTTGGAAAACCTCTCGACCACGAGAATCTCATTGAGATCATCCTCGGGGGTTTGGATGATGACTACCGCCACATAGTTAATGTGGTGGAAGGCCGAGACACTCCAATCTCGTTTGATGAGCTTAATGAAAAACTCATCAACCGCGAGATGCTTCTCCAACAGGCACAGGCCATGTCCTTCTCACATCGTGCTTCGGTCAATCCTGCTGCCTCGAGGACCAATAGCTTGTCTGCTCGACAACCATCCTCGCAATCCCGGCAACTGTCCTCGCAACCTCGGTCGCCTTCTCAATCCTCGAACATCTGCTCCTCGTCAACAGTGACCATATTTGGGCAAGTGTCAAGGATGTCGCCAACACGGACACATGGTTTCTTGCTGCCCCAACTTTCAACTAGTCGTCACCACATCTCTGCCTACTACTCCCAACTCGGTAAATGGTTCCAGGTGGCAACCACGGTCACATCTCGCAACCACGACAGACACATGGACACCGAGCTGGCTACTTGACAATGGTGTTTCTCACCATGTCACTAACGACCTTGGCAACCTATCTCTACACACCCCGTACATGGGCACAGATGACATGGTCATTGGTGATGGTACATGACTAATTATCTTTAAAACTGGTTCCTTTTCGCTTTCTACACAATCACACACTTTTGTCTTGCATAATGTTCTCTTTGTACCTAACATGAAAAATAACCTTATTTCCATATCTCAATTTTGTATCTCCGATAATGCTTCTATTGAGTTCTTACCAAATTCTTTTCATGTGAAGGATCTACGGACATCGAGCATTCTACTGACCAAGTAATCTAACGATGGTGTGTATGAATGGCCGACCATAGCTCCTTCTACTCACCCCTCTACTTGTGTTGGGTCCAAAGCCTCTCATCATGACTGGCATCACTACTTGGCCACCCCTCTGAAGTCTGAACCCATCCAGCATCAGATTCTATCTAGTTCAGGCGTAGCTTTAGACAATCCTTGCATCAACCAAAAACATTGTAATGATTGTTTATGCAATAAAAGTCACAAACTTCCTTTTTTACAGTCTACAATTGTGTCTTCCTCCCCGCTACAAATTATCTATTTTGATGTCTGAACCTCCCTCATTCATTCTCTTGATTGATTTAAATACTATATTAGGTTTTTGTCGATCACTACACCCACTATATATGGCTCTACCCGCTTAAAAGAAAATCTTAGGTTGCCACCATCTTTCCTCACTTCAAAGCCCTTGTCGAAAACTATTTCAAAACAACCATTGTCACTCTTTGCTCGGACAATGGCAGCGAGTACACGAGTCTTGCCTGTGATACTGGCTTGGTAGCCTACCTACCCGTTAATGGTATCTCTCACCTCACCTCGCCACCTCACACTTCAGAACACAATGGGTTCTCGAAGCATCATCATCGTCACATTGTTAAGACCGGTCTCTCTCTTCTTTCTAAAGCTTCCCTTCCGCTGCCCTTCTGGTCGTTTGTTTTTCAAACAACGACCTATCTCATAAACTGGCTACCAACACCCACTCTAGACCAGATATCTCCCTACCAAAAACTATTTGTTCTCCACCTAACTACTCCAAAACACCGTGCCTTTGGTTGTCTTTGCTACCCTTGGCTCTGCCCTTACTCTGCCCACAAACTCGCTGCCTGCTCCACTCCATGTGTCTTCCTCGATTACTTGCTCACTCAGAGTGCCTATCTCTGTTATAATCCGATCACCACCAAGCTGTTCATTTCACGTCATGTTCGTTTTGTCGAGTCTGTCTTTCTTATGTCCACATCGGCCACCCATCCTGCTCGTACGGATACCTACACCTGTGCCTCCTGGTTCCCTCCACATGAACTGCTCTCGGATTCATACATACCGTGTGCTGCCCATTCCGGTAACTCCCTGTCTGTGGCTTCTAGCACTAATCAGATTGTGGTTGATCTCAGCTCGCCCATACACCACCCTCAACCACCGGCTACTATGACTAAGGATAACATTGTGCCCAGTACATGTCATGTGCCCGCTGCTCAGTCCTCCTCAGCAACCAGTACCATGACTAAGGATAGTCATGTGCCCGCTGTATCTATTCCCGTGCCCGATGACACCTCTTCCATGGCTACCCGCTCCAAGAACAATATCTTCAAACCTAAGACCAAAATGAGTCGCTCGACTCAACTAGCAATTGACAGCGAACCAACATGTGTTACTCAAGCTCTCAAAGATGTCAAGTGGCGCCAGGCCATGTCCGAAGAGTACGATGCTTTAGCTCGCAATGGTACTTGGGATCTGGTTCCCTCGACAGGTGCTCGCTATATTGTTGGTTGTAAATGGATCTTCCGCATCAAACGACACGCTGATGGCACCATTGATCGCTATAAAGCTCGCCTTGTAGCCAAGGGGTTTCACCAGCGATCATGAGTTGATTATCACGAGACTTTCAGTCCGGTGATCAAACCGACCATTGTTCGTCTAGTTCTCTCACTGGTCGTATGTCGAGGATGGGATTTTCAGCAACTGGATGTCAACAATGCCTTTCTTCAAGGCAATATCTGAGGAGGTATTCATGGCTCAACCACCTGGATTCATTGATGGGGACAACCCTCAGCGTGTATGCCGGCTTCACAAGGCAATCTATGGTCTCAAACAGGCTCCCCGAGCATGGTACAATTAGCTACAATAGTTTCTCCTCGCCTCCGGCTTCAGAAATTCTGTGGCAGATACTTCGTTGTTCATACTTAATACAGTCACCACCATTTATCTTCGTGCTTATGTGGATGGCATCATCATCACTGGAACCAATCAGCTGCAGTTCAGACCTTCATCTCCCTGCTCGCTAGTCGATTCTCACTCAAAGACCTTGGTGATCTTCACTATTTCTTTGGTGTTGAAGTTATTAGGCGACCAAGTGGTTTTCTGCTCTCCCAATGCAGATAAATTATTGATCTCCTTGCTCGCATATGCATGACTGATGCTCGCCCAATTGATACGCCCCTCGACCACCTCGTCTACCTTGACATTTTAGACGGGCACTACTTTGTGGATCCTACAGAGTTTCGAGCAATGGTTGGGAGTCTTCAGTATCTATCCCTTACTCGCCCTGATGTCGCCTTCGCCATCAACAAACTCTCACAGTTCATGCATAGGTCGATTACCGAGCACTAGAATGCGGTCAAGCGTGTTCTTCGATATCTTTGTGATTTTATCAATGCAGCATTCTTTTCATCGTAGTCTCCTCCAACTCTCCATGTATTCACTGATGCTAGTTGGGCGGGCAACAATGATGACTACACATCCACAAGTGCCTATATTGTTTATCTTGGAAATAATTCGATCTCTTTGAGCTCCAAGAAACAACACACTATTGCTCGCTCCTCGACTAAAGCTGAATACCGACTGGTGGCTGTCACTACTGCTGAAGTCCGGTGGATTGTGTCTCTCCTTGGCGAACTCGGTATAACCTCCTCGATCCAACTTGTTATTTATTGTGACAATGTGGGTGACACAAGTCTCTGCTCTAATCCGGTCTTCCATACTTGCATGAAACATGTGGCTCTGGACTTTCATTTCATCTGACAAAAGTTCAAGATGAGTTTATGCACGTTTATCATGTCTCATCGGCTGATCAGTTAACAGATGCACAGACCAAGCCTCTTGCTCTTCACCGGTTTCATCAATTACTTTACAAGATTGGTTTCTCCTCCCGGACGTCCATCTTGCGGAGGTATATTAGAGAATAATATTATTATTAATTATTCTTGTTTATTTGTAATTACTTTGCATGGTTATTTTCTTATTATGATTCCTTCCATGTATAGGTTTCTTATATCCTACTCAAAGTGTAACTCTAATTGTAACTTTTCATATAAATAGGTGATTCAATCGATACAAAAATTATACAATTATTTCTAAACTTTATGAGTTTGTACATCGACCAAACAAAATCCTAAAGAACACTTTACATGTCTATTATTTCGGCTTAAACTGCAGGAAAACAAAATCCTTTTGGTACGACATACAAAAATATCATACTTTTGAAAAGAGCAAAATAAAAAATATATATAATAATTTGTTACTAACATTTACAAGTCTCCTTTCTTGGGCAAACTAAAAAGTAAAACATTATCCTTTTTTTTTTTTTTTGACAAAAACTTGTATAAAATGATCTTACAAATATTTTTTATAAGACAGATCATCTTTACTCGATTCATCGTGTATTGATAAATTAAGTTATAAGAGAGCGAAACTCCGTCTTACGAATTAAGATCCATATAACATTTCACATAGACATACTCTTTCTTTTTTCAGATAAAGGGGGATTTTCAGAGGGTTTTATAGGGTCAAAGTCAAACTGATATGATGTATCAATCGATGAGAAAACACATCAAAGGGTAAATTGAAAAGAATCAAAAAAGGTTTGGTGGTTTTGTAGTCTTTTTTTTGTAATTTAGTTAATGTTGTGAACGGAACCCAGGTATTGTGTGTGTAAAAAATGTAGCATCATTTAATGTTAAACTAATTGTTGTCTGGAAATGGCCGCTCCGCTTTCATTAAATGTGTTTCTACCTTCTTTAATGAAGTCTTAAGACAAACTTGTGGACATGAACAATACCATACCATGTTGAAGTTGAACCATCCATCACAAAATCTTCCTTTGTTTAAACTCTCATCCCAAATTATGTCTTCTTTTTGAAAATATTTTCTTTAACCAAAAATTAGTATTTATTTTCTTTATCGGCCATTTAGCAGGACCCTATCTGAATATTAGATTGGAAAGTCTTGATTGAGTACGTCTTCTCTAAAACGATCTTACGGCTATCTTAAATCGTAACATAGAGTTTCACTTTTTACAATTCAATCTATCAACATACGAGTGAATTGAGTATATGTCTTAAATAAAATACTCGTAATAATGTATTTTATATCTTCAATAAAATACTCGTAAAACCACATTTTAAAAAAAAATTACCTTCTTAATTGAATTGATTATATATATGATAAAAGTCATGGTTTGTATAAACTTCTTAATTGAGTTGATTATGTATATGATGAATGTACGTGGCGTTTTCACTAAAGTCGTGGTTTGAAGTCTTGGAGTCACGTAATATTATAATTACTAATATTATTGAAATAAAAAATAAGTTTTTATTCAAATGAAACATAATACCCTAACGTCATTAGTAAAACGCGTTATGTTTGGACTTTTTGTATTAAAAATTGAACTTTGGAATTTTTTGGATATAAAAATTATTTTTAATTATTTTTGAATACAAAACTTTTTTAACATGACTTTTTGGTTTTTTTTTATTACTCTCTCCATCTATTACTTCCTTTGTCTGAAATTTATTGTCATGCTTAGCTCTGCGTATATTGCTCATAATTAAAGTAAGAAAAAAATAAAGTTAAAATAGTAAAATTGTTGTCCTAAAAAAACTTTAAGAGAAACGATTTTTTGAAGACGGACGAAAAATGAAAGGAGAGTAATAATTTTGGAACTAAGTGAGTATTATCTTCTACGCGATTATTCCCTCCGTTTTCAAATTATCGTTTTTCTTTCATTTTTCGTCTGTTCTAAAATAATTATCATATTTCAAAACTCTCTTTTAGAAAAATATTTTTACTATTTTATCTTTACTTTTTTTATTAACTTTAATTATAACCATGTGTTTAAAGGTATTAAAGAAAATTACATATTTTATTAATATTTATAATATAATTTGTTTTTAAAATAATATATCGAATAAAAAAAACAATAATTTGAAAAGGATGGAAGTAACTTGTCGTGAACTAAGCTCAGTTTGACTTCTGCTGTATCTTTCATGGTTTGTTCTTAATTATTACATTTGGTTTTGTCTTTTTGGGTTTCTTTAGTCCATCTTTTTTTCTTTTTTCTTTTGCTTTTTATATAAATTGTTCTGTGCCAAAAGATCTGTTATATAAATTTTACTTAAATTATGCGATGACTTAATTTCCAATATTTTTTGTACTAATTTTCACTTGCAAACACGTCTCGTATTAACGATCTCGTATATATTAGCTCTAAAAAGAATTTATCTACTGGACATGTACTAAAAAAGTGTAATTATATAACTCATCTTCTTCGGTAGATATAAAACATGTGTCTAATAAGTGGACACTCATAACCACTTGACATTAATATCATTCATGAATTTTTGTATAAACTTGTGATAGGCCTAATTGACCCAAATAACAGTGCTCTTTGGACAAGTGCATGGGTCATGCATAACGAATCAGACTATCAGGCTCGAGACGTTACAGAATGGGTACTAAAGTGACTCCCAACCGACTATTTAGCATTGACGAGAACGTCAAGGATTTAACTTATAAGAGATTGAAAATTTGTAATATCTTCATCCCAAATATCGACTAACATTTGGATTTTTGGCTAGGCTTGTGATAGATGTGATCGACCCAAAATATTTAATGCGTTGATATGTAACTATGCGTAACAGACCAGACTTTCGAGGTTTAGTACGTTATGAAAAGCTAACGTCCTCCCTTAAGCTTGTTACACTAGAGTACAAGCCGGTTGCCCAAGATTTAGTGCAAAACCGACACATAGTGGTTCATTAGCGTGACAAAACGTGTGTAAGTGTGTGAATGAGAGAAGAATGCATTATGCTCCTACAACTCAATTGTTGGGAAAAAGTCACAAAATTGAATTGAATAAAATGAACATGCCGTGGTTAGTTGGTTGGGTCAATGAAAATTTAATTTGGACAGCCTAAAGTTATCCTCCACCCCTCTCTCACTCAATGCTAGCTAACTACTTATATACACAAACATCAATACCAATTCCCTCTCCCACATACCCATCTCCTATTCCATCAATTCCCACATCCCATCCAACAATAAGAAAAAGAAAAAAAAAAACCAGAATGGTTACATCGAAGACCACCACAATGGTCGCGGCATTAGTTGTTGCCGTGGCCATATTCGTGACTGCACTACCCAATACGGAAGCGCAGTCACCAGTAGCGGCCCCCGTGTATGCACCGGAAGGAGTGCCGATGGGAACAGCAGCACCGGGGCCAGCACCGGACTGTACGTCGGCACTGTTCAACTTGTCGGACTGTTTGTCGTTTGTAGAGCAGGGGAGCAATTTGACTGTGCCGGACCCGGCGTGTTGTCCAGAGCTTGCTGGGTTGGTGGAGAGCCAACCCATTTGTTTGTGCCAGTTACTAGGCAGCGGTGCTGCCGGAACCGGGATATCAATTGATAATAATAAGGCTCTCCAGCTTCCTTCTGCTTGTCGTGTTACTACTCCCCCACCTAGCACGTGCGCACGTACGTTTTTCTCTCTCTCTCTCCTAAATTTACTTTCTTCTTCAATGGCTATGAAACCAATTACCCTTTCTCTTCTAAAAAGAATGTCATGTATTAACCCATTAAAAAAAATTGGCTTTCTAATCATTCTTTTATAAATGGTTTAAAAAAATAAATTTGACCGAATTATTAACATTAGGTTGATGTGTAGTTTACTTTAAAACTTCATGTGTTTATGACTCATAATTAAAGTATTATGAAAAAATAAGTATAAAATGATAAAAGTATTGTCCTAAAAAGGAAAGTTTCAAACAAGAGAATTATTTAGGGATTGACAAAAAAAAAAGGGACAATAATTTGGGGACGGATGGAGTACTTGTTTTTTACTTTCAAAAAAGAGTACGTATGAGTAAGACAGATCTTAAAATTCTAAGGCATAACACTCTCTCACAAACTTAATTCTATAAAAAATATCCGTAAGACCGTTTACCAAAAATTTTGCCTTCTAGAAATTACACTATAATTAATTAATTATAACTCATGTTCTTTAAGAAAAGAGTTTATATTTCAATTTTAGGTCGTTCTCAATAAATTGTCCAATTTTTAATAATTTATTTTTGGAATAATGTTAATTTTACCAATTTTATTCTCACTTTAGTTGATGAGTCTCACTTCTCACATGAATGTTCTTTAAAATCCATGAATATGTGGCCTAAAATTAAAGCAAAAAGAAAAAAATAAAGATAAAGTGATAAAAGTGATGTCATAAAAAAAACTTTCAAACAAGACAATTATTTTAGAACGGAAGGAGTAATATTTATACAACTCAACTCATCTTTTTCTCAATTACTTGGGTTCCGCTACATGAATCTTTTTCTTAGTAAAATACTACTTTTAAAATTTAAATTATTGTTTAAGAACAAACTTGTAGTAGAATTGAAAAAAGGAGTAACTATTTTATTTTTTATTATTGAACGGGAGGTGTAAATGTTATACTACAAGTTTTCCCCGACAGCATGATAAGAACACTTTAAAGCTGTGGCCAATTAAATAGGGAAGAGTGTACTATGGTTAAGATAATAGCACATTATTTACAAAAGCTAAAATTTGTGTTTATAATAGACATATATAGCACAAACAAATATATATTTCGTTTCTGAGACTAATTCTCATATGTGATACCAACTATTATTGGTTCAAGAAATTTGTTTGAGACTCCAACACAAAACATCTTGTTAAATGGATTGCTCCATCTCCAAACTTGGTGGTGGTCAACCACAACAAACACATTAAAGTCAAATTTGGAGTGCAAAGTGTAAGACTTTAAGGCTCATTTGTTTTACGGAAAATGATTTTCAAAAAATATTTTTTGGAAAATGATTTATGAAAAATAAAAAGATTTTATTTTTAGGTGTTTGGTAATTTTTTCGAAAAATATTTTCGAGTGTTTGGCAAACGCACGAAAAATGTTACGGAAAATAATATATGAATAAATACCAAAAAATATATTCTAATATTAATACATACTCCCTCCGTTTCAAAATTATCATTTGGGTTGATTTGGCGCTCGTTTTAAAAAAAACACATTTGACTGGATTATTAATATTACTTTAAAGTTCATGTATATGTGGCTCATAATTAAAGTATGATGAAAAAGTAAGAGTAAAGTGATAAAAGTATTATCCTAAAAAATGAAAGTTTCAAACAAAACAATTATTTTGGGACGGATGAAAAAAAAAGCATGACAATAATTTTGGGACTAAGGGAGTATATTGAATATAAAATAGTGTTGAACTTTAAGTAATTTTATTTTAATAACTCTCAATTTATCATTAATGGTGTCAAATCAATAAGGTCTATCTTTTTTCAATCTCATAAATACAAATAATAAATTTATAATTGATATGAAAAAATATTTTAAAAAATAAAATGGATAATGTTTGGGACGTCCTTAAATAATATAGGTAGACACTTAATTTTAGGACGTAGTAAGTATTTATTAAAATTATAATTTATAAATAATGTGCATAAACTCCATTTATATTTCTAGACAATTTATTTGTTAAGTAAAATATTGTGCGTGTAAATATGTTTAAATGTGGAAGGGCGTGAGGGGTGCTCGAACATTCGGAAAATAACTTACGAAAAATAAATTCGTAAGTTATTTTCCGAAAAAGAAGGCTTGATTTTCCGTTGACACGGAAATGATTTTACATTGACTACATTTTTCTAAGATTGCCAAACATCGAAAAATATTTTCCATAAATTATTTTTCGTGAAACAAACGGAGCCTAAGGGTGTAAAAGTATTTGGCATAAAGGTTTCTAGGTTGATTTTTGAGTTTTATATTATTCGTTTTATAATAAATGAAGAAAAAATAAAAAGAAGAAAAAGAGAAGCTGATAAGGCTATATAGACAAAGAAGGTAAAAAAAAAAAAATTAAATTTTGCAAGAAAAACAGACCCTAATTCTTATGACTTTCTCATTAGAAAAAAGTTATCGTGTAACCGATCAAACCAAGAAAGAACAATAGAGTCGGATAAAATTTACTATTAATGTCATGAGGGATAACTTTATTTTTGATACCCCAAGTATAGTGATATTTCACATTTGGTACTTCTGATACTAAGGTCATCAATGTTCATCATCAATGTTACTCATTTTAATCAGTTTGCATATCTGTTATAGCAAGTTTGAAACCGACTAGCCTTTGTACCAAATATAAAATTGGGTTATATTTGACTTGAGTAACAAAAGTGAAATTATCTTCAAAGGTTAGTAGTTAGTTTCAAACCAGCTATAGCTGGTTACACATTAGTATTTCATGAGCATTAGACAGAAAGTATAAAAATTGATTAAAATGAGTCATCTTTAATAAGTATTACTATAGAATAGCTAGCATGCATTAAGAACACAAATATTATTAATTGATTACACAACTCTCAAGTTAACTTGACTATGGAATTTATAGATTTGTAATTGTAAAAATATTTTGAAAAGTTATTGTACTAAAAAATCAATTAAATTAGAATTACAAATGATTTATTACAATATATTGACATAACTGATAAACTGTCTAGAAAGATGATAAATATATGAAATATTTATCCATTTCATCAAATCTGAAATTTTTATAACCAAAAAAAAATTATTTTATTTTCTTAATTCTTGAAAATAAATTTTTTTTTGAATATTTTCAAGTCTCAAATTTAAAAATCGTATTTTTTTTAGTAAATTGTCCCTTTCATCATGTTTTTTTCTTTATTTTTTAGTTTTGTTTATAATCTTCGTTTTATTTGAGTATAATTTAATTAAAAGAGATCTATACATGTACATTTAATGGCCGGATATAAAACTAGTTTATTTACATTTCTATAGAGTCAGCTTAAACAAATTAAGTAACGACATAAACATTCTAAATCTGTACAAATTTAACCATGGAACACAATATTATTTGCCTTTCTTAAAATGTATTTACACATTTTCTTTGTATCAAAAATCTCTCCACATGACAAAAGAATGTGAAAAGAAACCCATTCATTCCACATTAATAGTTTCACAGAATCCAAGGCTCATTGCTTACATATTTTTAAGAAAAAAAAAATTTGTTTTCCCCAAGTTGTTGGCAGTGTCACATGCTCATTAACTCTTACCGGTGAACATGATGAGAAGGTGCCAACATGTGAGTGGGATAAATGCACATATTAGGTCATTATCTTGTGTGATTCATTCATAAAACATTGAGTATAATAATAATAGGTAAAATTTTATGAAAATTTGTGTAATGAGTCTTTTCTACGAGACAGATCTACTTGATTCATCGTGTGGTAGCGAGCTGAGCTATAAAAAATGAAGTTTCATTTTACAAATCACGATTTATAAGACGATTTAACATGAGACCTCGTAAGAATATTACATCATTGATATTATATTCTTTAATATTTTATAAATCAGCAACTTTGTTGATGTGAAAAACAAGATTGTTAATGTTGTATCAATAAGTTTGTTGAAGCACATCAGTAACATTGTTGTCCACATCAATAAAATTGATGATTTATTATATCTTAATAGATTAATAATACCAACACTCAATATTTACTCAATGTATTCAATATAAATGAAGATATTTAACATACTCTATAGGAGAAATTAGACAAGCTGTCATCCTCCCAATTGTTTCTAAATGATTATTTAATTGTCTAGTACTTGACTTTTCAAAACAATTAAACATATTCAGGCAATACTTAATATTGCACCTATAAAATACTTAATACAATATTTTTAATTATAAAAATATTATATTACTTTTAGTCACATATATATAAATAACAAAATTAAAACAGTTTTTTTTAACACCATCGCTGGCCCCTCCACCCAATCACCATCTTGCCCCTCCGCCCAGCCCCACCTCCCAGACCCAGCCCATCGCCTGCCCAATGGCCAGTCCCTCCCCCAGCCCAGCAACTAGCCCTTGCCAAGTCCATATACGATATACCCTTCTTTTTTATTTATTTTTTCTTTCCATTTAATTATTAAATGGGCAAAGGCAATTTGGTCCTATTTTTTAAAAGTTATTTATTAAGTATTTCATAGATGTTGTATTAAATTAGGGGTGGCAAAATGGGTGTTTTGGATCAATGGATAATAGACTATTATCCATGGTATCCATGGATAATGGCCTATTATTGAGTACTTCATTCGTTCTTTAAAAAATGTTCAATTTTTCTTTTTAGGTCGATCCCAAAAAAGTGTATGCTCTATAATTTTCCCTTTTTTTAGAACTTACGTTTTCCATTTTATTCTTGATTTGATTCCGACTTTAATTTTACTCACTCGGGTATCAATTAGAAAATGCTATGTATTATACTATTTATAATAGCGTCAAATGACTTTTTTTTAATCTGCATGCTCTTTTAAAAATGACGGAGTAGTATATATCAAGAATCATATTCCTGATTTCTAGTTATAAGAATAGATATATCATTTTTACTCCCTACGTTTCAATCAAATAGTTCATTAAACTATTTTGAGATGTTTCATTTAAAAAATTCATTTAAAAAATTATGTCTACACTATTTTAACATTACTCACCACATTTGATATTAACGTATTGATTTCGTTCAAACCACTTAAGAAAATTAAAGCATAAAAGTGTTATTTTATTACTAATGAACTAGTAAAAATATCTTTTTTTTTTACTTTGACTTTCAAACGAGGAGTCTTTGAGTATTGTTTAACTATTAGATTTTTCAAATATAAACTCTTTGGATAAAACAAAAGAGAATTTGACAATCATGTTCTTTAAAACTCATGCTATTAGCAAAATACAAGTTGTAAGTTGTAACTTATAAACTAATCTTCACCATCTTTTGTAGTGTTGGGAGTTCCAGTTTCATTGCCATTAGGCCCATCTCCAAGTGAAGGACCTGGATCCATGGGTAAGGACTTCCTCTCTTAAGTAGTCCAATTGATCATATGAGAACATGTTTTCTATAATTAGACCATAGTAGGGCTATTAAACAAACGTACCTTTTCACAAGTTATTATTTATATATATATGTTGCTAAATGAATATCACTTTTTATGTTAAAACTCAAACAGGAGGCGGCATATCCCCACAGGCAGGAGGAGGATTGGCTCCGGCGTCCGGAAACCCCAGCAGCGGAGCTTCGAGCATTGCAATCTCCGGTCTATCGACTCTCGTATGCTTAGCAATTGGGTCTTTTGGAGCATTTCTTCTGATTTAGAATTACTTTGAGTTTTATTTCATTTGCTACTTATTCCACTTTATGTATTTATAATATGATTGTAAACAATTTATTCTATGCCTAGTGCCCCAATAAGTTGTAGTGATTTTTAATTTTTCTTTTTATTTTCCATGAGTCAGTTCTGTGTACGAACTGAATTCTGATATTGTTTTATTGAAGTATATGAGATTCCACTCATCATAAAAATTTGTTGTTATAACTTATAACATCTCTCCCTTACAAATAAACAAACTCATTGTTGTTAAGGGGTGAGGAGACAAAAGAAAACTATATATATAGTGGTAACGAGTCTAACAAAAGTTTTATCAAATTGTTGGTTGTGTAATATAGTACCCTTGTGATTCTACTATTTTACTTCATTCATCTTCCCAAATAGAATGAACTTGAAGAGATTGAGCATTATTCAAGTTACAAAAAAGGAATTAAAGAGATTAGATAGAAAATTTACATAGATCACTTGCTCCCTATAGCATGCAAATTTTCAGTGTGTATTGGAAGGGATTATGTACACATATCACATAATTCACTAATTATTTTGATACTAGGATAATGAAACAAAGATTCATATTGGAATTCAAATAATTAATATAGGAAAACATAATTATTAATAAAAGCAAACCTAAGGCAAGACTATGTTATCACAGTAATAACATGACTCTATGTGGTAGAACCATACATATATTATTTTCACTTTACTTACCTAATTAATGGTTGTACTAAATTCGATGTCATAATATAGAAAAATTAATCATAAATAATATATAATGCATACATCATAACAAATCCTAACAAAAAGTGAAGGCCTCTTCCACCACCAAAGTTATTTACACGCCACAACTTGAATTAATCACCCTTTTCGAGTTAAAAACTTCAAAAAAAATAATGGGATCAAAGTAGTACTGGTGACTTTGGCTGCAGTACACTTGGCATCCTTTAGGCATAGTTCTCCACTTGTAGCATAAAAGTTGTATGAAAATAAACTCAATTGCAAATCAAAATCATGAAGTAAAGAACAATTATCTTCATCATATATATTAATAAAGGGAAGTGGGGGATACGAAGGAGTACTTGGAAGAGGGTGGAGCAAATGAATTAGTCTTAAACCTTTAGATACCCAAATCATACACCATGTTAAACAAAACTCAAAATCAGTGATACGAGAAAGAATAAATTAAGAGGCTTGATAAAAACGATGGAACAAAAAGTTATTAAAAAAAACAAACACGTGAGAAAGGAGGCATGCTAAATACGGAACACCTAAAGATTAGTGGGAGTTCTTTAGTAATTAGACTTCTATTTTTATATATAGAATTAAGAGAAGTTAATGTGTAATTATTAATACAATTATAATAGGAGCATAACAATAGATTTTGTAACAACTATGTCTCATAAGATATTGGAAGTCCATTAGTGGATGCGTGTGGTAGGTGGGAAATATAGGGCAGCTATTTTCGTGAGCCCAATATTTTACTAAAGCATAGTTAAACGAGAGAAAAATTGGGGCCGATCTCTTTTTTAAGTTGGATTAATTGCGTATCGGTCCCTTTTTTGTGAAATTGTAACTGCTTAAATATTTTTTTTAAACCTCTAAAGTTCATTTTCGTTAATTTCTTCCTAAAATACTCACATATACACCGTCCATTTTCGTTAATTACTTATATTATGATTAGAGCTGACAATTTTTGCCCATGTCCATTTGTCCGCCCAAACTGCCCACTAGAAAATGGACATGGACACACTTCAAAAAGTAAATGGGTACAAATGGACAAGCCCATTTAAGACCATGAAGTAGCTAGGATGGGCTAAATGGGAGCCCACCTGGGAACCCACGACTAAACAAGCTACGTCTGTTGAACAATTTATTTTCCAGTTTGTTCTCTCGCTTCTGCAGCGAAGAGTAGTCTTCGCGGTCTCACCACATCGAGATGTCACCTGGCAACTCCCCTAACACCACTGGTGACATTAACCTCGACAAGTTCTTCGAAGATGTTGAATCCATCAAGGAGGAGTTAAGAGACCTCGAAACACTCTACAATCAGCTCCAATCCTCCAATGACCAGTCCAAAACCCTCCACAACACTAAATCCATCAAGGACCTCTAATCCAAGATGGATAACGACGTTTCTATGTCTCTCAAGAAGGCTAAGTTTATTAAAGTATGTCTCAAGGCTCTAGATCGCTCCAACGCCGCCAACCGGAGTCTCCTTGGTTGTGGCCCCAGTAACTCCTCGAATCGGACTCGGGTATCCGTAGTCAACGGTTTATGTAAAAAGCTTCATAGCCCGATGAATTAGTTCAACGATCTTCGCCAATGTATGGCGTCGGAGTATAGAGAGACCGTACAACAGCGTTACTTTACCGTTATGGGAGAGAACGCAGACGAATCGACGGTGGATACGTTGATCGAGATGGGACAGAGCGAGACGTTTCTGCAGAAGGCGATTCAAACCATCGTGGACCACCCACAATCGCGATCAACCATCACATAGATCACCCCAAAGGGCATCCTAGAGGCCATCTCATCCATCAACTGAGGATCGAGTCGAGGCTGTACTTCCTCAGCTTAGGGCAATCCATCGTTCCAGGTGAGATGCACTTGTGGTCCAAGGTACTTATATGGATACTGTTAATGAAATTGTTCAACAGTTTGAGGATGTATTATGATATACTTTATGTTTGTTAACCCTACAACTAATGATACCACTAATATTACAATTTGCCTTGAGAAATGCATGGTTGAATTTTTAACTTTGTATTTTAGTATGCAAATTATAACACTAGTGATAACACTGGTAGTGAGAATATCATTACTCATCATTCAATTAGTAGTTGATGTCCAATAGAGCAACCAGTAGCACAGTAACACTCAGCAAACTAGCTTGCAGTGCTCGAAAATATTTTGTTGACCGACGTTAGAGCCTCGGCAACCCACTTTTTAGAGTTATGAATGAGCAAAAGTTTTTCAAGACCGGACCATGACGACCCTAGTCAAAGGTCTAACAATCAAACCGGCTGCTAGAAGACTAGGTGAAGAATGTTAACTTTACTTTACAAACAAGCGGGGTGGCTACGGCCACAAATGTGAAGTCTCGGTTCGATCCTTCATGCCTTAGGAGGAAAAAAAAACTTTACAAACAACTAAAAATTGCCCATATAGTTTACTACCTTAAAACGGAGAAATTCAAAAGACCAAATTAATTCAAAACTTTTTACAGAATAATAAGATCACGCATTCACACTTATCCTCCATAACCACATACAATGAATTTCAAAAAAAATTAAAAATAAAATACAAATAACTGTAAAATTAAAATGGAAACTGATTAAGCACTTAAAATAAACAAAACTCTAATCTTAGGGAATGTCGACAAGTTTTAGGCACCAACACCCTTCTTCATCTCCTCATTCACCTCACCCTCCATAGCCTTCCCGCCAAAACCATTCGATTCCTTCGAGGATTTTCTCTCTCCTCTCTCGAAATCTCTAAGGGCTCTTGCTTTGCCCGAGCTCACTCCCAAAAACTCCGACTTGAAATCCTCCATGGCTTTTCTAAGCATCCCATTCTCAGCTTGTATAATCTCAAGCTGTTTGCTCACATCCAAACACGCCCCTGCCAAGTCAGCACTCTGTCCCACCCTGTTCGAAGCATTGGAATCATCACGCGCCACGTGCTCAATCCCAATTTTGTTCATCACCAGCATCGGTAATTTCTCAAACGAAATCCCAGCCGTCGGATTACCTCTCCCTGCCGCCACCGTCATATCCGCCGGTAACCTAACGCCCCATCGGAAATTCAACTTAGCGTGCTTTCTTAGGGGCATGACCGTCGTTGCACTCACCTCTATATCCTCGCAAACGCCCTTCACGACCCCAACGGCCGGCGATTCCAGTGGCAAAACTGTTAATTTCTTGTACCCGTTGTTGACCACCATCGGCTTTTCAACCAACACCGATCCATCGTCGTTGGAAACTGCACCATTAGCCTTTAACTCCTTGAAAACCGACGTCTGAGTTTTTTTCAAAGCGAAGTCGCCAAATTTAGGCTTGAAGTTGATAAAGAAGCTAGGATTCTGACCGCCGACGAAATTGAATTCGGCGCTCATGTTCATCGGACTAGAAATCGGAGAACCAAAGTGTCCGATTCCAGTCTTGAAGATCAAGCTGAAGGGGTTGAGGGAGTCGTTGGGACGGTAAGCGAACTTGAATGATGGGCCGGAATCGAAGAAAGTGCTTAGGTTTAATGAGAGCTCTTTGGATTCTCCAGCAACGATTCCGGATTGAAATGGAATGCCTAAGATGTTGATTGGTACTTTCGCTCGGAAGATTGGTTTCTGGTCGTCGCGGAATTTGAGTGAAGCTTTCATTTTCGGAAGCTAATTTGGTGACAGAGAGAGCATCCGAGTGTGTATGGGGCTTTTATAATGATGGGGAGGAGCTGCGGTGTGTGTGTGTGTGTGTGTGCGGGCATTTATTGCGGAGATTCCGCTGAATTCAGGGTGGATGAGCTTTTTGTGTCCGATCTGGAATCCGGAATTTGTATTTTACAGTTGAATTTAATACTAAAATGCCCTTGGGTTTGCAGAAAATGACACCACACCATTTAGGGGATGGTTGGGGTCAAAGGGGTAAGGTGGGGATTAAGAATAGTTTAAATTCAAATTTTAGTAGGGCAATAAATTTATTTAGCAGTATTAAGAAAAATGAGTACTTTTGTTGATTCAAATATTTAGGAAGATTTAAAGCGGGAGGCAATTAGGATTTTATTTTAAATTCAAAATTTAATGGAAAGTTGATTACTCACATGAACAACCGTTTGAATCAATAAAATAATTTATTTATATTCATTTGATTCAAAACAAAAAACTCATAAAATGATACATAATTCAATACGTTTGCATACATTATTATCTTTATTTCCAACAATTTTATATATACCACCATCTTTATCTATATTAATTTAATATCTTCTTTCAATTTATATTAACAATTAATAATAATATTGCAGACATTATTAAATCCGAAATAATTATTTATTTATAATTATAATAATATTTTTTTATAATTCGAAATTATTAATTACATTAATATTAAATTTGAAATAACTACAATAATTCGATATTTTTATAATATAATAATATTAAATTCGAAATATAATTTATTTATTATAAATTGAATAATATTTATTCATTGATAAATTAAAAATAAATACAATAATTTGAACATTAAAAATAACTACAATAACTACAAATTTCCCCCAAAAAAAAAAGTTTGTATGCAAATGAGACAAATCTAGTCTCTATTTATAGATAAAAATATGAACTTTTTTTAAACATATTTTTTTAATACTGAAAATGCCCAAAACGGTGGATAATTACGAAATTGCACGTACCAACCAGAAGCTGACACGCGAAAAGCGTGCCAACTCCATTGTCAGCGCAATGTCAGGCGCGTGAAGGCCTTGTCAGACACTTTTTTTTTTTGAATTTTTATGTTCCAAAACGTCGTCGTTTAATACATTTTAAGGCCAAAACGCGGTAGTTTTATGCCATGGTCGGTTGGTTTGATTTTTTTTATTTGGTTTTGATTTGTAGCCTATATTGATTCAAATCAAATAAGAATTATATGATATTTTATTTAGATACTCCGTTGTAAGCTAAAATTTGGTTTGATTCACCATTTGATTTTCCGTTGTTCATGCTCTCAATGGATTAGTTTTTGATCTGAATATGATGCTATTTTAAGGCTATGGATTTAGTTTTTAAATCGAATTACCTGATTTTGATCTGAATTCGATAACCCGAAAGTTTAACAAATCGGATATGGATTAAGGTGTTTCAATCCGTTAACAACCCGACCCAATTTGATATAAAAATATATTAATAGAGGTACGTTATTACGAGTTAGAGCTTGTAATATTATTACAAATTTTAGTATTAAAGTCATTAGATGATTAAGTTGGTGATGATTTGTAATGTCCATGACATTACTTTAAAAAAAAAACATATTTGATCTAGAAATGACTTCCTGTAAGACGGTCTTACGGATCTTAATCCGTAAGACGGACCTATCCATTTTTAATGGGCCAAGATTCAGGAATATCATTGCAACCCTTCGACTTTTGAAAATTATAGTGTCATTTTAATGGGAAAAAAGTGTCACTTTTTAGTATTTAAAGTATCAATTTTCAGTATAAAATGTGTCACTTTTCAGTATAAAATGTGTCACTTTGCATTTTTAATAAAAGTTATCATTTTTTTCCTTTAAAAGATGTTACTTTTTAGCCTTAAATGTTGAGCGGTATCCAGTTGAAAGCCAAATATCCAGTTCTGGTTCGGTATTGCGGGATGGTAAAAGAAATTTTGAAAGATTTTGATTATTGGGAGTTAATCAGGATTGATCGCGAAGATAACCTGCGCGCAGATTATCTGTCCAAGATGGCAGAGGAGGAAATTCAATTCCTGCATCCAGGTGTCATAATCGAGTATCTGGAAATACTTGCAATAGAGAAGGAGGTAATCAGGGACATTGAGCCAGCAACAAAGTGTTGGATTGATGGCTTGAAATACTACATTGAGCAGGGAACTTTGCCCAAGGACAAATCAGAAGCAAGAACCGTTCAGAAGCGAGCATGTCGGTACGCCATCTTAGATAAAATCCTTTATAGGCGATCATATGCAAGGCCTCTACTCAGATGTGTGCGACCAGAGATGACCAAAGGTGTAGTTGGGGAAATTCACGAAGGAAAGTGTGGAGGACACTGTAGACACCCAAATTTCGTACCCCTGGTATGTAACATGACATAAAATATCAAGACCTGTTAAACCTTAACGAATGTCAAGTTACATGGTTTAAAATGCAAAAGAAAAAGTAGGATGCGTAAACAGTTAAATGCAGGGGCCAAAAGTGTCAAAAAGAGGTAGGAAAAAATACCATGGCGCCACCCATGGCCAGTCTTGGCACGGCGCCCAGAGCCCTTATGGGTGGTTCCCAACAATGCTTCCAGCGCTCTAGCAGTTTGCTTTTGGTACAATCTCTTAAACGCGCGATACAAGCCGATGAAGCACAAAATAAGAAATCTTAACCACGACGGAATCTCAATCTCGGCCTATAAATAGAAGGCCCCAGCTTGTGAATTCACAGACCATTTATACAGAACACACAGTGAAAGTTTTACGTAGTGAGTTCTGAGAGATAGCCCTGAGAGAAATCCCTCCTCTAAGCCTCAAGCTCCGTCAAATCTCCCCCAAACACAAAACCAACCGGCCAAAGTGAAACCTAGTTGCGCTGCTAGGATTCCGCCCCATTCCACTGATTCCAAAATCCCAAAAATAACAGTTGTCCTGCCCGAATCCAGACGCCAAATCCACAAAAAGCAAGTAGTTGCTCCCGATTTCGCCCGACAAGCAAACAACATCACAAAAAGCAAGCGGTTGCGGTTGCTCGCCGGGTTTCGAGGCGAAATCAACTTTCGGAGCGGTTACTGCGCCGAATCTCCGCAATAGCAAAACAAACAGCAAAAAGACCCTCTCTCTCTCCCTGAAAGACAGAGCTAGTGCACCCTAAAATCTACTAGAAGCTAGTTGGTACGGGATAAAGCCCCCACACTTCAAAAGGTAGGCTATTTAAAGTTTTATTTATAAAAGTGTTATTTAAGCCGGCCAAATATAATAAATATAAGCAGTTATGCTGCCCGGATTTCTATATGAAATATCACTAAAAAGAGTCATTATTATGGCCAAATATTTATTGATGTATTGATAACTCCCGAAAGGAGACTATTGCAAGTTTGTAATAATATAGATACAAATATATATGTTTAAATGCTTTATTTTATATGTTAAATAAATATAATAAAAGCATACTTTAGGCAGAAAACTTGTTTTGAGACCGAAAGGGCGAGTTGGGTGCCTAACACCTTCCCACATCGTAACTTAGCCTCCGAACCCCTTTTACAAAATCTGGTTACATTTGGTTTTTCTTTATTTCTCCTTAAAATAAAGATGGCGACTCTGTTACAATATTTGAGTCCACAGTGAGACCGAGCGTATTCCACGCGCTTTTTGCAACGTTCTTTTTGCACTTTTAATTTCGTTTCCCCATAAACAAGGGAAGATGTAATGAAAAGAGCGTTGCGTTTTCTGAATCTTGTTTTCCCCTAAAAAAGGGAGGATGAGATACAGAAAACCCGAAGCACTCACAGTGGTCCACAATGAGGCCGGGCGTATTCCACGCGCTCTTTACAAAGTTTTTTTTGCACTTTTAATTTCGTTTTCCCCTAAACAAGGGAAGATGGAATGAAAAGAGCATTGTCTTTTCTGAATCTCGTTTTCCCCTAAACAATGGAGGATGAGATACAGAAAAATCCAGGGCACTCACAGACACCCAGGCCAACAGTCACTGGCAGAAATGGTTTTGGCTGTAGGCTTCTATTGGATTACTCTAAGGCGAGATACAAAAATGTGTGTTCGGCGGTGTGATAAGTGTCAGCGTTATGCTGATGTTCCTCGACTACCTTCTACCGAGCAGACTCCCGTGGTGGCTTCATGGCCGTTTGATATGTGGGAGATAGACTTGATCAGACCTTTCCCATTAGCCCGCTCGAAGTTTAAATATGCAGTGGTCGCAGTGGATTACTTCACAAAATGGGTAGAAACTAAACCTTTGGCCACTATTAATGAGGTCAATGTGATTGATTTTGTACATAAGCACATTTGGTGTCGTTTTGGTGTACTTCGGGCTATAGTTTTCGATCATGGAACTTAGTTTTCAAAAAAATTCACAATGGCCTACGAGCAGATGTGTGTGAAACATTGATAGTCATCTATGGTGTACCCTCAAGGAAATGGTTAGGTAGAGGCAGCGAACAAGCAGGTTTTGCATGCCCTTAAGAGAAGCCTAGAGGATAAAGCGGGAAGATGGGTAGATGAATTACCGTCAGCATAATGGGCGGTTAGAACATCGGTCAAGGGGCCAACGGGTGAAACCCTGTTTTCTCTCGCTTACGGTTCATAAGCTATGGCACCAGTAGAGATGTACTTATCGAACTACAGAGTGTCTCATTACGATCTGAGCATAACGGAGTGTAGCCAGGCGGTGATCTCGTCTGGCTTTGGAAAAGCGAATATAATCTAAAATGAGAATGGCCAGTTATAAACAACAGGCAAAGGCCCACCACGATAAGAGAGTTCGGGGTCGGTCATTTGTTGTGGGCGATTGGGTCCTCCGAAAAATTGAAGCAACTAGCCATCGAGCAGAGTGGGTATAGCTTTCTCCTAATTAGGAAGGTCCTTTTCAAGATGTCAAAGTAATCAGGGAAGGGACCTATATGTTGTGGACAGAAGAAGGCAACGAGCTGAAGCATCCATGGCACGCAGATCATTTAAATAAATACTACCCTTGATGGGAAGTATGCAACCTGTTTGTTTTCACTTCTACTTGATTGTAAGTCGAGATGAATAAATGAGTTTACTTTGAGCTTCATTTCTTTTATCTCGACTGTTACGTTTAATGTTTGCCTCGATTATGTTTTTTTATCGAGCATAAGGTGTCTCTGCTCGATTAAAAAGTTGGTGTTCGAGTGATGTTCAATTGTTATTTCCATTATTCTCTTTTTCACTAGTAAGAAATATCTCTGCTCGTGAAAAAGGGTTGGTATTCGAGCCTGTTATCTCGATTATGCCTTTTCAACGAGCAGGATTTTTCTCTGCTCGGTCGAGAGGGTTGGTGTTCGAGTGGTGTGTTCAATTTCTATTTTGATTATGTCTCTTCATTGAGCTCGGTATGTCCTTGCTCAATTGAGAAGATTGGTGTTCGAAAATTTGGCTATAGAATGATACGTGGCCTTGGATTTTAATTTATGCTTAAGGTCTGAGCGGTTAACGAGTTGAGTTTTTAGTGGGTGCCTGAAATTCACTTCATGCAGATAAATGGTAATAAACATGCCGCTTTATGTGAAACATGGTGATATTCATGCAAAAAAAAAACGAGTTTAAATATTGCAGACCCAAAGAAAGGCATTGTTTTCATTTTTCAGTGGCGCGCAGGCCATAATTAAGTAGTGGGAGCAATATTATCGATCATCATGCTTGCATCGCCATCACTAGCCCCCTCAAGTATGATGACTTCCCCATCAGTTGTTGTTGTTTCCTTGGGCATCTCTAACAGCTGGGCTTTATAAATTTCAGTCATGAGGTCAGCCACATTGTTGGCCATAAGTGCGGGGGGTTCCAGACAGATATACCCGATCTGGAATCCTCTTCAGCAAGCAATCCCAGCTCCTCCACACTATAAGGCACGAGGGAGTGACCCTCGTGAATTTTTCGATAAAAAAGGGAGGCTGTTCCCCAAGAGGCGAGCACAGTAGGCGTGAGGTCGGGGAATTCACTGATGGCAGCTTGCCTCAGAATATGATTCATGCCCTGGTTGTAATAGGGATACATGAGATCGTCAAAAATCGAGGAAGCTTTGAAGTCTTCTATCGCGGCAAGTCTCTCCTCGGTTATTCGGCGTGTCATTTCCGACATCAGTTCTTCTTCCCTTTTAGTGGCATTGGCACGAGACTCGCTGAGCTCTTTCAGGAACTTCATCTCTGAATTTTTAGCAAACGCGAGGTGATTCTCAAGGGTCCTCTTCTCCTCCTCTACTTTGAATAGATCGGTGACCTTGGTCATGACCGCCTCTTCGCTGGTTTTGAGCTCGGAACGGAAGGAGTTGACTTGTTCTTCCAGCTGATTTTTCTGCTTGGTAAAGGAGTTGCAGATGGAAATTTTCTCAGTCAGTCGGTCAAAGAGAAGGGAGCATTTGGTGGCCATCTGTAAAGAAAGACGGTTAGAATAACAAAATCCTACAAACAATAATTGAACAAGGTAGACATATGAAGATATTCCAATGTGCCTCGCTAACATTCAACCCGATCTCACCGATTAGAACACTAGATACATTCCAGACGTTGCTCGCAGCGACGTCAAGATGGCATACCCTCTTCAAAATCCCTTGCCTGCTGGAAGCCCTGTAATTGCCTCATTCGAGGAGATTGATTTTCTGCAAATAGGCCACATCTCTGATCTCTTCCACGAGCATGTCCGCTTCGGCGCTTGTGCGTGGCATTTTGAAGCCATCTTTTTGCAATGACGGGACTAAAGTTCGACGCGAAGAGGAAGTTTCCCGACCAGGCTTAGTCTTTTCTACTCGTGATCGAGTATATCTTTTAGAGATGACTTCCTCGACGGGTCTCTTCTTCTCTGTTAGTGCTTTGGTTTTCGTTTTGGCCGAGGAAAGTGGTTTGACGTGGCTGCTTGTTGGTTCGGCGATAGGGGTGGCTCGATTTGCTTCTTCAGACCGTCTTTGTCCGCCTCGTGCAGTAGTCACGAAATGAACTTTTGGGGGATGGACGGGGTTTCTCTTCGCCAACTCGGCCTCGTGATCGACTTTGGCTTTTGTTTGAGCCTCCAAAAATTTCTTTGTATTGTTCAACCTCTTCATGGCTACATAGAATCAATGTAGAATGTCAGAAAAACAAAAAGGATAAAGCTTATGCAAGTATTAAAACCAGGAAAAACGTAAGAAAGCATTCATAGTGTTTAAACGACCATCATAAATTTGAGTACGACTCTTCCCTAGCAACGGCCGGTTGGGGCAGTCATCGGAAAGTTGAACCCATGGCAACCTCCCCAGTAAGGATGGGGTTCTTCTTCGCCTGTCTCCATAAGGGGTTCGATCAAATGGACGGAACGACAATGGATCTCGGCTTGGCGCAGATAAGCATCACTTTGGGTTAGAGCTTCCCAATCGAACATAAAATCTTGTTCGCATTTCTTTTCTTTCACACCCAGAACTTTCTTGATATCGGAAAGCATTTTGTTCTCTCCTGCTCGGAATTGGTCTCGGGTGTACGCTGGGACTTTTAGTGGTTCGAGGTGGGAAGCAAATGGCCAACCGTCCTTGGACTCCACAAGTAAAATTTTTCTATCCCACGCTTCAACCTTGTTCGGGCCATCACTTAGAAATTTGAAAAAGTGTGGGTTGGAGCGGCCCGTCCCTTTAGTGCATATCACATCCCAGACTGGCACCCACTTATAGCACTTAACCTCGGCGCAGTCATTTGTAAATGATCAAAATGAACCAAGTCTTGCAACGACCAAACTTCCAGAAAGTTCCAAGCTATTTTGCTCCTCGCTCCGAGCATGTATGCTCGCCAGACAAGGAGCAGGGGGACACTGAGCTGCCTGGCCCAATAGGCCCAAACACCGGTCACGTGCACGACACGTCTTCCTCAGTCACGAGCAAGACACGTGTACTCCTCATGTTCCAAATCCAAGTCATAGGCGAGCATCGCCTAGTCTTTAACCGTTTTGGCTTAATAGACAAGCACCCTTCATTTGGAAGCCTGAGGGCCAAGTGTGCAGCGAGCTGGGGCCAAGTACGTAGCAAGCAAGGTCCCAAGTATGCAGCGAGCAGGTAGAAAGGTCAAGGCGAGCATGCTCAATGTGCTCGGTAATTCAGTAACGGTCATGAACTTCTCCTCGGAATTTTTAGCAAACGCGAGGTGATTCTCAAGGGTCCTCTTCTCCTCCTCTGCTTTGGATAGATCGGTGACCTTGGTCATGACCGCCTCTTCGCTGGTTTTGAGCTCGGAACGAAGGGATTTGACTTGTTCTTCCAGCTGATTTTTCTGCTTGGTAAAGGAGTTGCAGCTGGAAATTTTCTTAGTCAGTCGGTCAAAGAGAAGGGAGCATTTGGTGGCCATCTGTAAAGAAAAACGGTCAAAATAACAAAATCCTACAAACAATAATTGAACAAGGCAGACATATGAAGATATTCCAATGTGCCTCGCTAACGTTCAACCCGATCTCACCGATTAGAACACTGTATACAGTCCGGACGTTGCTCGCAGCGACGTCAAGATGGCATACCCTCTTCAAAATCCCTTGCCTGCTGACAGCCCCATAATTGCCTTATTCGAGGAGATTGATTTTCTGCAAATAGGGCATATCTCTGATCTCTTCCACGAGCATGCCCGCTTCGGTGCTTGTGCATGGCATTTTGAAGCCGTCTATTTGCAATGACGGGACTAAAGTTCGACGCGAATAGGAAGTTTCCCGGCCAGGCTCAGTCTTTTCTACGATCGAGTATATCTTTTAGAGATGACTTCCTCGACGGGTCTCTTCTTCTCTGTTGGTGTTTTGGTTTTCGTTTTGGTCGGGGAAAGTGGTTCCGCATGGCTGTTTGTTGGTTCGGCGATAGGGGTGGCTCGATTTGCTTCTTCAGACCGTCTTTGTCCGCCCCGTGCAGTAGTCACGAAATGAACTTTTGGGGGATGGACGGGGTTTCTCTTCGCCAGCTCGGCCTCGCGGTCGGCTTTGGCTTTTGTTTGAGCCTCCAAAAATTTCTTCATATCGTTCAACCTCTTCATGGCTACATAGAATCAAAGCAGAATGTCAGAAAAACAAAAAGGATAAAGCTTATGCAAGTATTAAAACCCGAGGCGGAAGCGTAAGAAAACATTCGAGTGTTTAAGCGACCATCGTAGAATTTGAAGTCTGACTCTTCCACTAGCGACCAGCCGGTTGGGGCGATCGTGCGGAAAGTTGAACCCATGGCAACCTCCCCAATAAGGAGTTCTTCTTCGCCTGTCTCCACAAGGGGTTCGATCAAATGGACGGAACGACAATGGATCCCGGCTTGGCGCAGATAAGCATCACTTTGGGTCAGAGCTTCCCAATCGAACACAAAATCTTGTTCGCATTTCTTTTCTTTCACACCGAGAACTTTTTTGATGTCGGAAAGCATTTTGTTCTCTCCTGCTCGAAATTGGTCTCGGGTGTACGCTGGGACTTTTAGTGGTTCGAGGTGGGAAGCAAATGGCCAACCGACCTTGGACTCCACAAGTAAAATTTTTCTATCCCACGCTTCAACCTTGTTCGGGCCATCACTTAGAAATTTGAAAAAGTGTGGGTTGGAGCGGCCAAAAATACGGCGTGTTTTCAGGTCGATTTTAAAAAGAAATAGTTTCCAGAACAAGAGCATATCGGGCTCATAACCTAGTAGTCTGCGGTGACAGGTATATCTGACCGGGAATCGGCCGGTGGTGTCGGCTTCGTAGGGGGCCGCGTTGGTCATATTTAAGAATTCGCGATAAAGGGATCTAAGGGCAACCTAAGCCCGACCAGGAAAAAATCAAAGTAAAAAACCATTTTATCGCCCTGGTCAGCATGTTCTCCAGGTTCGATTGTCAAGTCAAAGGCTTTGACTTGCTAGTCTTTGGGATTAGTACCCAGCGAGTAGAACCATCCCGTGACATCCTCCTCAGTTTTGAACTCGTCCCAGGTTACTTCCCAACCAGGTTTCTCCTCGGTGGTAGTTTTCTTCCCTTTATGGATGACCTTGGTTATAAGTTCCTGGGAAATGTTTATACTCGGTGAAGGCGACCTAGATCTCAGGTTCTTTCCAAACTTCTCCTCACCAGTTTCGATAATTTCATGTTCTGCATCCTTGATCCCAACATTCTCAGTTATCCCCAAAGGTTCATTGGGACCAGTCTTCTTTGAGTCTGGGCTCCCAAAGGGATGGCTAGCAGATGCTGGGACAGAAGTACTCAAGGCCTCAACAATTTAGATATTTAAGCCGGTATGCTCGGAACTTTGTTCTTAAACCTCAAAGATTTCCTCGGATTCCGTCAATGCTCCATGATTATAGCTGCAACCTTCAATTTCGGATCCACTTTCTTCGCGGGAAGACATCTTACAGGAATCGAGGAAGAGACACGTCAATTCCTGCCCGGATAAACATTATTGGTGGGCAAGTGAAACCCTTGTTTAGGCTTCTGCAATTTGAGCAGTGAGCAGGGCATCAGTTGGGGGTTCTTCGATTCCTACCTAGTGTGGGTCGGTGCAAAAATCATAAAGGACGGGCAAGATGGATTCATGGTTTTTTGAAATTTTTGTGTGTAAAGCCCGTGAGATCGTCAGACCCGTGGTGTTCGAGAATAATAGGGGTCGTGACGGTTAATACAAATTGAAATAACAAGTTAAAGGAAAGAAATTGGGTGTCAGACGCCCGAGTTTTCGTCAGATTGGTTTTTAGATCGTAACCAATTAGTCATCATATACCCAGCCAGCATCATCGAATCCCAAAATTAGGGTTCTAGCAGCGAAAATGAAAAAGAGGCAAAGATTATAATTCATGAATAGGGATTTAAGTTGGGAGATACCTGGTGATTTTGAAAATGGAATTGAGCAGGCTTTGGAAATTTTGCTTTCGCGTACAGAGTTCTTTGTTCCGGCTGAATGCAGAGGGAAATTGAGGAATTGCTATGAGATTCTTCAAACGTAGGAAAAGCTTAAGTGAAAGTTTGTCTTCGTTTTTATAGTTGGGGAAACCGTCATGGGGCAAGAACCGAGGTTGTCGGGTGGAATCATCACGGTACAGGAAACGAGGCATTGCATTAAATGATGCCTCGGGACACGGGTACGCGTGAGGGTAAGAGGCGACAGGAGACGGCCCGTCCCTTTAGTGTATATCACATCCCAGACTGGCACCCACTTATAGCACATGACCTCGGCACAACCACTTGTAAATGATCAAAATGAACCAAGTCTTGCAACGACCAAACTTCCAGAAAGTTCCAAGCTATTTTGCTCATCGCTCCGAGCATGTATGCTCGCTAGACAAGGAAGCGGGGGACAATTGCTGGACCAATAGGCCCAGCTTAGGTCACGTGCACGACACATCTTCCTCAGTCACGAGCGAGACACGTGTACTCCTCATGTTCCAAATCCAAGTCATAGGCGAGCAACGCCTAGTCTTTAACTGTTTTGGCTTAATAGACAAGCACCCTCGCCCGGGCTTGAGGGCCAAGTGTGCGGCTGGGGCCAATGCAGTAGCAAGCAAGGTTCCAAGTATGCAGCAAGCAGGTAGAAAGGTCAAGGCGAGCATGCTCACTATGCTCGGTAATTCAGTAACGGTCGTCTTGGACGTAGGCAGTTACCTCCGGGAAACCCACCTCCACGTTCAAGACGTGGCCATTCAGTTGAACGTGGCTTTTAATTTGCCTGCTCTACATGCGGCATTGATAGGCGGTTATCCGGCTCTCAAGTGGGCTATATAAACCCTTCCAAGCGAAGGAGGAGGTGCGTTATCTAATACATAAGCTAAACTTTGTCAAATTGCTCACTTGAATATAGTGTTTTGCTAATTCACACGGAGGCGCTTTGCGAGGTAAAAGCCCCGTCCGATTCACGATTCGTGTTCTTCATTGTTGACAGGTTTGAGCCTTGAAGTTGTGGATAGTATTGAAAGCCAGATATCCAGTTGTTAAACCCAGTATATCCAACTAATTTTGGATACATCAAATGTGTTACTTTTGGTCTTAAATGTGTTACTTTTGATCTTAAATGTGTCACTTTTGCTTCAAAAAACAGAACCCCTAAATGTTACACACAAAAACACTAATTACCACACTATTTAAGATGTTTAATTACCAAACTACCCTCTTTCAAATTTAAATTTTTAAAAAAACTTTTGTCAAGTTTCCAGACTACCCTATTGAAAAGAAAAAAAATGAATATTGAATTAACTCAATATTAAATGTTAAACTGAATTAAGCAGCAGGTAAATAAATTTATATTTAACAAAAAAATATGTTTCGTGTCGTTATACTTCCTATTATCTATTTTTTATTTTTACAATTTTTTTTTTCGTTAAAAAAAACTTAGTTTTGAAAAAGGAAATAAGGTCGGCCAAGAAATATCACATTTTTAAAAAAGAAACGCAAAAGATATCACAATTTTTGAAAAAGAATCGCCAAAAGATATCCATTTTTTTGAAAAAGAATCGCCACAAATTCACATTAAAAAAAAAAGAGTCGCCATCCACTCTTAAGGCAAACAATAAAAAAATCACTAGGAAAAAGAAAAATTAGACAATAAAGTCGCCATGTATGTTGGCACTTTAACAAAAAAGTCGTTAGGGAGGGCTGGCCTGTTTGAATTGATTTTGTGCTGCAAAATCAATTTTTTTTGTTTTGATTTTCAGCTTTGAAATTTGTTTTTTAATATAGAAAAAAAAAAGAAATATATAAGAGTACAACGTAGGTAAGAACTTACTGTAAAAGAAGAATCAACATGAACGTTGTTATTCGGATAAGAATTCATTGAAAAATTATTGGATAGGAGAATAAAAGTTTAGGGTTTAGAGTTAATTGTAACGTAGGGTTTATTCAAAGCTGATATAACTTTTTTTATAAGAAGATAAAATAGCATTTCGAGTTTATGGTTAATTGTAACTGTTTTTTATAAAATGATTAATTAATAATTAGATCCTAAAGTGGATGTGACATTTAGTGTTTTTTATGTTGTATTTAGGGATACTCATTAGAAAATGTTACTTTGCATAAAACCGTGACTTTTTTGCATGGAACGGTGAAAGTGTCACTTTATAATATTGAAAGTGTCACGTTTTAGTATTAAATGTGTTACTTTTAGCAGTCACTGTTAGTTTTAAAGTGTCACTTTTTAGTATTAAATGTGTCACTTTTTAGTATTAAGAGTGTTACTTTATATTTTAATGAAAAATATAATAAAATTCCCTATATAGTCACTTTTGACCTTAAAATGTGTCACGTTTGGCTTTAAATGTGTCACTTAGCATTTCGTCAAAATCCGATAGGGTCCGTCAAGTATCCCAAGACAAATGAGGCTAACGGAGGGTTAACAAAGCTGACAGAGGATTAAAATGCAATGCGTGGAAACATACGAATTTCAGCAATAAACCTTAAAAGTGCAGGGATACGATAATAAAATGAGAAACTTCTCATTAATGCGGTTAGCCTACCGAGCTGACATGTGGCAAGCCACACTAAAAAATAAATAAATTATGTAGTTTGAGAGATTTGAACCCAAGAACCTCCACCAAGATCAAAGCTAAAACTTCAAACCATCTCAACTGAACCAATTTTATGATTTTTAATACTCTTAAATGGAGCTCCGTCTTACGAAATTTTGTCATACACAAATTTTTGCCTTTGATTTAATGGTGTAATGATCTAAGTAGATTTGATATAATGATACTAACACTAAAGTTTGTAATAATACCACAAGCTCTAGCTGGTAAAATCATACCTTTTTAAATTTTTCGACACGCTCTAAAATCTTGACAATTAGATATGAATTTGATTGATCCGATATTTTTTTTGGACAATCGGATAAAGAAACAATCTGGCGATTCTAGCTTTTGATTCAAAATTTCATCACAGTTTTTAGGACAAAGCGACTCAATCAGCTAGTGAAATTGTCTTTTCTATTTTGGTTTGTTTTAGTAAAAATAGCCTAATACATCTAAATTGTCTTGATTTAACCTTACTAAACTATCAAAAATCAATGCAATTTGTTTTGATATTTCAAATTTTGAAAAGGTTAAACTCACTTTAATCTTACATACGAGTGATATATGAATCACTTCATGTTTTACCTTGATCGATATGAACTGAATCAATGAAGTTTACTTCATTTGTTTTCAATATTAAATGGTACAATATAAATTAAGTGTTACAAACTAATGATGTACAACTTGTTTGGGTTTGGTGCAACTCAATTTCTTAACCCCGGCCCAAACTAAACCAAGTCGTAGCCATTTGCACCCGCATACAACGTGTAATGCAACTAAGGAGTAAAAATGATTGTTAAACATCGTCTTGTTTGACTTAATACACATATTAAGAAAAATTGATTAAATTTATGTAATTTCCTCTTAAAGCCTTTGTATCTATGGCCATGGAATAGTTGAAATACGAAAGAAAAAGTAACTATGAAATGGTACGTGTGTTTTCAAAAAAATGAAAGTTTATAAACAAAACAATATTTTATGGACCGGATCAACAAGGAATGCAGGTATTTCAAAACAAACAAGTATTGACTGAAATAGAAACTTTATATTCTCTTATTTTACGCCAATAGTCTACCATCTTATTTAAAATGTTTCACTTAAGGAATATGATAGGAATACAATTTTTTTTTTTTGTACAAATTATCTTACCAATCTAAGTGTCAATCAAATGATGGGCTAAAGCATGGCATTGCATGTTAATTTATACGATATCTAACCAATCACATGATTACCACCTAAATCGAGATGAAAAACTGTACAAAAGGTTTGTCTTCCTATCATTACTCAGTTACTTTTATTTATAGGGTCTACTTTTAAAAAAAATATGCTTTCAATCTCACTAATTTGTTAACTTTATCATCCACGTTAGGGGTGTAAGTGGTTCGGTTTGGTTTGGTTTATGCCAAAACCACAAACCGAACGTCCCCTAGTGGTTCCAAAAATCTCAAACCGAACCGAACCGAGTAAGACTTGGAACCGAACCGAACCAAACCACTCGGGTTGGTTTGGTTTGGTTCGGTTTTGTGGTTTATATAAATTATTTTTAATGAAATTAACCAACATTAAAAATAACAATAAAAATAATATTTTAATTTGTAATTAACATCAAAATTAGGAAATAATCTACTAACAACAAATTATCATATATAAAACAATACAAATTCTAAAATAAACACAAAAAATGGAAGAAATAATAGTTCTCCAATAATCAAGATTTTGTTTGGTTTAGTATCCGTCTATATATATATATATATAATGAATAAATCAAATGTTCAAAATCGTTAATAAATGTAATATAATATATATTATATAATAAATAAGTAAAAATATATAGGGTGGTTTGGTTCGGTTCGATATCAAAAACCGTGAATCGAACCGAACCGCATGGCTTTTCAATTCTTGAAACCGAAACCGAACCGTCTTCGACCAAAACCGAACCAAACCGACTGGTTTGGTTTGGTTTGGTTCGGTTCCGTGGTTCCGATTTACACCCCTAATCCATGTGTCTTATAAATATCTTGAGTATACTAGCATTTTTATAATTATAACCAATTAGATATATTAAAGTATTTTAATATAAAAATTTTCAAACGTAAACTTTTGATGATGCGAAAAATTAGTCTTGGGCCGTTCAATGTTGAATATAGGATATAGAGTATGTGCTTATGTGTTGGTCAAAAATTATTTGAAAAGTTTTGATTCAACTCTCGGCAATGGAACTAGACTTATGATGTAAAAATCAGTCTTAGGGCGTCCAATGTTGAATATAGGATGTCTGGACTTTATGTGTTGGGTTCAATATATGTAGAATCTGTCAAATGCAGAAGAAGAACACCTTAGCAGTAGTGCAAGACAAAGTCTAGTGAAACCACTTAGGTGTGAGTGTAAGAGTCAGGGCTTAAAGACAAATTGACAGAGTTTCGGTGGGTGAATGTGAGCGTACTTTTTAGGATTGGTGCATGTGGTTATTTATAGCCTTGATGGAGTCAAATCCGGATGGATTGATAGTAAAAGCGAGATTGTAGGGATTGATGGCTATTAATCTAGTTGAAGGTGTAACTGTCGAAGTGATAGCTTTGATTTCGGGCGAGCACACTCATTTGTAAATCTGCTCGGGTATCTGTGTATTTGGTCAAATGGGTATGGCCCTACCCAATCAAATGCTTGTATTCTCACATCCTTCTGTTCATTATTCCCGGGCACAACCCTTGGTCGGGGAGGCGTGAGTCGCGTGACCATCTCCGGCGAGACCGAAACGAAAACGGATTAGGAGAGATGAATCTGATCAGATATGTTTTCTGCTCAGGGCTCAACCACTGAGCTCGTTTCATCTTTCTTTTTCCTGCTTGGTATTTAAGCTTGTGATCGACACGTGAAATTTTACGTGCTTTGCTTGTGACAAACTTTGAATCTGACACATCATCTTTTTGAGTAAAACAAATCGTAAATTAAAGGGATTAGTTACCAAAAGGATAACACACTTCCTTCTTGTTGCGGTTAGGATATGTGGGAGTTTTTTTCAAATGCATAAGCTGAATCACAGGGAGTTGTGCCATTAACATTGGAAGAAAAAAAAACGAAAAAAAGTTTTATCGGTCAGTTTGTGAATCTTTGGTAAATTCCAATTGTGTTTGGAACCGTGGTTGAAAATTAATTTCGAAAAAATTTAAATAAAAAACCTAAAATAAGTTCCACTTGTTAGTTTGAGAATAGTTGGTAAGCTCTAAATGTGTTTAACACCTTAATTTAATGAGTTGATTCTAAGGTTTTGAATATTTTTTTGTATTAATTAAAATATATAGAGAAAGCTCTTGAAAATAAAAGAGAGTTTAAAACTACTTAAAAAAAACTGTTTTCACATATTTATAATACAATATAGCTTATAGTCGTATATGTGCAATTGACTAAAACTATTTAGGGGTTGAGATTGATTCGTTTTGAATCACTACTCCATTTCAACGAGTTTACGTGTGTCGACGGTTGATTATTATCCTTTCTCTCTCAACTCCCTAATTAAAGTTAATAAAATGATGTATTTTTTAATCAAATGTAATAAAATAAAAATTCATATTTTTAACTTACACAAACATGAATAATAATGTCTTAGAGTTTCTTTTGATATTTTAATTAATTAGTCAATTTTATGCAAAAAAATTCGTAAGTTTTGTAATTTAAAATATTTGTTTTTTTCTTAATTAACTTAGACAAATTATAAATAAATATTAATTCATTTCCACATTATCTATTTCATTTATTAATAAATTCACAAACTGACACCCTACCATCGGCACGCACAAAAGTACTAATTTTCTATAAAACGGATCATTCAAATTTGACCGGTTAATTTCATAGACTATATAGACTATATATTTTGAGAGGGCCAAAGTTTGTGATTGGTCGATAAAAACTAGAAACCCAAAGTCTTAACTCTTATGCTATTTTTTTAGAACCAAATTGACCTAGAAATACCATCCCGCCCAGAGGCGCGATTTTCCCCAATTTTTTTTACAGCGAGGGAGATTTTTATTGAGAGAGAGAGGGAGAGAAAAGAAGCGGCGTAAGTAGCACCTAAAATTGCAATTTTCCCTGTTTTTTTTTTTCAAATTTCAAACTTTTATATTTTCAATTCCAGTCCCACAACACAAGTTTCATCAATTCCTTCCCCCAATCGAATTTCCCCTCCCTCCCTCTCTAGGGTTTTGGAAATGTTCATGCTCTATTCCAATTCTAGGGTTTTTCTTTTCGATTTCCCAATTATCTTAGGTTTTTCTTCTTTTTGATTCCCCTAAATTACTCACTTAAATCCCTTTCAATAAAATTTTTCGATAACAATGGTTCGAAAAGTAAAACGCGAACCAGTTGCTGGTAGCAGTAGTAATACTGGGAGCAGAACAGATAATACTGAAGCACCATGCACAAACGACGCCGGCGTCTCCGGAATCAACCGTAGGGTTCTTCGGTCTAGATACCTCGCCGTAAAGAATCTGATTTGCGGTAACTTCGACTACCCGATTTTGTCATTTTTTACTAGTTTAACTACTATAATGTAGTTGATTTAATGTTTTCCTTTTGGTTTTGGACAGATGAGAGAGATGATATGTCAAGATCTGATTCTGACAAGTTTAAGTCCATCGTTGCTGAGGTTGAAAAGTTGCACCAGCTGGGTAAGCTTTTTTTAGGATCATATTTATTCTATTTAGTATTTGTTTGTTGGCGTAGAAAATCGTTTAGTTCAACTCTGTATAGTCAAATAGGATATTTTCCAACTGAGAATTTCATATGATTTATTTGTTTTTTTGAGTCTATAAAGCTTGTGGGTTCGTTGGTAAGAAACTTAAATTTGGTTAACTTGATCTTGAAAAGTCAAATGAAAACTACTTCCTATGGGGTGGAGAGACTACGGAAGTAATTGCTTGCCTGTCGGTCTGATTGTACAATTACTTTTTCTATCAGAAGCTGATTTAGGGGAACCTGCATTTGTGTTTCAAACTGTGCAATTGTGCCCAATTCGGTCATGCTATTACTGGGTTCTGTAGACTATTCCCTGATATCTTCATGAAAGATGGTGATGCTAAGAGAGGATTTACTGAAGTTTGCATATAGTGTCTGCTTTTGATTTCCTTCATATTTGAAGTAGCATTTTAAACCTATTTGGTTGTGTTGATTTGTGCTCGGCTCTGTTTTCAGTACAGAAGCCTAGGGAACAAGTAGCAGATGCAGAGGCCTTGTTGGACATAACAAATACCTTGATGACTTCTGTTAAAGCTCAAAACAATGAAGGAGTAACCCCTGCAGACCTCATTTCTTGTTTGCTTAGGGATTTTGGACAACATAGTGGAGGTAGTAGTAGCACAGATGATGTTAGGAACTCTTTTCGCTGGAAAGACATTGGGCTTGCAGTGTCTCATGTTTTTACAAGCGCACCTGGATGCTCTACCATGTAAATACTGCAGCTTCTCCCTCCCCCTCTCTCTTTCTCTCTCACTGTGAATAATTATGTTTACCTGCTTGTTGCAGGCTTGGGCCAATGAATACTGAACTTAAGCAACGCAAGGCTGTTGTTCGCGCAAAGCGTGTGAGACCAACCGAAACTGCTCACGCCGAAGAGGTAACCATTATCCTTGGTTTTACCCACTTTTTTTGGGTAAGAGCGTGTTTTAATATCCACTATTGAAACTGACTAGCCTTGAAACGTTTCAAGATAGATTACTTGAACTGTAATATTTATAGTAGTCCATCAGCTTACTGAAGAGAAGAAAAATGAAAATAGGACCCAGAAAATTGTACATGTTATGGAGCACTCATGATATTTACATCATCGTAGATGAGTATTGGATACATCTCAATTTTTGAATAAATGTATATTTACTTGTGTCTTGGTAGCTGCATCATTTGGTTCAGAATAAGCTTTTGCGGTATTATGTGGAGCTAGTATTCTGATATGCTATGCTTAATAATTATGGTTTTGAACCAAATATGTTTCTCAGGGATTTATATTGTTCCATTGATTACTAGTAAACAGCTCCGGGGTTGGTTGGATCTACAAAATTTCTCTTATTGCAGTGGAAAAATCAGAAATGAGTTTCCTTATAGTGATCTAAAGTTGATGCCACATGCTACTCTAACTTTTTACTGACATTTTGCAGCTTGATGCAAGTGCTGCCGAGGAAAAAACAGACACAGATAAGAATATGGCTACTATATTTGGTATCCTAAGGAAGAATAGGATGGTGAAGCTTGAAAATTTGATTTTGAACCGAACCTCCTTTGCACAAACTGTAGAAAATCTATTTGCCCTTTCATTTCTTGTTAAAGATGGACGAGCTGAAGTAAAAGTGGAGAAGGGCTGCCATCTAGTTTGTAAGATCCTTTGCAACAATGAGCTTCAGTTGTTCTCTTGTTCCCGGCCCTGTTTTTGGACTTACACTTTTGATTTTTTATGCTGATGAATTTCATTCAGCACCACGGAATGCTCCTTCTGCAAATGATGTTGCTTCTGGGGAGGTTTTGTACACTCATTTCATCTTCAGATTCGGCTTTAGGGATTGGAAGGTAACTTGAACTTAAATTTTTCTTTTCATGCTTTTACTGTTTTGATGATTAACATCCTTTCTTATTGATTTCTTTTGTTAATTGAATCAACAGTTGATGTTAGACACTGTTTCTGTTGGCGAGGAGCTCATGCCACATAGGAAACACGCAAATCCACCAAGTACTTATCAACCAGATTCAGCATCAGAGGAGGCTGAACCAGTGTTGCCTTCAACACCAATTAGGAAATTTTCCAGAAACCGTGGCTTAATTATGCAAGAACAGACAGTTGTGGAGGACTCTCCGGAGGGTGGTGAATATGGATCAAGAAGAGCAGCTATTCGGAAAGGAAAACGAAAGCTTACCTAAGAAGCCGGTATGCACCTTTCTAGAGTTACATAGGAATTCAGGAAACTAGAGTAAGTATAGCTGTATTTGTCCCTGTAGGTTGATATATCATATAGTTGCCACTATGCCAAATCATCCTTTTGGCTAATGACTATTTGAGTAACATTAATTTAACCTGCAAATCTATACGCTGCTGATAGTGTCATTATTAGAAGGTGTTCCTATTGTGCATATACTTTATTGCCCCGTGGCTTGAAGCCATCGAGTCGTAAATCTTAAACTTCCAACCGATTGCATATAAGAAGCGGTGATCGGTTCATGCTCAATAGAATGTATTGTTTTTCATTTCTAAAGATTGGTACTTGATTTGTTGAACGCTTGATCATATGGTCCATAGTTGAATTCCACCAAATCAATCCCCTGGCGCTGTAGCAAGTGTCAAGCATAAATGCTCAATTCACGTTCCAAAATAGGAGGGTGCCAATAAGGCATATTCCAAACTCAAGAAGATAACTGGAAACATCTCAAAATACAAGGGAGCGATAAGAATCCCTCTTTTATCCCCCAAATCTCTATGTTGAGTAGTTGACTCCCATTTTTAAATTTATTCTTAATTCTTAATGATAAAAACTAGATCTTCGTGCTCGTGCTTATGACACATTGCGTATATCTGATTTCGTTAATTGAAATGATAATGTCTAAATAGAAGGTGCGATTTTAATAAATGTTATAGTTGAAGCGTATATTACTGTAAGTGGTAGTTAAGGGGTGTTATTCGAACTCGGGTGTTATTCCATAGTTGCGGGGGTTAACTCGATCCATAAGGAATTATATGTAATCGATCTATTAACGTTGATTTTGCTAGAATCAACCCCATGGCCACATAGTGTCAATTGCTTAATCAATTGAGCTTATTGTGAGATTACTATTTTCTTCGCCATTGATAATTTATCAATAAATAAAACAGATAATGTGGAAATGAATTAATATTTACTTATTATTTGTAGGGGTTGGATATATGTACACTACACAACCAAAATGGAAGAAAACCCAAATATGTAATAAAATAAAACATTTTACTTTCATATTTATTTCATAAAAAACCAAGAAATAAATATTTTAATTGTAACTACTGTAAAAATACGAAAAGAAAATTTTATCTGCAAGCTATCGGATTACGCATTACGATAATGCTTAAAAAGAAAAAAACAAATATTTCAAATTACAAAACTTACTATTTTTTTTTTATTTTTTTCATTTGTATACGAAATTGCGGGTTGGAATTTTTTTTAATTGATTAAGTTAAGTACAATAACAGTTAAAAAGAAAAAAATTAAAATACAAATATTCAAAACTTAGACATAAATTAAATTGAGATTCACTTGATTATGATAGCAATCAATTAAGAAACTACAACTAAATATTTGTAAAATCGTAAATGTCATTTTATTATTAATAAACTACTGAAAGTATTATTTTCTTATAAAAATTAACTTTCAAACAGAGTCTCTTTGCCCGTAACGGATGGATTAATTAATAATTTGTATACGAAATTGTAAGCCGAACAAAAAAACGTCGGACAAAAATTAAATTGATTAAGTTAATTACGATAACAGTTAAAAATAAAATATATATATCAAATTACAAAATTTACGATTTTTTTTAAAATTTTTCTTAATTTGTATACGAAATTGCGGGTAAAAAAAATTAAATTGATTAAGTTAATTACGATAATAATAACTATAAAATAATAACGGTAAAACAATAACACTAAATTAAGCAATAACTGTAAAACAATAACGGTAAAACTGTAAAACCATAAAACAATAACTCTAAAGCTGTAAAATAGTAAAATAATAACTGTAAAACCGTTATAAATACAAACGGTTATAGATACGGCGCCAGTTTGTGAATTTATCAATAAATGAAGTAGATAATGTGGAAATGAATTAATATTTACTTATAATTTGTCTAAATTAATTATGATAACAATTAAAAAGAAAAAAAAACAAAAAATTCAAATTAAAAAACTTACGATTTTTTTTAAAATTTAGTTGTATCCGAAATTATAGACCGAAAAAAATTAAATTGATTAAGTTAATTACGATAGCAATTAAAAAGAAAAAAATTAAAATAGAAATATTCAAAATTTAGACATAAAATAAATTGAGATTCAGTTTCAAAAAATAAATTGATTAAGTTAATTACGATAACAGTTAAAAAAACAAATATTTCAAATTACAAAACTTACGAATTTTTTATCATAAAATTGATTAATTAATTAAAATATCGAAAATAAAAGGGACGTGTGTTTGGTGGAGGAAGTATTAGCGGCCACCAACCGTAAATAGTGGAGGGAGTTGGAGAGAGAGTGGGGGTAGTTGCTCAACCGCCGTTCACACATGTGAACTCAAGGAGTGATAATGACCGTATGATCTCAGTAAAAGAATTAATCTAAGCCCCTAAATAGCTTTAGTCAATTACACATGTGCGACTATGAGCTGTATTGTATAATAGATATTAATGTAAGATTGATGTTTTGTTAGGGATAATGGTTTAAAAGATTAATCTCAAGGTGTGACTGTTTATAATATTAGTTATAGGGGGTGACTTTGTAATAGGGCGAGAGAAAATAGAGAGTTAAAAGTGGATAACTATTATCACACATGTTAATGTGAGAGTGAATCCCAACCATTAAATTTTTTAAGATAATTTAATCTCAATTTCTAAATAGCTTTAGTCAATTGCGCATATGTGAGAATGAACTCTATTGTAATACAAATGATAAATATAATATGGAGGTGGTCTCCTGTAAGACGGTCTCATTTAGGAATTCGCGGGTTAATAACTAAATATGTTAATAAAAATCATAATTATCTGTTTGGCAAGATGGACGGAAGTGCTGTTTGAAAGTTTGGGCGGCCAGAGGTCGGTGGTTTGAAACCCTTTAGCTACGTAATTTGGTTTTAATTCTTCTTAATGAAAATTATAAATTTTCAGGTCATAATAAATTAATAATACGTTATAAAAAATCATAAAAACCAATTTGGTTAGATGGTTCACAACAAATCTCATAAATTGTTGGAATTTGTATGGTCTAAGGTTCGAAACCTTTTAGGATTGTTTTTAAGTTTTATTAGCGAGATGTGTCATTTTTACATTGTTTACATTTACGATTAATAAGAGTGTTGCTTTTAGGCTTGACGTGTGTCACTTTGAGAACAAAAGTGTGTCACTTTTGGATAATTGTTGTCTTATGTCTGATTAAGTTTTACTTAGTTACTTTAAATCAGAGTGTCACTTTTTAACATAGAATGTGTCACTTTTAAGTTTTACGTGTGTCATTTTTGGCAAAAAAATCACTCTTCATCTTTAAATTTTTATTCATAAATGTCACGTTTAGTATGTCACTTTTATGCATTAATTGTGTCACTTTTAGGCATTAGGTGTGTCACTTTTGGTAAAACAATCTATTTTTATAATCATACAATTTGTATCAATAAGAGTGTCACTTTTAGGGTTGGAGTGTGTTACTTTTAGGACTAAAGTGTGTCACTTTTGAGCTAATGATTTTAACAGCAATAACCAATTGAACACTACTGAAACATATCTACTCATTCATAGAAATGTATATAATCCCAAGTGTCAATCGTTAAAAACACAAAACCATAGCTTTTTCAAGGTAAAGTATATGTTTCTTACTCAAACATACTAAATTTACTGAAAATATGTCTAAAATAACCGAGCATTAGAGTCTTGGAACCAAATTCCTTTGGCGATGGAAATCGAAAAATCAAGAGTCTTTTTTCGCCTCTTTCAATACTTCCCTTAATTCTTTTTCTTTCCCTTCAAATGAAGCAGATCTAGGTATGTAAGATTAACTTGAAACACGAGATGATTCATTTTGGTCCCAGAAATTATTTAAGGAAGAGTGTTACTTTTTAGTATTAATAATGTCACTTTTTAGTATTAAGAGTGTCACTTTTTAGTATTAAATGTGTCACTTTTTGTATTAAGAGTGTCACTTTTTAGTATTAAGAGTGTCACTTTGTATTTTAATAAAAATTATAATAAATTTTCATTTATAGTGTCACTTTTAACATTAAAATGTGTCACTTTTTGTGTTTTTAATGTGTCACGTTTGGTTTTTAATGTGTCATTTAGCATTTCGTCAAAGTCAGTTAAAATTTGTCAACGGAGCAAATAGAGGAAATGAACACTAAAAATAAAGAGTGTCCCTAAATGCCACACAAAAAACACTAAATACCACATTCATTAAATAGTTTATTTACTAATTACTCCTTTTATAAAAAAGAGTTACAATTAACCCTAAACTCTAATTACTAATTAATCCTTATCTTTTTTATATAAAACAATTTCAATTAATCCTCCTATAAATATATGTCAAATCCTTCTTCACAATTAACTATAAACCCTAAACTTGTTCCTTTTCAATAATTTATTTAATTAATTCCGATCTGAATAACAACGTTCATGATTTATTCATTTTTTATAAAAAACCTAGCGATTTTTTAAACTTTTTTAAAAATAACATGGCGATTTTTTTCATATATTTTTAAAAAACCCGGCGTTTTTTGTCAAATTTTTTTTAAAAAGGTGGCGACTTTTTTCAAAAATTTTTATAAAACATGGCGGTTTTTGTCAAAAAAAATTTAAAAAAAGTGGCGACTTTTTGAGATTATAAAAAGTCTTTTTCCGCTCACCATTACTTGACTGCTAAGAAAAAGCATAATGGAAGACTCTTTCTTCTTTGTATGCTAATCCTCTCTTCTTCGATTGGTGGACTCTTGCCCCGTGAAAATAATCGAGGTTTTTTACGTGCTTTTCAAGCGCCGTCACAAGACCTTTCTTTCTCGACTACCGGCCTAATGAATATGAGAATTCCGATGCTTTTAGTAAGCCTATCTAAGGAGCTCCTTAGTCTATAAGAATTCTTTATTGGTCTGGTCGACCTTGGTTGAATCTTAGGCCGCTCGTAACCGCCTTGAAGTGAATAACGACGCATCTAAGGAAGAAGTAAGGAAATGCGAGGACTCTTTCTTGGACTCTTTGATATTGTCATAACGCCCTTAATGCTAGGTTTTGAAGCGCACTTTTTATGTCATTTCTATTTAGGTTTGATTTGGATCTCTCTTGTTTTCTTTTCTTTCGCACCTTTTTTCGCCAAAATGTCTTTGTTTTATTTGATTTTAATTACCGGGTAAAATCATATACTTCGACGAAGGCACGAAGGCATTCCCTGTCATGGCATTAAACTCCTCCTCCACCGCCGATGGTGGCGCTTTGAAACCGACAAAACGCTTGAGTTTCGTCCGCAAACGCATCGAAGAGAAAAGCCAACTTCATTCGCTTCGCAATGACCGGAATTTTACTATCGCGCTTAAGATCGGCCGCAAAAATACCGCTCTTAAGGAACCGGAGGAAGACAACGCCGCCTCTAAAAGAAGAACAAGAAGGTCTCAATAACCGTATGGATAACATCGCTTAAGCCTCCTCGACGAAGCCGCCTGGAGCCCACCGGCGCTTTGCTTCCACGCTGCTCGCTCCGCGACAATGCCAATTGACAATCTTCTTCTGAGTGAGTTATCGAATCTAGAGTTATTTAGTTTCTGCTGATGAATTGTGTTAGACGTAGTACTGTTTGAGTTTAATAATTTAGAACCCAAGACGAAATGATTGTTGATGTGTGGTTTATAAAGATTGCTTGGCCTGCTCATGACAAAAAAAAAATATATATTTGATTTTAATTGAGTTTTTTTAAATGGAAGGAGGGTAGTTTGGTAAACAAAGCTATTTTAAAGTTTAATATCTTTTCTTTTAAAATCAAAGGAGGACAGTTTGGTAATTTAACCTCTTAAGTGATGTTACATTTAGGGTTTTTCGGTGTAACATTTAGGGGTTCTGAAAATAAAATTCTGTTTTTAGGGGGGTTCGAACCTTTGACCAGCACGCAGGTAAAGCCTTATGAGTCATCCTTCACTAACTCATCCAACCAACTTTTGTAAATTATGTTAACATGTTTAATAATAAACCCGCGAATTTTTAAATGGAGCTCCGTCTTACGGATCAAGGATCCGTAAGACCGTCCTATACAAGTCTTTGCCTATAATATGTAATGGAGAGAATACATTGTTTTAATTGGTAGTTGAAAAATACACTTTGACTCAATTTATAGTTGAGGAAGGTTATTTATAAAGGGATTAGTATTTGTGTTCCGTGCCATTGGCACGGTGTCGGTATGGGATCAGTTCAATAAATGGTTGGGGTAAACAAAACTCATAACTAATGAGGTAATTTAAACAAAACCTACAACTGAAGGTTTTATATGTAATTATAGAGGGATAATTCAAACAAAACTTATAACTGAGGGGTTTATATATAACTTATATATTTACAAATCAATCTGGACTGTCAGTTGTGTTTGACACAATTCGATCTGAACCGTTAATTAGCCTCCAATCTCTTTTATAATATAGATACTTTCAACTAAAAAGACAATATTACCATGTATATTTTTAAGTAGACCCCCCATACTTTTTCATATATTCCAAATCCTCTAACTAAACTCCCACCTCAACAAATATACTTCCTTTTCCCTACTCATTTGCATGCATTTGTGAGCAATTATCAAAAGTTTCTTCCCAAAAACCTTTCAAAACCTTCAATCTTGGTGTGTAAAAATCAAGCATGGAGCAAAAACAATTATTTCTCTTATGCTTAAAATTGTATAAACCATTTTTAAAATAAACTATTCGTCGTGAAATGTTCGACCACCATCAGAAAAACATTGTTCAAATGTGCGGTCGAAACCAACAAAACATTTGAGTACTGTTCGATCTCCATTATCTTTATTGTTGGCTTTGACTGAACATTTGAGCAATGTTCTAATTTATTGTCAATGTTACTGTGCAGGTAGAACCAATAAAACATATGCAAGATGTTCGACTAAAACTGATGGAATAAATGCAAGATGTTCGGCTTGAGCTGATGGAACAATTGCTAACTGTTCCATCGGCCATGACCGAACATCTTGTATTTGTTTCATGAACCATAACAAAAAATTCAACAAAATTCACATCTTTCCCCCAATGTTTTGGCTTTAAAACCACTTATAATAAAAAATATTCATATCCTATTTCCTAACTCAATCTAAACACTTCACATACAAATTATATATTATTTTGGGCAAAACCCTCTATTTGGCCACCCAACTTTTCAAAAAATTGCAATGCGGCCACCGAAAGTTTAAAACTTGCAATGAGACCACTGAACTAAATTAATGTTGCAAGCGTGCCCATATTTTGGATGGACGTTAGTTTCGTCGTTAAATTTGAGTGAAATTCCTATTTTGCCCCCTTTAAATAACAATTGTTCCCTTTATGTGATATTAGAAACCCAAAGGGGTTCAATTGAAACATAAGCAACTCTATAATGCACAAATTGATGAACACGTCATTTCTCCGCCATTCAATTTTAAAAATGACAAAACCAATCATCTCTAACCCACCCACAATTTGTCGCTTGAATATAATTGCTTGATAGAATTTGGATAGCCACTGAACCGAAAATTGGTCTGGGGTCGATGATAGAGCTCTGCAAGATGAGATGGTGGCGACTACTTGGAGACAGATTTGACTTAGCCAAGGTCCAAGGTCATTGTTGGTCGGAATCGAGAGAAGAGAAACGAGGCGGACTTGAGCCGGCGAGATGAAGGAGGGTCGGTGAGATCCGGGCGAGGAGAAAGAATTGTGGCCGTAGATAGACTTAGATCCGGCGATAGGAGAGAGAGGCCTGGAGGCTATGGTGGATATGGGAGTTTGGCATAAGAGAAGAGATGGATCGATTGGTCCGAGGTGGAGTCAAGACCGAGATGAAGGAGGCTCCTCATTTGGGGGATCTGGGCAAGGAGAAAAAATTTCGGTCGTAGATAGACTCTGAGATGGCGAAAGAGACAGAGGCCGATGGGCTATGGAGGATATGGGGAGTTTGAGTGTGAGAGCAGAGAGAGAGAGATCGATTGGTTCGTAGAAGAAAATGATTCAATGATTGAATCATGTGAGGGTTTGAAACAAACAACGGGTTGAAAGGTTGGGGCTTTTGATGCCGGGTTTGCGAAAGGCAAGTAATTATGAGCCTGATCCGAAGTTTGCGAAGTTGTCTTTTACCTCGCTGAAATCCATTGAGGTATCGGGTCTTGGCCATGAAGCACCAAATTCGGACTAAAGGGTTTCCAAGTCTTCAAGATAATGTCGTCTTTCTTCATCTTCCACTTCGTTGTGGTCTTCTGCCTCACCAACATCACCATCAGCTACCTCTTCCTCCTCCTCAACTTTTACCTCTTCTGTACTAAATTTCGAAATTCTTGAGGTTTACTGGGAAAGAAGGAATGTTTGGTTATGATCCAGCAATTTGGTTACATTTGGGTACATTTTGACCCCTTGATGTTTACTTAAATGGCATGTATATCTTTTTTCAATTAGACCCCTTTGGGTTTCTAATATCATATAAAGGGAACAATTGTTATTTAAAGAGGGCAAAATAGGAATTTCACTCAAATTTAACGACGAAACTAACGTCCATCCAAAATATGGGCACGCTTGCAACATTAATTTAGTTCAGTGGCCTCATTGCAAGTTTTAAAGTTTCGGTGGCCGTATTGCAAGTTTTTGAAAAGTTGGGTGGCCAAATGTAGGGTTTTGCCTATTATTTTGTAACAAAACATAAATATTACGTTTTTTATTTTGCCAAAGAAGATGCAGATGATAATTAAGGTGAGTTTGCTTCTCTTCTTAGTCTTAGTCTCTACCTCCTACTCAAGTTTTTTATTTTATTTCGATAAACAAAAAAGAGAAGAAGAGAGGGGTATGATGTTCAATTTGCGTAAAGGGAGGGGTGTCGAGTTTCCGGCATTCAAGCCTTCAAGGCATGGGTGGGGAGGGGATGAGGTGTGTGTGTAATAATTTTGGTTTTAAAAGGGAAAAATAGGAAAACAAGGGGGTATACTTAGTGTTTTTGGTTATTTTAAAATTAGTTGGGGTATACTTAGATGTGATAACTTATACTCCTCCCTCCTAAAATTATCGTTTGGGTTGATTTGACAAACAATTTAAGAAAACGCATGTGTAGTTTACTTTAAAATTCATATGTATGTGGTTTATAATTAAAGTACGATGAAAAAGTAAGGATAAAATAGTAAAAATGATATTATAAAAGGGAAGTTTCAAATAACATAATTATTTTAAGACAGACGAAAAATAAAAACAAACTGTACATTTTGAATGGACAACGTCACGACAAAAAAAGAAAAAAAGAAAAGAAAAACGGGAGATTCTCTCAGGCTAATAACGTCACCACACGAATTATGGAAACTGCGAGAGCGGAATCCAATTCACTTTATTAACCAAATTTAAACCCAAAATTACAAAGTCCAGAAATTATAAACACACACAAACAGATAATAAAAATTATCAACACACGCACACACACACTCACACACACACAAATCAATCTTCATAATTTTCTCACTCTAAAATCGCAAAACCCTGCTAGGGTTTTGGGTGGGCCTTCCTCCCTGGTTGGGATCTCACTCTATCTAGGGTTTCCTTCGTCCTTTCGACTCTCTCTCTCTCTCTCACACACACACGTACACTGCACGGTGTGGTTTTCGAGATAATGGATACTCGCAAGAGAGGGAGGCCTGAAGCTACTTTAAACGCCAATGGCGGTGTTAAGAAGCCCAAGCCTGGTTAGTTCTTCTATTTATTCATCAATTTCACTGTAAATATGTTTATATAATTCATTAGTTGACCGTAGTTAAATTCTACTTGGTTTTCGTTAATCGTTCACTATTTTCTTTGATTCCAATGTTTGGATCTAATATTTCGTTTTAAATTTGCTCGGGACGGGGTTTACCTAGGTTATAGGAATCTAAATAAGGTCTATGAAGGACCAACACACTCAAAAGGTCATCCTGTCAGATGCACGGTTATATATGATACAAATTGTCATGTTATTATTTTCCTTCGAAATTTGTATAGTTGGGACTCGTTATTAACACAAATGATTTGGAATTCAATTTTATTTTAAAGACTCTTGAAAAAATTTCAACAACGATAAACTTGTTTGGTTCTGTATTCTCGACCTTAAATGAAAGGTCAGTCCTGTATAACACTGTATTTATGGATTGTTGTATAATGTGCGCCCCGCTTGAAGTCCTGCAGTTTATTTCAAAATTTCAATGTCTGGGTATCTGTGTGATGTTGATTTTGTTGGCAGTGTTAGTATCAGTGGATAAAGTAGTCTGCCAATGCTCTAAGCCTCAGCTCTTGTTGATTTAGTTTGGAGAAGAAATTTCATTATTTAGAACAACTCTTATGTTCATCTATAAATTAGTTTAATAAGTCATCTCACTATTTTTTACTTTTCATGTTTTGTGTTGTAACAAAATATTGTCGTATCAATATGGGTTAATTATGAATTTTAAAGAATTTCACAGTAGTATGCTAACTGGGAAAAAGCAATTAATGTCTTGTAACAGAAAAGGGCTCCTTATCAAGTGGTATAGGAAGCAAATCGAAGCCTTGCACGAAGTTTTTCAGGTTCAAATCTTCACCTGCCTAATCGAGTTTAATTACTTTTAACATATTTTGTAGTCTACTAATGTTTGAAGCTAAGGATGATTTTCCAACTATTGAGCCAACTTATTAGACAAAAAATGTGGTGGCTCCTGCTGAAGGTGCTATGCATATTAATAACTAATTTTTACCCTCTTGAGTCTTGATAGTATCAGCCGAGATAGTTCATTATTGATAAGATACAATGAGATAGTATAATGGGCTCAATGGCTGCATTTATTCTATTATGTATCACCTATATATTGTTATCTAAAACATCATGCCTTCTTCAGGCTATTTTGATCCATTCCTCCATTTTCTCAGATTTGAAGGTTTACAAGGTTTACTGATACTAGAAAACAATTAAGGCTGTATTTAATATTTGGTTGGGTTAATAAAGTACTCTATTTATGTATTAAAGTCAGAGGCGGACACAGGTTTAATGGTCTGGGGGCAGTTGCCCCCACTTAGGAATTTTTTTGTTAAAGATTTTTTTTTTAAAATAATCTGTTAAATTTCACAAGTTGCCCCCATCTTAGTAAATCTTTGCGTCCGCCACTAATTAAAGTTGGCCTATTAAGCTATTAGTTAGTTTTGCAATCGACTTATTACTTATTCTTACAATATATTTGGTTGGGTTGATGTGTCTATATTCTGCTGGAATAGCTATAGGAATGTAGTACATACCTGCGGCATAGTATTTTCTGTTATTTATCTAGCAGAATACATAAATACACCTGCCAACGTGGTCTTGTGCTGCAGTGTTGAAATTCGGAGCTGTGTCACGTGGTTCAGTGGTCATATACTCAAAATTAAGTACTATATTCTGTTTTTAATACCCTTGTAAGAGTTTCAACAGGCTGTAATTTACTTGAGATGCATACTTGAAGTATATTTCATTTCTCCCTTATTGAGTTTCTATCATGATAAAATGGCATTATTTAGGATCCAGGCATTAAGATAAGTCAAATATATGTTACTTATTAAAGACTATGCACTTTAAGTGCATTATTTAGGATCAAAGATATTCTAGTTATCTAGCAGAATTTTAGCAACCATTTGTTGGGTGATGTTTTATACTATATGGTATATTAGCTTTCCAATTTAAAATGGTTTTCAGTTAATGTCTTTCTGACCACTTCTTACTTGTTGGGGTTTATGTAATCATTGCTTTCCTCTAATTTTATGCACACTTAATTTCAGATGGTTTAGTTGGGGTATGCTTGTTTAATTTCTGGGCATTGTTGATGGGGTTTGTTCCCAGTTCCCACTGTCTAAGAGTGTATTTTATTTGACTTTGTGTAGTTCTTATAGATATTATATTGCATATATATTACTGCCAAAGTGTTCAAGCGTATATATTACTCTCTATAATGGACGTATGAACATAGGACTCTCCACTAAAATTTTCAAAATGTGTTCATTTCTGAATCATAAATGTGTTGGCAAATCATAAAAGAGAGAATCATAAAAAGTTACTTATAAAAAAAAGATCATAAAATAAAGAATCATGAATAAAGATATTTCAAAGACTGAACATTTAAGAAGCGTAATAAAACATGAATCCATTTGTTTACCTGAATCTAATTAGATCATGAGTTGCATCCATTTCATTGCAAGAAACGGGATTGTAGTTTTTCTCATTTTTTATTCCTTATATTCACTGAAGAATGGCGAATTGTGGAATCTTGGCACATGTGTGTATGGTGCTTCGTTAGGCCCTGGGCATTACTTTTTTGGAGTGTATAGATAGCAACTAGACCTCTCTCCTCCTTCACCTTCTTCATCTCTTTCTATGGATTTATATTCTTAAAATTTCCTTGTATCCATTCTGGTGTTCTCCTTATATCTCCATGTATTCATACTTCCCCTCTCTCGTGGAATAACGTATCCAACTTTCTTTGTATCTACCCTCTTCTGGCTCACGTGGAACACAAAATTATATCATCGCACCAATTCGACCAGTGTTCTAATGTTCTAATACTCTACAATGTTCTAATGCATAGTCCATCCTTGAACTTTCACCTTCTGCTTCTTCTATGCCCTGTAGTATGATATATCTGGATTTATTTTGTAGCTCTCCTCATATTGCCCATCGCGAACTATAAATTAAATCATTCCAATGATCTCCACCAGAGTGCCATTTCAGTTTGGATGCCCATCTTCGAGACCATATTCTGATCTTTAATTTTCTGGCACTTGGAACTAGTTCCATATCACCATAAATTGTTAAGGTCGAATTCAGATCATTTCTTCAAAATTTCTAGCTAAGAGTGCATATTACTGTGGGTTGGGGCCATGCATTGATCAATACTGTTAGATATGAGATTAGATTGTTTACATCTGTCATTATAAGTTAGATTCTTTACATCTCTAAATGGTAGAAAAATAGAAACAGGGAGTTGTAAAAGAAATGGAGAAGGGAATTAAGAGAGGTTGCTTACTTCGAGAGGTGATTTTTTTATTTATTTGGATAGAGCATCTTATTGATGGAACAATAGAGATATGAAGTGGAGAGAGGGGCAGAATGGAGAAAGATGAAAACATCAAATACAAAGTATTTTATATTGTTGTAAACATGTATATCAAGATTTTATTTCTGGTTAAAGTTTGGGCCGATAATGAACTTAAGTGCACTCTGTGGAGGTTCTACAATACAGTGAAACTTAAAGATATGAAAGTCCTTTGTAAAGGCAAACCCTTAGCTGTGTGGTTAAGGTTATTGCGTAGAAAACTTGGATGCCTAGGCTTATCAGAGGCAATAACTTGGAAGATACTTAAAATGTGTCCTTGTAATGTGCCATTATGTGGTTATTTTTCGTTAGCTATATTCTGTCAAGTAAGAGTAGATAAGTATGCATAGTTTTTCCTAATCTCTTCGAGAATCCGCTGCTTTCTTTGCATGACTGAAGGCTTTCACTCATGAATGTTTCTGCAGATCCCCAATGTAGTTTTAGGTTCTGCAATAAAAAGAAAAGGTGTAAATAATGGTTGCGTTTGGATACATGTTTTTTTTTAATCTTCTTTTCGTTATGTGATTTTCTTCTGGACTTTATGATGATTGAAGTGAAAAGTAAGGGTGATGTAGAGAGAAAGATGGTGGATCCAATGAGTGAGAAAGTTAAAACCAAAAACAAATCAATGAAACAGAAAACTATCCATGCATTAAAACGCACTCAATGGTGCAGTCAGTTTTGTCAAAGATTCTTTTGACCCACAAAAGATGGATGCCCTTTTAATTTCTTCTTGATGCATTTCTAGTTGAAAGATGGAGTATATTTTTGGTTTCCCAAAGGTGTCCCTAGGCCTGAAAGCCCAAGACTAATCCCCCGAGCCCGGTAGGATCACTAAGTGGCAGTAGAAGCTCTCCCAACGAGTATTTAAACACAGCTGCATTCCCATAAGGTTTCGAATTCGAGACCCTGGTTAAGCTACCATTTACCAGAAGATGGAGTATATGATAGGCCTTCATTATCAGTTATCACCAATGCAGGTGGAAGGAGGGATAATAGTATTTTTGATATATAGTTGGAGAGGCAGTATTATTACATTCTTGGGGACTTGATGAAAATAAGAAACATTAATAACTAAGCCAGCGTGTAGGGTTCAGAGCTTGTTGAACATCTACTAGAGATAGAGTAGAACAATTTTTTTTCTTTTTCAATTTGCCTACGCTGCATGGAAGGTTTTCTCTCTTCTATGGGACAAAGCCAAGTATGTGAGGTTCATTGTAAGTGGGCAGTTATAAATGGTCCTTCCTAGTTCCCCATTAGTTTGTTGATTGTTGTGTTCTCAAATTTGAGTTGCCCCTGTTGCATCTTCTGGTCTTTCTCCTTCCGCTGGGCCTTTAATGCTTGTCGGTTCTCTTGAATTTACAACCTAGTCTCTCATTTACATCTACTGCATCTGTGTTTCATAGGTAAAACATTTAGAAGAGTTGCTAAATTAAAGTACTAATGTTATTAAGGAGATTCCTATTGCTAGTTTCTATCTTTTGGTAATCGCATCAGTTGTTTGTTGATGATGCAACTATGTTATTGGTTAATATAATAATACTAGATCTTCATACCCGTGCCTATGGTATGGTGCCAATATATCTGTTTTCGTCAATTGAAAAGACAGTGCCTAAATAGAATGTGCTATTTAAAAAAGTGTTATAGTTGAGGTGTACATTGCTTCTAGTGATAGTTGAGGGATTGGTGTTTTATAAGGGGTGACTGTTCTGAAGATTAATCGTAGGGTGTGACTTTGTAATGTGAAGATAAAACATAGGGAGAAGAAAAATGGGTGACTTCTCATAATATTAATTGTAGGGGGTGATTTGTAATAGGGAGAGAAAAATTGGGATTAATCTCAACCGTTAAATGTTTTAAGATAATTTGGATTCTTCATGTACTCTAGATTGCTATGTTATTGTTGTTTTGTTCAGTATGATCTGATTGGCTTTTTATTGTAGCACTGCTGGCTGTCCATTTGGGGAGGACTGCCATTTCCTTCACTTTTTCCCTGGTGGCTATAATGCTGTTGCCCAGATGATGAATCTTGCACCAACTCCAGCACCAAGAAATGTAGTGGCCCCAGCCGCACCAAATGGCTCCTCCGCTCCTTCTGTTAAATCCAAAATGTGCAACAAGTACAACACGGCTGAAGGCTGTAAATTTGGTGACAAATGCCACTTTGCTCATGGGGAATGGGAACTCGGCAAGCCTATTGCACCATCACAGGAAGATCCTCGTGGTCCCAGAAATTTGGGTCGCTTTGGTTCCCAAATGGAACCACCTCCACCACCAGGTCTTGCTGCAAGTTTTGGTGCCTCATCGACTGCCAAAATCAGTGTTGATGCTTCACTTGCTGGAGCTATTATTGGGAAGGGTGGAGTGAATTCCAAGCAGATCTGCCGGCAAACAGGAGCTAAACTTGCCATTCGAGATCACGAGTCTGATCCTAATCTCAGAAACATCGAGTTAGAGGGGACATTTGAACAAATCAAGGAAGCAAGTGCTATGGTTAGAGAGGTGATTGTGAATATAAGTCTTAGTTCTGTGACTGCCGCCGCCCCAAGAACCCCGGGAAGTCATGGAGGAGCACCACACACTCAGGCCAGCAACTACAAGACAAAGCTGTGTGACAATTTTGCCAAGGGTTCTTGCACATTTGGCAATAGGTGTCACTTTGCACATGGAATTGCTGAGCTGCGCAAATCAGGTCTGTGAGTTACTGCAAGGTTTTATCCTCTAGCTGTGAAAATGCAGAGTTAAACCATTTTGGCACTTTCTTGAATCACTGCAGTTCTCTTTGATCCTCGTAATATTCATTTTTATGTAAGATGTATCTCTAGTTAATTTGACAATTTAACTAACATGTTATACCCTTTTAAATGAGACCCTGGATTTGGTAAAAGGGTTAGGGTTGTTTGTCGGTTGTTTATAGATATAATTATTATGGAATGGATCGCATCTTCGCAGATGTGATTCACATATTCTGTCTGAACATCCATACTTTGTTCATCTTCTTTCTAGCTCGTCCCGAATACAATGAAACACTAGCACATCAAGCAAACCTACTTTTGGCTGGTTCCGACCTTCCTTTGTTTTCAAATAATCGTTTTTTTTTATCCACACACTGTTTATAAAAAAAATAATTGATTGAATTATAAATAGTAGTGTAATGTGTGGGTATTTTTTTAATGCTATTGAATATGTGACTATAATTAAAGTAGGTGGAAAAAGTGATAAAATTGTTTTCTTAAAAATGTAAGTTTTGAAAGTCAACAATTATTTTGGAACGGATAAAAAAATAATGAGGACAATTATTTGAAAATGGAGGGAGTAATTTGTTAAATTTATAAGAAAATAGATTTATGATTACTCATAATCATTAAAGCCCCATTCATTATATAAATCAATAATTATTTATATATTACATATTCCTTCCGTTTCAGGCAAATAGTCCCTGTTTGAAAGCTAAACTTTTTAAGAAAAATGTCACTTTTAGTAGCCTATTAGTAATAAAATGATACTTTTATGTTTTAACTTTTGAAAGTGAATTAAGCGAACATCCCAAAATAAAATAATAAACTCTTTATCCAGAACGGATGGAGTAATACATTAGTGATTTATAAATACTAATAAAAAAAAAAAAGACTCAATTGTCTTTTGATTTTTGTTGAATTGATGTCAATTTGAATCTAATCTTTAATTTTTCTTATCTCGTAGGAACTTTTTGTGTCCTTTGCTTTCAATCTTGGCACTCTCCAATGCAGTGAACAAGTTACTAATTCGGAAATGTTATTCATCGTTTTTGTATCCATGAAAGTTTCACACGAGGCTTCGTACAAGTATATACTATTAAAAATTAAAAACTAATTAAACATGTGCGGTTTATTACAGAACACTCCAAGCGACCAAGAACTCCTCGATCAACTTAAATGATAGTATTTGACAACACTGAATTCGTACATGCAATGTGCCATCCATCTTTATTCATCTTCTTCTTCTGTGGCACCTCTCTCGTTCATGTACGTAACACTGGATGGACTTTGGATTCTCCCCTCTTCTTAACTCCTCCTAAAACAAGAATAATGGGGTTTTTAGTTTCATCATCTTTTTGGTTTACGTAAATACTTATTTTTTTGAATCAACTTTAGAAAACGAGTTACAAGTTAAGTAAGTTCCGAGATCATCAGTAAGTCTTAGAATCATTCTGACCATTTTAATGACATTATCATACTTCTCTAAGCTTTCCAAGGCCTCCTTTGTTTTATCAATCTTTTGTGCATAACGTTAGTATAATTAACCGGAGCTGATATAGAAATCCATAAACTAGTCATATATTCTTCCATGGATCGTGTGTATCTGATATGAGTACTACCACCACTGGTGTAAAAGGCAAGGGTGTCGAGTGTCATACAACTGAAGATACTACTGTAAAAGGCAAGAGTGTCGAGTGTAACAATACAAAAGATGAGGAAGAAACGGTTGCAGGTTGTTGTTGAGGCTGCAACTTTTGTTAGTGGTCCTGTTAGTGGTCCAGGCTGTAAAAATGGAGTGATCTTCTTGTGGTCCCGACTGGAGTGGTATCCCTCATATATATTAGTGTGATCTGTAATCCTAATTGTGAAAATTGTGAAAGACAAAATCAATCGAACTCTTTCAGTTTATGAAATACATTTTCTGATCTGTTCATCTTGTTCATTCTCAATTCTTCACCAAAACTTTCATGGTATCAGAGCCATGGCAAAGAGCTGGATCAAACACGGAAGCGTCTTTGGATGAAACACGAGGAAGCAGTGAAGCAAATTCAACGACAAATAAAGAACCAATTGAAATCGATGAATATGATTCTGGCGAGGTAAATTTCACTTTACCTGCCTCACATCCTTTGTACATTCATCCTAATGATCATCTTGGAATGACATTAGTGACTCAAGTTCTTACAAACACCAACTATAATCAATGGAAAAGAGCCACGAGTATAGCTCTCTCATCCAAATTAAAGCTAGGTATTGTTACTGGAAAGAATAAACGACCTAATGCTTAGTCCAAATACTTGTTACATTGGGAAAGGTGTAATGATATGATCACCTCATGGTTATTAAATGTTGTGTCACCTGAAATTTCTTCTAGTCTTGTCTACCTAAAATCTGGAATGATTTGGAGTTTCGATTTACACAAGGCAATGCTCCACAAGTTTTCACCATTAAAAAAGAGTTAATGAGCTTGCAACAAGGAAATATGGATGTCTCAACCTATTACACAAAATTCGAACTACGTGGGATGAGTTTGATGAGGTTAGTGGCATACCTAAGTGCACATGTATGTGTTCATGTGGTGCAAATCAAAAATTGGAGGAATATGAGCATCTGCGAGTCTGAGGTTACCAGAGTTTTTAATTGGCTTGAATGATACGTATGGAGGAATTAGAAGTTCTATTTTAGCCAAACATCCTCTTCCAAATATAAGCAATACCTTGGCTTTGTTGATGCAAGATGAGAAACTTAAGGAATGTACTCTTGCTTATGTTTATAAGCTTTGAAGCTAATTCCTCAGCCTTGTATGCTAAGACCAATACACAACAGTACAATACTAAAAAATAAAAATAATAGCAGGAAGGTGAATCCTAAAGCTAATTTCTCTTGTGCTCATTGTGGAGGATTAGGACATAGCAAGGATACTTGTTTTTTATTAATGGATTTCCTCGGTGGCATAAATTGTATGGAGTAAAGCGATCCGCTAGGATTCCAAAGAATTTGAAGCAAAAACCTTCATCATTTCAAGTGAATTACGCACCTTCACAGGTCTGGCGAGCAGGCCACTACTTGCTCATGAAACTACAGATTCTACGGTCTTCTCTTCTCAAACTACTCTGCGGGTAAATTCTCTCGATTGCGGTATGATAAGTTCGGCCGATTAGCTTTGCATCTTTGTGACTTCTGATTGGATCATTGATTACGGTGCCTCACACCATATTACTTGATCTTTAGCTTACTCTGATTATGTTCCTTTTGATTCCTTCATAACTCTTCCTAATGGTCACACATCTAAAATCACTCACGAGGCACCATTCACCTTACTAAGCGTATTACCCTACATAATGTCTTGTTTGCCCTCACTTCACATTTAATCTCTTGTGCGTTAATAAACTTACAACAGGCGGTAAAATTAGCTTTCAATTCTTTTCCACTTATTGTCTTTTACAGGACTTGACATGCAAGATCTTGTTGGGGATTGTAAATTGGAAGGTGGCCTATAAGCTTGTATTGTCGAAGTCCCTACGGTTCTTTGCATCTTGTTCCACATCTCATAATGTCTCTAATTATGCAGATCTCGGCATTGTAGATTGGGTCATGTACCACATAGTAGTTTTAAACACTTTCCTATTATGCGTAATAAACAATCGAACTTCCTTGTGATGCATGTCATTTAGCCAAGCAAAATAGAATTCCTTTTCCTTTGAGTGCTTCACATGCTACGCTTCATTTGCTCGATTCATTGTGATATATGGGGTCCCTACACTCCTCATACATATAATGGTTTTCATTCTTTTCTTACTATTGTAGATGATTTCTCTAGGACTACACGGACATATTTGTTAACTTCTAAGTCTCGGGTTTATCATTACCTCACTCTTTTCTCAAATTTGTTGAGAATCAATTTCACACCACTTGTAAAAGCCATAAGATCGATAATGGCTCGGGAATTCTTTAATACTACTATCTCTCCTTTTTTACTTTCTCTTGGTATAGAACAACAAAGTTCTTGTGTAGAGACCCCTCAACAAAATGGTAGGGTAGAAAGGAAACATAGACACATCCTCAATATAGCTAGAGCTCTCGATTCCATAGTTCTTTACCTCTTCAAGTTTTGGGGTGAATGTGTGCTAACTGACCACATATCTCATTAACGAACACCTACACCCTTGTTAAATCATAAAACTCCTTATGAAATTCTTCTTCACTCACCTCCCTCCTATCATCATCTTAGAGTTCTTGGTTGCTTGTGCTATGCTACTACTCTCAAGTCTAAAAGAGACAAGTTCTCCCCTAGGGTTATAAAGTGTGTCTTTCTAGGATATCCTCATGGAAAAAAGGCCTACAAGGTTTATGATTTACTCACACATAGAATATTCTACTCTAGGGATGTTGTTTTCTATGAGACAATCTTTCCATTCCATTCCTCTTCCTCTTCTTACGTACATCCATCTTCCCACATGTACTTCCTACATCTAACTCTCGGTCCTCAGCGAGGAAATATCTCATCCTTTTGATTCGACTATGTATCTCCGGTTACGTACCTTTCACGAGAATGCGCATCTTCTGAGAATGCATCGCGGCATCCCCCGACTACGCCCTTTTCCGGCCTCAACAAGCGACTCATGTCCTCTATACAACCTCATTCCAGGACACATTGAGACACAGACACATTCCATACAAGTACAAGGATTATACGGGATTACCTCCTACATTTCTGCCTCCACTTGCTCTCAGTCGGTCTCTTCTAAATTTGCTAACAACGTATCTTATTCACCATCTCTCCCACCTATTACTCTTTCATTTGCAAGATTTCTTCTCTTCTTGAACCTCACACTTATGTCCAAGCCTTAAAAGATCCAAATTGGTGTGATGCCATGGTTGCAGAGTATGCGCTCTTGAGCAAAATCACACTTGGGAACGAGGGAATTGCCCGGTGACAAGAAGGTCATTGGGTGCAAATGGATTTATAGGTGAAATATAATGCGATGGTTCTCTTAATAAGTATAAGGCTAGGTTGGTGGCCAAAGGCTTTACACATATTGAGGGTGAGGATTTCTTTGAGGCGTTTGCTCTGTTGCTAAAATGACAACCATGAGGGTTTTCTTGGCTATAGCGCCATTAAAGGATGGAAGGTTTCTCAAATGGATGTAACAAATGCCTTTCTTCATGGGGATCTTGAGGAAGATGTGTATATGGCCTTGCCTCCGGGTTATGTTCTTCCTTCGGGTGTTTCTCCAGGTTCTTTCGGCCTATAGTGCGTAAATTACTCAAATCCCTATATGGTTTAAAACAGCCCCTAGGCGTGGTACGATAAGTTTCTTGCTGCTTCTTTTAGCCTATGGTTTTGAGGAATCTAAGCATGATCACACTCTCTTTACCCTTCAAAAATATGGATCTTTCACCGCCATTCTTGTCTATGTAGATGATATATTAATAGCGAGGATCTCATGATTCGCCATCATTTTGTCAAAAACCATCTGCATGCTCATTTTAATATTAAGGATTTGGGTCCGTTAAAGTTCTTTCTTGGGGTTGAGATTGCTAGATCCTCTTCTGGCATTTGTATTCATCAACGCAAATACACTATGGACATTGTTTCGAGATCGGCCTTCTTGCAGCCTAAGCCTTCCAAAATCCCTATTCAACAAAGATCATACTTTGGTCGCCGAGACCGGTCCTCTCCTTTCTGATCCTATGCAATATAGAAGACTTGTAGGCAGGCTTGTTTATCTGACCATTACCAGGCCTGACATCTCTTATGCTGTCCACATTTTGAGTCAGTTTCTTAACCTCATTGGCTTGCAGCTCTTAAGCTTGTCGTATCTCAAAGGGAGTCTTGGTCAAGGTCTTTTATATCCAGCTATTAGTCCTCTTACTCTCACTATCTACTGTGATGCTGATTGGGCCTCCTGCCCATCCACAAGGAGATCAGTTTCATGTTATTGTGTTCTTCTGGGTCATTCTCTTATTTCTGGAAGGCTAAGAAACAATCGTTGTTTCTAAATCCTCCCGTGAAGCGTAGTATCTGAGCATGGCTAATGCATCTTGTGAAGTCCGTTATCGGGTCAATCTTCTTAAGGATTTTGGTGTGCTTAATATTACTCCAGTTCAGTTCTTCTGTGACAACACGGCAGCCTTGCACTTGGCTGCCAATCCTATGTTTCATGAGCGAACCAAGCATATCGAGATCGATTGCCATTTGGTTCGGGATCACATCAAATCTGGTCTTCTTCGTCCTAGCTATGTTTCCTCATCTCACCAACTTGCATTTTCCGACAAAGGCTCTCGCTTTTCCAAGATTCTGCGCTATCTTCTTTCCAAGCTGAATGTGTTCACTCTCTTCCCACAGTCCAGCTTGAGGGGGGCTGATATGAGTACTAACACTGGTGTAAAAGGCAAGGGTGTCGAGTGTAACAATTCAAAAGATGAGGAAGAAACGGTTGCAGGTTGTTGTTGTTGTTCTGCAACTTTTGTTAGTGGTCTCGTTAGTGGTCCAGGCTGTAAAATGGAGAGATCCACTTGTGGTCCTGACTGGAGTGGTATCTCTCAGATATATAAGTGTGATCTGTGATCCTGATCGTGTAATTTGAGATAGATAAAAATCAGTCAAACTCTTTCATTTTATGAAATTCATTTTTTGATCTGTTCATCTTGTTCATTCTCGATTCTTCACCAAAACTTTCATGAACCCACACCCAATTCAGTCCTAGACACTTATATTGACTCAAGTATGACCAATTCCTAGCCTTGAATGACTATTAATCAAGGGTACACATTAATTTACCAATTAAAGCCTTCATACCTCAAGTCACATGGATTGAACCACTTGGTGACTTCAACAACTTGAAGTAAACCATTCTACCAGCCAAAGACTGCATTCATTTCCAGCCTTCTTCAACTGTGTTCTTAGAAAGAGAGAGAGAGAGGGCTGCCATGGAAGCTTGGAAGGTGTTCTTGGAGTATTCCGGCGATTCCCGGAGATACGGCAACCCGATTGGAGAGTTTAGCCCACCGAATCGAAGCCCTTGCCCTCTAGTTCATTAATCTTTGGTTTGTTTTATGATCCATTCTTTTCATCTATACTGAAGGTATGTTACTAATTCCCATAATTTTGTAGAATAGATTGTTTGGCATGCTAGTCTTCATTAAATTTGCTTAGATAATGTTAAGGAAGAGTTTTATCAAGTTTATAACACATTTTGATGCTTCTATGAAATATGGAAATTTTTCCATGGATCTGGACTCGATGATTTTGGTCTTGAGTTTAGTTTGAAATATGTTCAAGATTTAATTTGGAAGCATTTTTCTTCATGAACTTATTGGGAATACAAACCATACAAATTCAGTCTCTGTTTTGGGTAAATTTCGAAAAAATACTGGTACCAATCTACAAAAGGGAATTTTCTAAAATTAAATTATTTTATACCTATATATGTTAGGTAACTCTCTGTAAAGTTTCATAAATTTTGGAGTTCGGGAAGTATTTTTCATTGGTCACAAATCGTGACTGTTCCAGTATGTTGTTACCAGTCATCCAATCTGTTAACGTGAAATGTAGGTGACCATATTTCGATGAATACATGTCTGAATTGAGGATTTTAAAATTCTAAGTTGTACTTAAAGGTGTCTAGTTTTTGGAAATGTAAGATTTTTTATATTTGGATGTATGAGGAATATTTGGTGAATTTTCTATGATAGACACTCAGTGTAAGTCATAGCAGAAAATCAGATTTGTGTCATGAACTTGAGAGGACCATGACTTGATGAATACAAGTCCAATTGGAGTTTTTTAAAATGGTAAACTCTACCTCAAATAGTCTAGTTTCTGGAAATGTAAAGTTTATAACATTTCGAGCAACTAGCAATTTTTGGTGAATTTTGTATGATAGATATGCAGAATGAGTCACAACAGAAAATCAGATTTTTTAACAAGAACTTCAAGGGATGTATTTTGATGAATAGAAGTCATAATGGAGTGATTTAAAAGGCTAAAATATAGCTTTAATAGTCTAGTTTTAGACTAAGAATGAATCACCTCCTTTGGAGGTGTGAGAAATTAATGGTCGATTTTTACAAAATGGCTGCGCAGAATGAGTTATTACTAAGTTGTAATTCCAACGGTTATAATGAGTATCTTTCGGTGCATGAACATCGAGTAGAGAATGATTGATTTGTTTTCAAGAATGGATTACCATTCAGGGACATTGTAGAGCATATCCTCAATTTCGACGTAGAGACCCTTTAGATGTTCTTAGAGCATAGTGGATTGTATCTAATGTGCGATCCTATTCACGTGAATATGATGAGATGGGTTTATGAATTAACATGAACTTTAATGAGTTAAGACTATAGAATGATTTATCATTATAGAAATATTGTAATGAGTATAACATTGTTGATTAACTTCCCTAGACTAACAAAGTAGTTTTGGTCAATATATGATGGGTTAATGGTTAAGTAAATAACTTAGCTTGGTTGGAGACTAGAATATGAAGTGCTACCATGAATATGTGAGCTAAATGCTTATATGTACTTTTCCTTGATCGCTTGATATTCGTGATGAGTCTGTGAACTGCTTGATATGTATATATATATAGATATACATACTTCAACTTGATTATCCCTGGATTGCCTTCATATGTATATATGTAGATATGCATACATTTCCATGATAAATTTCATGAATTAATTATTAGGTATATAAACGAGTTTGTACCTACACTGATAATCCTATGAGAGACTTGATATATGTATATATAAAAATATGCATATTTCCACTTAATTATTCTATGAGAGACTTGGGATGTTCTATATTAAGATATACGTCCATAATTATGATGATTCTTGTTACCTTCCTTCTGACTTGTTTGATTGTTTGTGAACAGGGGATTCACCCTGATTCATCTTGGTAGTCCGGTAAAGGAACAGTTTTGATACAGTACAATTCGACTTACTGGATCCTTGTCGTTGTTACACGATATCATTTCCACTTATGGCAATATTTCATTTATGTCATAATGTTTAGTAGTAGCGTACTGAGTCATTATAACTCATCCCGTACTTTGTTTTCTAGTTGCAGTAACATGTTCGCCACGTTGAGGCCGAGTAATCGGGATTGTAGCAGATCGCATCTCATCGATAGCTCGAGCTCAGTTCGTGTGTTCGTGATTGTAGCGGCCGACATTCCCGATTGTGGATTCCTATCTCATCTAGCATCATTGATTTGAATATTGTACTTTACTATTCTTGTGAGCTCGTTGTATTGTAAAGTTATTTAGACTTTACAGTCTGGTAGAACACTTGGGTTTTGTTTTGGTCTTCTTTCGGTCGACGTGTTATGTCGTGTCGTTGTTCTTAGTCTTAGTTTTTATATTCAGTGTCTCCCGGGCACGCTGTAGCTTTGGGGCTTTTCTTTATTCTAGTTGTTGTCATTGTTGGTTAACCCCGGTATGCTTTAGCCATGGGTAATTTTTATATCAGGTTGGTTCCTTGTTGAAACGCCGGCCTGGAATGCCAATGGTTTGTTCAGCATCTGCAATGTTGCGGCACGCGAGTTTTGTTTTTCCCCTTCGTGAGATTTATGTCTCTCTTGGGCTCTTTGGCCTTGGTTTCGAGCTTCACAGCTCGTGACTTCATTTCCTTGCTTCCGCTAATTCGATTTTTGAAATATCGTATTTTATTACGGCTTTATGTTCATGTGTAGAGCTTGTTAGCTCGATTTTTCGATTCACACAACTGTTTAACAAGTGCTTGTCCTCATCTTATGTTAGTTCTAGCGGCATGACCATGGGATTTCGTGTTGGAATCCGAGTCGGGTCGTGACAATTAATGCTTTCGCATCTTCCATTTTTGTTGATCTGTATTTTTGTACGAATGCACATTCATGTTTAGAGCTAGATAGCTCTATTGTTTGATTTGTACTATCATTTACTTCGTGCTAGTCCCCTTCTTGTCTTCGTTTCGCGGTACGACCTCGGGATTCCGTGCTGGAATCTGTGTCGAGTCGTCACAGTTTGCTGCCCGTACAAAATGTTGCGTCTCGTGCATCATAAATTTGTCAAGAGATAGTCGTCTCTTAACCTTTATTCCGTTGTTTGGAATTGAAGGTTTGGGTCCCATTTATGATTTGCTTCCGCAGCTTTTGGTTTTTATTTTCTCGTATCGCCGTTTATGGCTTTACTTTCTTCTTAAGAGCTTGTCCGACTCGATTGTCGACTAGCACCATTGTGGTTAGTAGATGCTTGTCCGTCTTTCTAGATTGTTATCATGACACGACCTTGGGATTCTGTATGAGAGTCTTGATCGGGTCATGACAGTTTTGTTCAAAGTAATTTAATTAAATTTTTTTAGTTAAATATAACAAGTTTAGAAAATCATCTGACTATAAACAATATTTGTAAAAAAATTATAAAAGTCGTGCATCGCTAAAGTCGTGCAGTGTACAAACATATCATGTACAAGTCACTTAAAGCACATATAACAACTAACACCATGTATAGTCTTTACACTCTCCCACTTCTCGTAGTCGAGATACTTTACAACTCTCGGAGAAGCCTCTTGAAAAGCCTCCAAAGGTTTAGCTACTCTCTATCTCATTAAAAAAAGCCTTTGAGTCATATCCTTTCAAGGCCAAGATAGTATTAATAATAATAATAATGTAAATCACATTTTGTGATTATACTATTTTAGTCTTTATATTTGATCATATTTCAACTTATTAATCAAACACACACACTAACTTATGCTAATGCTAAATCAAACATCACCAGTTATTAGGTCATAAGTCATAAGTCATAAGTAATAAGTTATCAGTCATAAGTAATAAGTCATCAGCACATATCAATAAGCTAAATCAAACAGGCCCTAACTAGTATAACAACAATCCATGTACAGTTTTCTTTACACTCTCCCACTTCTCGTACGGATAAGGAGAGAAATCGGTTTCTCTCTCCTCATTTGTTTCCTTAAGACCACGACAATGAAGGGATAAGAAGAAATTAAAAATGCGAGTTAAATCTCTCGCCACCATACTCACTTGGCTACTCATCCCACCTAGCATGAGTTGGAAACCGTATAATTAAAAGTTCATTTATGTGGTGCTCAATTCCTATTGGTTGAGCTCTAAGCCATCAATAGTGCTAATTAACTTCCATTAACCTTAAGCAAACTCACTTAAAACTAAGCAATCATTATTAACAATAACTATATTTATTTAGGTCTAATAATATTTTATTAAATCTAATCACAATTAATTAATCAATCTAAAAATGTTAATTTGATCATATAAAAGAAAAATTGTAAGGTATAATGAGCAATCCACAATGAAAATCGGACCGGGGTATTACAAAAACATTAGTACTTGGGTAAATTATAACATTAATTGCTTTATAGGGATAAGTAAATTTTGTTGTGAAAGCAGACTTTTCCATAATTGTTTTGTTGAGATAAGTAATTTTTGTAGTAGAAATAAACTCTCCTATAATTATATTACTATTTATGTAAAGGCATTGTAGGGATAAACATTAATACTTGGGTAACTTAGAATATTAATTGCTTTGTAGAGATAAGTAATTATTGTATTGAATGTAGACTTTTCCATAATTATATTACTAATTATGAAAAAGGTAATGTAGGGATAAAGATTGGAAAAATAGTTAATTTTGTCACTATACTTTCACAAATCTTTACATTTTGTCAGTACTATTTTTTGAGTGAAATTGTCATTGTACTTTTAAAGATAGATGCAATTTTTGCCACTACCCCTAAATGTCATGCAATTTTAACATGTTGAATGATACTTCAAATGTTGAAAGATACGTAATGTTGAAAGATACTTAATGATTGTTGATGTTAAAGGTTGATGGTTTTTTGGTTTATAAATTATAAGGGGGTCCTTTTATTTTTGGCTTTTAAGGGTTAAAAAAAGATACTATTTTATAAACAAAAAAGTGAAAGAATCAATGAAATATAAAAATATAAATAAGAAGAAAAGATATATTTCATGAATAAAAAATAAGAAAAAATATTTAAATTAATTATTATATACATTTTATCTTAATGAATAATATATAAGTATATACTAATAATAAAACATATAATTTTAAAATAAATCTAATCATTAATAAATTTTGAAAATTTTCATTCATTAAATCTAGTTGGTAACACTCATTCATTAAATGTAATTTAATTCGTAAAGATAATTGATTAAGAGTATAACTTGTTTTTGTATTAAAGTTTTTCAAAATCCGTTATAATTAAGAGCTTATAAATATAAGATTATAAAAAATAAAACATTTAGTTCAACCTATAATAGCCACCATGAAAATTGTGATGTGTTAAATTTTTTTAATGAATAATACTTTTTTATAAGAACAATTTTTTTTACAATTCTTTAATGTTATTTAATGATATATATCTAATAAAGGCTATAAAAGAACATTTTTTCAGAGTTAGGTTAGTTTTGAGTTTGGTAGGTTTGAAAAGGTTATTAATAAATATTCCCCCAAGTTTTTGCCAAACAAATTTAAACCTTACACAAAAATTTCTATATAAACGCGTTTATAGCTATCCATGAATCTACCCTTAAACACTTTAATGTGCCCAAACCCTAAATTTCGTCTCTGGTGTTCTTTGTCCAGTCGCTTAGGAACCTATGGATTTTATTGAGGAAGACAACATGTAAGTTCTTTATTTCCTTGTTTAATCTCTCCAACCAAATCCTTAAGATCCATGATCAATTTGTTTCTATTTGGTAAAGATTTAAGCTCTGTTTGATGACTTATTTAGGATCTAATTCCCAATATTGTTTAGTAGTTTCCCATTCAGAATTAACCAGTTCAGAGAATGTCTTGCACATTTCTTTCTTTCTACTTCATTTTGTTAGTTTAGATAGAAATTATTTTTCAATTTCTATATTTTAAATCCATATTTAAAACATACAATGATGTGAATGTGAGACCCCATTTCTAAGGCAGTAAAACATATAATGATATTAATGTTCATAATTCATGATATTGGATTGTTGGTGAATAGTGAAAATTCATATGTGGGGAATTGAAGACAAGTTCGTTGTTTATGGCATTTCAAGTAAGGATTTCTTTTTTTTCATAAATTTTGTACCTTTAATATTATATATGAATAGTAGATCCCTATCTATTCTTGCATCGGAAAATTTTTAAGGCAATGTTTTATGTATTTCTCTTGGTTATGTTGATTTTTGTTGATCATTGAAATTCATGCATATGATTGACTTCTCCTTTCCATTTGTTTTTCTTTTCGTTTCAACATAATTTCAGATATACCAGGTCTGCATGGCACCACCACACAACAATGTTGTCTACGGCAGTTAGTGGTGGAATAGCTGGTCATATGTAAGCTTAAAAACTCTATACCAATGTAGTGCATAAATAATTTTTGTTGTAAACATAGACTCTTCCATGTTATATTTATTACTCCTAGTGACCCTAAACGTAAGACCATTATCCCTAAACATAATACTATTTAATGCATAAAATGACCTAAGTACCCCTTTTAACATTTAATACATACCCACCCTTCATTTACTCTCCCCAACCAACCAACCCCCCCAACACAATAAGACTATACACACACACACACACACATAAGAATTTTATTAAAACACAGATTCTTATAAAACAGCCGCTACACACTTGCAGGACTAATATAAAACATCTGCTAAGCCATAGCGGCTGTTTTGTCCGAAATCAAAAAAAATGAAAATTAACGTTTTTTTGTTTGCAATTGACAAGAAAAAATAAACTGAATCAAAACCAATCAAATTCACTTGTGATTTCATGCGTTAACAATGAAAAACGAATCAACAATAGCAAGTAATCAAAATTACGTGAAGTGGGAGGGAGGGAGGGAGGTGTGTATGTTTTAGGGAGTTAATGAATGGGTAGTATAGTTTAAATGTAGAGAGGGGTAGTGAAGTAATTTCACCCCTTAAATGGTGTTACGTTTAGAGATTTGGGTATTACGTTATATTATGTATTACTCCCTCTGTTCCTAAATAATTGTCTCATTTCATATTTTGTTCGTTTCAAAACTTAACTTTATAGGGAAACATTTTTCCAACTTATTTTTACCTACTTTAATAGTAGACACATGTACAAGTCATTTTAGTTTACTTGCTACTGCTGCTAAGAGCATCGCAAATGCTAATGTGGATGTGAAAGAATTTGGATAACACCTAGGATTTACACCTTTTTTGGAAAGAAAAAACTTGTCCAATGCAAATATGGATGATGAGTGTGGATATGATGTAGAAATATAAATGTGGATGATGAGTGTGAATATAATTGTCTCATTTCGTATTTTGTTTGTTTCAATATAATTATCGTCTTTCAAAACTTACCTTTATAGGGAAACCCTTTCCCAAATTTTTTAACCTACTTTAATAGTAGCCACATTTACAAGACATTTCAGCTTACTTGCTACTGGTGCTAAGAGTGTAAGACCCCGAATCCTTAAGTATCTGACTCGGTAGAACGTTTACATACTTTTTTCTTGCTCGCGACCTTTAAGAGATCCTAGGTCTTTGTGTACTTGCTTGGAGGAATTTACATTCCTAATAATCATGTTTATAAGTTTACATGTGGCCACGACATTCATAGTAGTAGTCGTCGTAAGTTTATTTCCTCGATTCATGTATTCCCTCGTCCATGATAGGTCTGTAGTAATTTGCACATATTTTTCTATACACAAATCGGAATTGTGATTCGTTTGTAGCATTATAAACTAGACTTTGAGATCTTTCTAACCATACCTCTTTTATAATTTTTGAACTTGTATTTCAGTACATGCGCATTTTTAAAGTTCACTAAAAAATTATTCTCGGTATTTTCAGAAATTTGAGTTTTTCCTTGTTTATTGGATTTACTTGGAGACACTTAATGAATTCCACCAAACCTGACCCTAAGACCTTAATTAGACCTTAATTAGAGTGGATTAAGCCTACGTAAAAAATTTAGCACTAAATCCTCAATTAGAGACTTAATCTCACTTAAAAATTGGCGTATAAGAGCTTGACACTTGTTTTCCACTCACTCTCTAACCTTTGTGACTTAAAATATTTGACTTTTTCCACTCATTACACCCTGGTTCATTTGGACGATTTAGTAAGTAAGAAGAAATGGTTATCATGTGGAGTATCTAAACGATATGACGCCTCTTCACGGGTTTTCTGTCATTTATAAAATGACACCATGATTTCTTTTATGTTACATAATTATATGTTACATATCTCTTGTAGTAGCGTACTAGGTCATTATGACTCATCCTGTACTTTGTTTTCTAGTTGCAGTAAATTGGTAGCTACGTTGAGGCCGAGTAGATTGTGATTGTAGCAGTGCGCAGCTGATCGATAGATCGAGATTAGATCGTGTGGTTCGTATTTGTAGTAGCCGACTTTCCTGAGTGGCAGCTTGTGGTGTCCTGTTTCTTTTAGCCTCATCATCTGTATATTGTACTTTACCATTCTTGTGAAATCGATCTTGTAAAGTTATCTAGAATTTACGGTCGGGTAGATGCTTGGGTATTTGTATTGGTTCATTCTTGGACCGACATATTGTGTCGTGCCTTGTTCATGGTTTTAGTATTTATTTCAGTTGTCTCTTGGGCACGCAGTAGCTTTGTGGCTTTTCTTTATTCTAAATTGTTATAGTTGTTGGTTCACCCTAGTATGCTCTAGCCGTTGGGTAATTGATATATCATGTTGGTTCTTTGTTGATATGCCGGCCCTGAGTGCCGATGGTTTGTTGAACGTCTGCAATGTTGTGGCACGTGAGTTTTGTTTTTCACCTTTGTGAGATAATATCTCTCTTGGGGTTTTTGGCTTTGGTTTCAAGCTTCATAGCTCGGGACTTCATTTCTTTATCACTTCCGCATATTAGATTTTTGTAAACTCGTATTTTAGTACAGCTTTATGTTTGTGGTTAATGCTTGTTAGCTCGACTGTTCAACTTGCACTACTATTTAACAAGTTCTTGTCCTTTTCTTATGTTAGTTTCAGCGACACGACCTTGGGATTTCGTGTTGGAATCCAGGTCGGGTCGTCACAAAGAGCATCTCAAATACTAATGTGGATGTGAAAGAATTTAGATGACACCTAGGATTTACACCATTTATGGAAGAAAAATCTTGCCAATGCAAATGTGGATGATGAGTGTGGATATGATGTGGCAATATAAATGTGGATGATGAGTGTGAATATAATTGTCTCATTTCGTATTTTGTTCGTTTCAATATAATTGTCGTCTTTCAAAACATAACTTTATAGGGAAACACTTTTAACTTTTTTAATAGTAGCCAGTGATTATTGTGGTTTTGTGGTTTTTCTCTCTCTAATATTTCTCTCTCTAGCCTTGATTCACTTTTTAACGTAATTAGGGTTTTTTGCTACTATGCCACCGAAAGGCTTGAAGGCTCAGACTTCGGTTGTAACTGCCACGCCCCCCATGCAAACCCTTCCTTTGGCTATGTCTACCCCGATATCCCAATCTTATGCATCTATGGTTGCACAACCGAAGGCTTTCGTGGGTAGCAACACTCTAGTTCTGCATGTGATACCGTTGGCTCCAAGACAAACAACAACAATCAATGGTGAACCAGGATGCTTATTCACGCCATTAGAAATTGAAGCTGCTGATAAGCAGTTTCTAAACACAATTGTCCTTAAATTCCCGACAGGCAAGCCCTCAGTTTATGTTATACATGAGGAAATAGCACGTTCTTGGAAGCTGAAAGAACCTTTTGTGGTTGGTCTTTTAGACCCCCGACAAGTCATGGTCAGACTTGCATCGACTGAAGATTTGGTCATTCTACTCTCTAAGGAATCCCACATGATCCAATCCAGTATGTTTAGATCATTCAGATGATCTCCAAATTTTGCTTTCAGGAAGGATAGCACTAATGTGGTCGTTTGGGTTCGTCTGCACCATTTACCTTTGACATACTTTAACCCCTCCTTTCTACAGTGTATTGGAAACTCCTTGGGTAAGTTTTTATGGGCTGATGAGAAAACCCTTTCTCTTTCACGTCCAGCTTTTGCTCGCATCTATATTGAGATAGAAGTTTCGAAGACATTACCTACGCGATTCTGGATTGGCACTAGTAAGGATCACGACTTTTGGCAATCGTTAGAGTTTGATGGTAACATTCTCTACTATGTAGGTTGTTGATTACTGGGACATACAAAAGATCGATGCCGCAAAGGGCAGAGAAGAGTGCATCATCATAATCACAATGGTATGGATAGTGATCACAAGAATGAAAACCCTCGAGGGTTGGTGACTGATGGTGAGAATGGGATTAATCAGGATACGGTAGTCTCTAAAGGAAAGGAAAAATTAGAATCCCAGCAAGGGGCCTTTGTTCCCCCTCCTCCAGTGACACGATGGGAACCAGTTAAGATTTTGAAAAATCAAACGGAAGCCTCGGTTTCAAAGTCAAAAAATTCTCAAGGGGCTACTAAGGATGTTGATCATATAGACGTCATTAATGACAATGCTATCAAGTTTGAGGAAAAACCTTTAGTTAATCCCATGATGGAGGATGGTATTATGCTTAACAACCCTTTTGCTACTTTTGTTGACCTAGCTGAAGATGAGGTGGATGTTTCAAGAGATCAAGGTAGATATTTTACGGATGATCGGGTTCACGCCACTGCCCCACCTGAAACACAATATTTACCTGCAGTTGATAGAGGAAAGGTGAGTACTGTTGTATTTGTTTTCAATAAAGGGTCTTCCTATTTTGATTGTGGAACTTTAGGTAATTTTAATGGATTTGATTCTCCAAAATCTTTGGATCATGGTGGACATAAAGTCCATATCAAGCACACAAGATCCGCATCACTTGATGATTTGCGTGACTTCCCTCATTCATCTTCATCAATCAAGGCTTTTCAACAAAATTGTAGGAACCAATCTAAGGCTAAGAAGCCGAAAAAAAATAATAAGATTGTGCAATCCAATATGCGTCAAACTAGGGCTAAAGCTAAGGCCCAGGGAACCTCTAATTAATTTGTTTTTATATCAATCATTATTTGGAATGCCCGAGGTGTGGGTAACATGAAGACTCTTTCTTTTTTTTTTTTCTTTTTTTTTTTAGGGAAACAGGGCGGTACCTGCGGATATATTATTAATAAAAAAATATAGCACTACAGGAGGGGGACAACCAGCCTTACCCAAAGAGGGGGGATAAAGGAGCCGAACCTCTAAATCAAGAAATACAATGAAACAAAAAGACCACCAAAGAGAAAACATATTATCGATTTCGAAAAGAGAACTCCCAAAGCATCATATTGAAGAGCTTGACGAACCTCCTTAGGAAGCTGCGAAACCATGCTGTAGTCTTTTCCCATTTTAGTAACTTGAGCTGCAGCAGCTAACCTATCTGCAACCCTATTTCCTTCTCTATAAACATGTTGGACAACATAACTTCCAATCAAAGAAGAACAGCAACGATATTCGTACTCTACCGTCCAAGGACACTGAAGCCCATCTTTGAAAACCGAGGCAACCAACAAAGAGTCAACCTCCACAATGACATTCACAAGCTGCAATTCTCGACAAAGCTGAAGGCCATCACAAAGAGCCCTGAATTCCGCTATAGTGTTTGTTCCTGACACAAAATCGAGAAAAACTAGAGATGTACATCCCCCCCGAATCACGAATAACACCTCCTCCAGTTGCAAGACCATTAACCGACGAACCATCAGTATTAAGTTTGAAATAAGGGGGCAGAGGGGCCTTCCAACCGATCCATTTACCTTTACATATCTTAGGATAAACAATTTTGACATCAAAATATTGACAACACCGAACAATCCTAGCATTACCAATAGTTTTAGGAAGAAAGACCCAAAACATGTCTTGTAAACCGTCCATTACCTGCTTGTATATTAAATTAACATTCATTGGGATGTTGTCAAAAACTGCCTTTCAACGAGAAGTCCAAATAGCCCAGCATCCCAATAAAAGATTGCCCACCTTCATTGCCCCTAACTGGTTACGAATGGAAGCACCAGCCGTCCAAGTATTGAAAAGGTGCTGGATCGAAGAATAATGAGAAACCAGATTAAAAGGATGAGCCAACTTACCCCATAGAGAAGTCGCAATTTCTGAATGAATAAATAAATGAGGTATAGATTCCCTATCTGGATTGTCCTTGCAACAAACACAGCGAGAAACCACAGGAACGTGACGCGAGTGCAAACGGAGATCAATTGGAACAGCTTCAAAGTATAATTCCCAACCAAAGGCGCTAATCTTTGTTGGAATCCATTTCTGCCAAATTTTCCCAGCCCACGCTATAGCAGGAGACCGATGTCGACAAAACTCCCAGTATTCCTTGGAATTAAACAGCCCAGAAGTGGAGAGACTGAAAACTAGCCTGTCTGGTCTATCATCTTGAATGTTAATCCGCGCCATTTCTCCATGAAGCTGGCTCGGCACCAAAGGTAAAAAATCCGCCAAAGAACCCAACGCATCCTTCACTTTTAACTTAATATCAACAGGTCGAGGACCTTCAAGCTTAGTCCCTAACCAATTGTCCTCCCAAAATGAAAGATTCCCCTCACCAATAATCCATCTGGATAAAGGATGCATTATTTCCAGATGAGAATAAACAGCTCTCCAAATGTGGGACGAAGAAGTAGGCACACAAAAGCCGTCAGCTCGTTTGTATTTCATTTGAATAAATCTGGCCCATAAACTATTACCTTGCAGCACACTCCACGCTAATTTAGCTTGAAGCGAATCCATGACTTGACTAAGAGGCCGAAGACCTAGACCTCCCTCCTTTATAGGACGACAAATGTTTTTCCAAGAAACCGAGTGAGTTATATCATTCCCTCCACTTCCCCAAAGGAAATTAGCCATTGCTCCTTCAATATGACGGATAACACCCACAGGAACTCTAATGACCGAAAGAGCATAAACCGGGATGCTACAAAGAACCCCTTTTAAAAGAACTATCTTCCCACCAAAAGAAAGTAAACGAGATTTCCACCCTTCTATTTTTTTTGTAATCCACAATTCTAACTGTTCAAAATATTGTCGCTTTACTTTACCCTTGAAAAGAGGTAAGCCCAAGTACTTCATAGGAAAAGAGCGGCTAGCACAACCAGACCATAAGGCAATTCGGTGAACCTTGGTACGAGACAAATTCGAAGAAGTATAGAATCCACTTTTTTCCAAATTAATAAACTGACCTGAAGCTCGTTCATACTTAGAAAGGATTTGGCGCAAGTGCATAATTGATTTCTTCCCAGCATTACAAAATAGGATCATGTCATCAGCATAAAGCAAGTGAGATATAATCATATTGCCTCGGCCATGAGAATAAGATCGAATATAACCTTCATTAAAACCTTTATTAATAGCCAATGATAGGATTTCCTGAGCCAGAATGAAGAGAAGAGGAGATAAAGGGTCTCCCTGCCGAACCCCTCTAGAAGACGTGAAAAAACCATACGAAATACCATTAATACAGATAGAATACCACAGATTTGAAATCAGCCTGAACAATAAATCACACACTTGGGAGTTGAATCCAAAAGCTCGCAGCGCTTTGAATAAAAAGGACCATTCCAATCTATTGTATGCTTTCGACATATCGAACTTGAAAGCTATATTTCCACCACAAACTTTCAGATCAATTTTGTTAATCATCTCATGTGCTAACGCAATATTCTCATGAATAGCACGTCCCCGAACGAACCCAGATTGCTCCATGGAAATCAGATTGGGAAGCATATTGCGTAGTCTAGACGCCAAGATTTTTGAGATAATCTTACAAGAAAAATTGCATAGACTTATTGGGCGGAAATCCCCAAAATTTTCTAGAGAATCTGTTTTAGGAATAGGGACCAAAACTGTTGCAGCAATGCCCCGATGCAGATGAGCGCCATTAAAGAAATCTTGAACAGCTGATATAACATCTTTAGCCACTATATCCCAGCATCCTTGAAAGAAATGCCCCGTAAACCCATCCGGCCCGGGTGCACTATCTGCATTTAGATCACAAACTGCTGTCCATATTTCATCCGCATTAGGTACTGACCCAAGCATAACATTATCACTATCACTGATCTGTTTTGGAACTGATGAGAATAACTCATCGTCAAATACGGGCTAGGAGGATGAAAACAAAGAAGAAAAGAACTGAACAACCATATCACCTAAAGCTGCCCCCTCCGAACACCAAGAACCATCCGCCAATTTAACCTTAATCAAATTTCTCGCAGCCCGATCACGAACAGAAGCATGAAAGAAAGAAGTGTTTCGATCACCTTCCTGTAACCAACATGCCCTCGCCTTTTGTTGTAGAAGTTCCTCATCCCACCTTAGCAAACGAGCTAAATCAGCCTTTGATTGACATAAACGAGTGTGCATATCTTCATCCCACCCCGTCTGTAATTGGAAATCCAGACTAAGAATGCGATCCTGTAAACTTGATATGTTCCTTTGGACATTCCCAAAGACTGCCCAATTCCAGCTTTTGAGTTCCTTACGCAGCAAGACCAATTTTCTGTGAAGAATTTCCATACGCAGCAAGACTCTTTCTTTTTTGAAAAAGTTGATTCTTCAGCACAAAGCTTTCTTGGTGGTTTTATTGGAACCCAAGATTGCAGGTGGTCGTCTTGATAAAATTGCTAAGCAGTTACATTTCAATCACAGTATGCATAATAAGCCTATTAACAATCATATTTGGCTGCTCTGGGATAACAAAATTCAGGTGGATTTCTTTCGCGCAACTACTCAACATGTTATTGTTTGTATTAGTGGGTACAATAATCTCCCTACCTTGGCTACTTTTGTTTATGCGAAATGTACGAGGGGGGATCGTCAAGTTTTATGGCAAGATTTGGTGGATATCTCTGGTAATGTCAGTGAGCCTTGGTTTATATAGGGCGACTTCAATACTATTTCTTTTTCTTCGGAAAAGTTAGGGGGTAATGGCTACAATCTTGGAAGCATGGATGACTTTAATAATTTCATAATTCAGGCAGGTGTTATGGATGTTGGCTTTGAGGGAAGTATTTATACTTGGTGTAACGGTCATCACGGTAATGGGCGAATATGGGAATGTATTGATCGTGTATTAGTTAATGGGCTTTACAAAGCTTCTCTTCCCTCCCTTTGGGTTACTCATCTTAGCAGGGTTAAATCAGATCATTTGCCTCTCCTTCTGGATTTTCATATTTTCCCTAAGCCTAAGGCCTTTTCTCGGTTCCAACATATTTGGGTGGACCATCCATATTTTATGAATTTCACCCAATCTATTTGGCAGAGGGGCCATTTTGGGGCTCCTATGGCCAACCTGCATAAGAAGTTGATGTTGCTTCTTAAGGAGCTTAAGGAATGGAACTGATCTGTCTTTGGCCATGTCCAAAAAAAATTGCAATATCTGAGGATAATATCTTAAGGCTCGATCATCAGCTTCAACAAGGTTGGGATGATATTGTGGCTGATTTACTCACCAAAACACATAATGAGCTTGACCAACTTATTAAATGGGATGAAGAATTGATTCAGCAAAAATCTCGGAACAAATGGCTTCACGATGGGGAGCGTAAACTGCTTTCTTCCATGCTTCTATTCGGGATCAAGCGACTAGGAATTTGGTGCGCATTCAACTTCCTGACGAGTCTTGATGTTTGGATGGCCCTGCTTTGGGGGACATGGAAGTGAATTATTATTCTGATCTGTTCTCCACTTCTAATCCTAATGTGGATGAAGATTTATTTTCTTCAATTCATTGCCAGATAGAGTAGGCCGATAATCAATTTATGTGTTCAATCCCTTTTGCATCGGAAATTTAGGAGGCTGTGAAAGAGTTAAATGCTGATAGTGCTCCTGGTCCTGATGGTTTTACAGGGCATTTCTTTCAGGCGCGTTGGGACATTATAGAGGAGGATGTTATTCTTTGCGGTTCGGGGAGTTTTTCGAGTGCTACTCTTCACCGTGGTATTTCTTATTTATTACGGTTCTCATTCCAAAGGTTGCTAAACCTATTAATTTTGGAGATTTACGGTCTATTAGTTTGTGTAACTTTACTTGTAAGATCATCTCTAAGATTATGGCTAAAAGGTTGGTTGGAGTTTTTCCCAAGATTATTTCGCTGGAGCAATCAGGTGTTCTCAAAGGTCGTGCAATACAAGAGAATATTGTCTTGGCTCACGAACTCATTAATAAAATACAATCGCAAGGTTTATGGTGGGAATGTGGTTTTTAAACTAGACATGTCGAAGGCCTACGATAGATTAGAATGGCCTTTCCTTTTAAAGGCTCTTCGTGCCTTTGGCTTTTGCCCCCCGGTGTGTAGTTTATTTGAGTGCCTAATCAACAATGGTTGGTATTCTATTCGGATAAATGGTTCAAATTATGGTTTTTTCACCTCGTCAAGAGGTGTTCGTCTGGGGGACCTTCTATCGCCATTACTGTTTATCCTTGCTCAAGAAATTCTTTCGCGGGCCATTAAAAGAGGTTTTGAAACGGGGAGTCTCGTGCCTTATGATCATGGTCGTGAGAATTTGATCATCTCTCACCTCTTATATGTTGATGATATGATTCTCTTCAGCAATGCAAGGAAGAACACTATTCTTCATCTTCGGAGTATTTTATCTTGCAATGAACGGTCTTCGGGTCAACTCATTAATCTTCAAAAGAGTGGTTTCTACACATCTACACATTGTTCTAGACACAAGGTTCACCGCATTGCAGATTGGTCTAGATGTGTGCACCGTACCTTTCCGATGATTTATTTGGTCCTTCCTTTATTTCTTGGTAGAGTCAGATGGCATTATTTTGAGAGTTTGGAATGCTGCATTAGACGAAGAATTGAGGACTAGAAATCTCGTCTCCTTTCCTTTGGTGGAAAAATTGTTTTGATCAGATCGGTCTTAAGCAGCATCCCTATTTATGCTCTTTCGGCTATTAAGGTTCCTTTGGGAGTTACTCGTCGCATTGAGAATGTTATGGCTAATTTTTTATGGGGTAACGCGGACAGTCACAGAATTCATTGGGTGTCATGGGCCAAGATTTGTAGGTCGATGGAAGAGGGTGGCTTGGGTATTACATCTCTGGTGCAGGTCTGGGATTCTCCTCACGCTAAGTTGGCATGGGGCATTCTCTAAGGCAACAACTTATGGGCTAAGTTTATCGTTTCGAAATATAAAAGGCCTGACGGTTTTGTGGTTCCAGTGGCAACTTCTCATGTTTGGCGGGCTGTTCACGCCCATTTTGATATTATTCTTCTGCATAGCAGATGGTTGTTTAGAGAAGGGAATGTTTCCTTCTGGAATGATAATTGGACGGGGTTTAGGCTGGAAGGCCCTCACCCTATTGACATTAATCTCACGGTGAAGATAGCCTTCTCTCATCTCCCTCACATTCTTCCCATTGTCCCAGCTCAACATCACGCTGCTATCAAGAATATTCTTTTGCTTGATAATACCCAGGATATGTTACGGTTTTGCAAGACTCCTTCTTGTAATTTTGATTCGAAAGCTTACTGGAATCTATGTCACACTCCTGATCCTATTGTTTATTGGGCTAGACGAATATGGCAACCTTGGATCCCTACGAAAACCAGTGCTTTTGGCTGGAAACTTTTTTATGGTACTATTCCCGGGTGCTTTACGCCTTCATACGCGCAATGGGCCTTTGGTTTCCTTGCGTGTTTGTTGTAAGAACAACCATGATAGAGAATCTATCGGCCATTTGTTTCTCCGCTCAGAAGTGGCCCGTGAGTTATGGTGCAGGTTGGCCCGTCCCTTCAACAAAGTTAACTGCTATTCATCTATCTCCCATCTGTTCAGAATCTGGATTGATGGTGTCTCGGTGTGCAATCAGCTAGGGACAGTTCAAGTCAGGATCCTTCTTTATGGATGCTAGGTCATTTGGAAGGCTAGGTGCCTAGCAACTTTTGAAAATGTCCCTATTAATGGAGGTTTACTTTACAAACATGTTTTACTTGGTTTGAAGGCTGTCATGCGAGTCTTCAATCAGAAATCCTCTTGTACGGCTATGGGTACGAATTGTTTACAGCTCTTGGATCTGCCGATCAGAAAGTTGAACATGATCAAAGGAATTTGGATTCGTTGGCAACCCCCTGCTATGACTTATGTCAAGCTGAACATTGATGGGTCCTCTATCGGGGGCATTGCTGTAATACCCTAGATTATTGCATGCTTGTCTTATGCTTGAGTTCATACATTCATATTCATCATAAGTATGTTTACTTAGCTCATACGTATGCTTAGATTCAATAGCTTGTTCTTTGACATTGATTTCTATGCTCCAATGCATCTTTTCGTCATGATATGTTTTGGGGGCTTTGATTGTTTATATATGTTGAAAGTATATGTATAAGTGTTAGATATCATTCATAACACCCTTAACATGATCTAAATGATGATTGAATGCATGTTACATCGTCGATTCGATTATTGGTCACTTTTAGTTGTTGTACTTCTTCGTTTGGCTTGTTTGAGTGTTGTTCGGGAGTGTTTTGTTTGAGTTCTAAATCATCTTTGAGTGAGGTTTGTGTTGATTCTTATGTTAGATTTATATATGTTCATATCATTACATTAGTTTTATACTTCAGTGGCTAATCGGGCTGCGTATCGATTAGCGTGGCAACTATGTATAGAACTTTGCCTAGTATAGTTTTTATAGGACTTCACAGGTTCAGCGGAAGACCTCTCCACAAGCTTCATCGGAAGACCTGCTTTCAGCTCACAATCGGTAGACCTCGTATCCACCTAATCTTCTATGACGTGTCCTATCTAGCAAAGATTAATTGGATTAATTCAAACTTATCCTTATCATTGTTTGAATTAATCCAAGACATTTCTTGACATATCAAGCCACCGAAAGCAACCTTTTCCGAAAAGCAGGAAGACTTTTCGTCATGAACAAGCAGTGAAAAAGCGCATCGTCCCCTAGTCTCTGCAACAACTCTCAGATCTGACACCTAAATCGCCCACCTTTTTTAAGATCTCAGAAATCATTCCCTGCTCTAGATATCTGTGAAGACGAAATTCCTTGACTGATAGCCCCATGCATTTAATGCATTGATGAAAAGAGCTGTTGAAGTATTCATCTTCTCCAACGGATCTTTTGAAGTGCACCTGCTATAAATGCTGCCATTGAAGACTGGAACAAACAGCACTGTACAGAATCAATCGAACACTAAAAGGATTGCTCTAAAACTTCCTAGAACTCCAAGTCTTTCAACTCAGTGCAATCAAGAGATCCTTTACAGATCTAGAAGTCCTCGTCAACAACAAGAAGCTGCTCATCAACACTTATTGTTTTATCTTCTTGTTGTTTACTTCCATTAACTATATTTTCCGCATCTAATTAAATATCCTGTATTTACAGATATTTAATTCCCTAGACCCCAAACACAAGTCAATATTTTGTACACGATCCATTATGGATATTCTTTGTAATTGATCTAGTGGAAAACATAGTGCACAATTTAAATCCAAGGTTGACTGCCTTGGTGGTGGATGTAGCACTCATTATAGTGTGAACCATCCCAAAATACTTGTGTTATTCCTTACTGTTTGTCTGATATTTGAACTGTAAAATTACTTTGATTATCTTTATCCATTTACAACAGAACTTAAGTAACTTGTAAAGGTCTACCGGTAGTCCTTATCGGCTGTAAAACCCTAAAATGTTGCTTGCTTGTGTTATGCATGAACTCATACATTATAATCATCATAAATATGTTCATTTAGCTCCCGTATATGTTTAGAGTCAATAGCATGATCATTGACATCGTTTGAGATGCACGTATGCATTTTTCTTTCGCGAGATGCTTTGAATCTCGGGTTTGTGATTTATGTTGTTATCACATGGATAATTGTTAGAGGGCATTCAAAACATCATTAACATGCCTTGGATGTTGGTTAGATGCTTGTTGCATCGTCGGTTTGGTTGCTAGTTTGATTCTAGCGTTAACCCTTCTCCGTTTGATTTTTTCGGTTGTCGTTCGGGAGAGTTCTGCCTGAGTTCTTGGCCCTGTTTTGTTGAGGTTTGAGGCTTGATTGTTTTGGTTATTGTTTGGAGGATATTAAGGTTGGATTTTAGACCATTTTTGGCTTGGAAGGACTCGAGAATGCATGCGGGAGAGTCCGGGACCGAGCAAGGAATGAACAAAGGTTGAATTGGTGTAGGTAGCTTTGATGCGGTCGCATCATATGGCAAGCAAGCGACCGTGGGTCCCCGATGCCGATTCGGATTTTGCAATTATTTATACACCGTCCGAATTTTAACCACTTAAACCCAATCTAAACCTATCCTAAACCCTCCTACTTAGCCTAATACTAGTCCTAAACATCTATTAGAGATTTAGGGGTTAATTAGTGAGTTGATTAGAGAACTAATCCCCATATATAAATCAAAATACCGCATTCTCTCATTGTTCTACCAAGACAGCTTTATTTCTTTCTTGCTCTTCTCATGAACACTTCAGCCAAGACTTGAGAGAGAGCTTGGGAGGAGGTGATTCTAGGGTTTCAAAGGGCTGAGCTTGGAGGCCATTGCTAGGGTCTTCTTCCCCATTCAACCCGCGAGTTTGAAGAGAGAGAAGTGAGGAGAACGGCTTCATCTCTTGGAGTTCGAACTGGGCAGTTTGTGAGAGCCGAATTTTGTAAGTTTCTACCTCTCTTCCTTTGATTTTTGGGATCCATTGACCCTAGGGAAACAACCATTTATGCTATGTGAGGTCAATGGAAGCCATTGTTAGGGTTTGTAGAGAAGCATGAACCCTAGGTTTTCAAATTGATGATAGAGTTAATTGAACCTATGTGAGACCATGATTTATGTGAAATTCATGTTCTAAATAGTCTATTGAACTTGGTTATGTTGATTATCCATGAGTATTGAAGTTGATTTGGTAGAGATACTTGGAGGGTGTTTTGCCTAATTTTGTTTTAGCTTGCAAAATTATTGATGTGAGCTTGATTACTATGTTTTACATGTTTAATAGAGTATATTAAACCATGTTGTATAATTTAATCATGAATTGGAAATTATTATTGGTAAGGTGACTTGAATGAATTTATGCACAAGATGGCCAATTTGTTCTAAGTTGCATTGTTAAGTAATTTGTGGGGTTTATGTGCGTTTGTTGTACATTGGGATTATGGTTTTGGCGATAGTTATGAATATATGGGGATGTTGAAGCCCATGCTTCTATTCCTCGAATTTTCGGAAAGATTAGATTGGACTCAACGGAGTCAACCTTTGGGTTAATATGAATCCTAGGAACTATAATCTTAAGTCCTACGGAATTTTGGGTAGAATTCATGGAGGTCGAGCCTCCAAGAAGTTTTGAAGTGTGTGAAGCACACTTGATTATGAGAGCTTATATGATTCTCGTTATGATATTTGTGCTAGTTGTGGATGAAAAGCATGACTAGTTTGATGGTAGAGTGATTACCTACTTGGTTGTGAGCATATGAGTATATATTACTTGTGCTTGGGTTTTGAGTCAGTGGCGCTCTGCGATGTTGAGTTTTTGGTGGGGCGATACATCGTCTTCACAATTGTGAGATTCGTGATCGCGATGGATCGCCGTCCGGGGTTGCACACCCTCCATCGATGGCCACGGTGGGGAAGTAGTTTATCTTAGTTGTAGTAATACACATGACTTTGATAACTATGGAACTCGGCGGAGGCTGTCTCGGGGGACGTCGATATCTGAGAGGATATCGAGGGCACATAAAGGTTTTGCACGTGTTTTTGCGGGAGCGACACGCGGAAGAATTGGTAATGGTATCATATCCCTTATAAATGAATTGTTTCACAAGTGCTTATGTGAATAATGTGCTTGGTGATTTGGATATGATATGATGTTTGATTTGGTTTCTTAAATGTTATACTTGATAGATAACATGTTGTTTAAGGTTGTTAAGCATGAATGCTATCACATGAACATTATTTGAATGTTGTATTATGCCAAAGCATGAGTTATTATTGTTAAGCTTACATGCTTGACATAAATATTATGGGAATGCTATGTTATAACAATAACATGAATTCTTTGTTGCTAAGCTAATATGTTTTAACATGAATATTATTGGAGTGTGATATTATGCCGAAGCATGGATTATTGTCGTTAAGCTTATATGCCCTAACATGTCAATTATTGGAAGGTTATGTTATACCGATAACATGAGTTATGATCGTTGAGCATAAAATGCCTTGACATGGATTTTAGTGAGATGTTATACTATAATGATAACATGGTTATTTAATGTTGAGCATGGATGCCATAGCATGACTTTATATAAGGTTATTTCATGGCGATAGCATGATGTAATTTATGATTGAGCATTATGCCATGATAGGAAGTTATGGTTAGTAACTTACTAAGTCTTTGTGACTTACTTTTATTTGTTGGTTGTTTTCCTAGATCCGAGCCGAGCGTGCGGATCCAAGTAAATCAAGAAGATTGCGTTGGAGTATTATTTTTGGCAAGGTTGCTACTTAGATAGCTTATTTGTATTTGGTGAGGTCGTTGGGAAGGATGAAGTTATGTAAACTTCATGTTGGGGTAACAAACCTAAATGTGAATTGTGATATTTGTAATTATGTTGTTTAGCCTATTCTTTTGGTAGCCGACAAGTAGTAGTCGTGTTTGGTGTATATTTATAGTTATGATTCCATATGCTATCTGTTGTTGGTACTTATCATTATCGATTACTTATGTGGTTGGTAGCCGACTTGTGTTAGTCGCGCTTGGTAAATTTGGTGATCATGTTTTATATGCTTTAATGATAGTAAAGTATTATGTTGGTACTCCAAGCATGTGTTTAGCCGTTGAGTTGTTAGACTAGAGTCTTAGACTTAGTGTAATGTTGTTCGGCTAGGGTTAGCTTCGCCGATGACTTGGTTTATAATATGCTATATATTTGAATTGCTTAACAGGAGTTTGTCCTACGTGCCCAATGTTGCGCACGCGAAGTCGGTTTTTTTGACCGACCGAGATTAATCATCTCTTTGGTCGTCTTTAGTTTGAGCTTGTTAGCTCGGGTGCCACTTGTTTTTATTTCATTTAGCTTCCGCATGTGTTTTGAGTTGTGTGTATCGCCGTTATGGCCTACCCATTATTTGCTACTTGTTGTTGTTATTTGTCTTCGCGGCACGACCTTGGGATTTCGATCTTGGGATCCGGGTCGGGAATCGCTTAATATCGAGCTATGATTATAAATTTAGCTTTCAGCCGGGATAGGTTCCTTGGCTTTGGGGGTTGGTTTGTGTGATTTGTTATATCTTAACGTCGAGAGTTATAGTATGTTAAGATGTTTGAACTAGAATGGATGTTAGCACTAGTAGAGGTGCCAATGTTGATAAGTATAAGGGGTACTAGTAGTATCCATGATTGAGAATCCAGGGGAGGTTGGTGGCAAATATTATGATATTGTGATTTAATATTTAAGTGAAGATCATAGAATTAGCTCATTAGAGTAAGAGTACTTAGTACCGAATGAGACTAGGAAGACTCCATGAATTGTGAAAGAGTTAAGGATTAAGGATAAAATATTGGGCGATCTATTTTATTACAGCTTGCGGATTTTCGAGAGGCCACTACAACAAAAAAGGGCTTTTACAACGTTTTTAAAACGTTGTAAAAGACCTTTTACAACATTTTTAAAACGTTGTCATAGGCCACGTTGTAATAGCTTATTTCTTTTCACAACGTTTTTAAAAACGTTGCAAAAAACGTTGTTATTTATCATCCCATAATCCATTTTTAAAACGTTGTAAATTACATTTTACAACGTTTTTTAAAAAATGTTGTAATATCCATATTACAACGTTTTTTGAAAAAACGTTGTAATATCCATTTCACAACATTTTCTATATAGCGTTGTTGTATGGTCTATCTAACGTTTTTAAACGTTGTAATATATCATTTACAACATTTTTCTAAAAAACGTTGTGAATGATATATCACAACGTTTTTTAAAAAACGTTGTGAATCTTATTTTTTTATAAAAAAAATAATTTTGTGGTTTAATACATCCAGTTCCGCTCCTCAGTCGCAAGATTTATAACCAAATATCATGATACAATACAGCAAACAGAAATTCTTCATTTCCCATCAAAAGGTTGAAAACAAATATAGTGAAGCGATGCAACCCTCTATTACATAACAGTTCTCACCAATCGAACTTCGAGCAGTTAAAAAGCGGGAGCGAACTGCAGACAAACGACAATCACAAACACGAAACGCGTCGGACTCTATTTGTGCTTCGCAGAGACAAACGACTGAGAAAAACTAACTGTCGAGTGTCGACTCTTACAATCACGCAGTCACGAACAAATTGGAGATTGAAGTGAAGTATGATATATATAGTACAGGTTGATTGTGTACATCTTCATATGCACCTTTCTTCCTTGTTTGCTTTTCCCAGTGTTTGCTTGTCTTCTATAGAGCATTTATATTGCCTACAATATATGGAATTTTCAATGAATCAACAAACTTAATTGTGGTTGTTATGTCTCCGTCGATCTAGATGATTATATAACAAAACTTTAGGAAGAGGCAGACAAATCTCAGGGTAGAATAATCTGACTCGATTACAGTCCAGCAACAGTTTATAAATGATCAATGAAGAACAAAAACTGACCTCAAAACTGACAACGCCACCAAAACCAGTCATCTGCTGCTTTGCAATGTGATGTTCTGGATGACTTTGTAAGCCTGGATAGTAGACATGTTTCACCTGTAAATCGCATCAATCAACTTGATCATTACCCCCACAACAATTGCCATCAAATTAGTGCATATAATATTTTCCTTAGAATCAGGCTCTTCTTTCCAATGGTGGTGGGCAACAGTCATACCATTAACAGTAAGAGCAAAGTTCTCAGAATCATGTGACCTGATACAAGCTAGTAGCATTTTTCAACATTTACAACAACATTCAATTTCCATGTAATCATGTGGCGGCTCATAATACTTAGAGCTGGTAGCTGCAAAAGTTTGGCCATTTGGGAGAGAGGGAGTATTTATACATATTACACTACAAGCTCATTGAAGATGCTTATTCCTTTTTGTAAACAATCGCCATTTGGCAGCGAAAATTAACCTAGTGACCATCACCAAGACATTGATCTTTATCATCTACAATTAGGGTTGGAGCTGGGGAAGGAGGTTGGTAAACTTTTGCTGCATTACTTTTAAAACTTTTGGTGACCATAGTGAAAAGAATGAAAAGTTCTTCTTCCATTAAGAAGGGAATTCCAATTTCACAAAAAATAAGTATAGTAACATCAGCAAAAATGTTCGTTAAATTAATGATTGCTAAAGAAGGGATGTGAATCTGAGACACAGTCCCAAGCAGAGGGTGTTGTAGTGAAATCATTACAAGAAGAAATCTTTATGAAGAAATTTGACAACTCCAAAGGGAAAGTTCTCTATAGTGAATAAAGGCATACCTTTTGTTTCGAGAAAATATGATTGAAAGAAGCATGGTGTTTGCTTTCTGTATCAGAAACAGCCACCCTGGTGTAGTTGAAGACTGGTAATCTAAAAAGTTCCAAATCTACCAGCTCAGGAAGAACAACTGCATCAGCTTTTTTGCAGAAACAAGCAAGAACTGGAAGATCTACAAGTTTCAACGATTTTAATTTTGGGAGCTCGATCTTCATGACCAATTTCTCATCTTCACTGTCAAAAATTTCTTCCAACGCCCAACAATCAGCTATTTTGATAATTTCAAGTTTAACCAAAACCCGGGCAGTAGACAGAGAAAATACATATTTCAAGAGCCTGCAATACACAATGTCAAGAATGCGTAGGCTCCCAAAAGATGGCAACTGAACGCGACACATCCATGAATGTGGCTGTTGTGCTTCCGGCCATTTGCTCCTGCTCTGTGATTTCTCTGTGCCATATCTTTTTTAGAGCATTCAGGCGATGGAGATACAGAGACTCCAGCATTGCAAAGTCACTAGTTGCCTCCCTACCACATGTCTCCACAAGATACACCAAATCATGACATTCTATTACTGTCAAAGTCCTCAATTTCGAGAAATCATCTTTTGCAGACCAGTTTAGACTGGGAAGATAACCATCACAGTCAGTAAATGTCCCCTGTAAATGCAGAATTTCAGCGCTCTGGAATAGCACGTAAATTCCACTCTCTTTCCATAATCTGGGGCTAGTTAATTTTAAAGTGTTCTGAAATAACTGGCTCTCAATAGCGAACCCTATACATATCCTGAATCTTCTCAGCTTTTCATAGACCATGCCGTCTGGTAGAAGACCAAAACTTGATATCTCAATTTCTAAGGCAGCCAAAAAGGACAAGGTAGTCAGTTCTGCAAGGCATCCCATGGTTTGATAATTTTGCCAATTGAGAAGGGCTCCTCTCAAGTACAACTCCTCTAGGTGGATTAAACTTTGTAGCACTCCGGGAGCTATTTCTAGGAGTTCTACACACCCTGTCATGTCCAATAACTGTAGACGAGTTAAATTCCCCACTTCCACTGGTATTTTCTTAACATTAGAATGGACAAAGGTTAGAATTTGAAGATTCACTAGATTTCCAATCATTTATAAATCACACTCTTTTCCAAAAGTGCAGTAATCCAGACAAAGAGTTTGAAGGGTGCCTAGAAGTTGGAATGATCTTGGAAGTGATTTAATTAACATTCCCCTGTGAATCAAAACCATCAGTTCACACATTCCTTCATAAAAGTTTTGTGGGAACTGTGACAGGTCACTGCTCCCTACCAGCAGCAAAAGCTTGAGCTTTGTGAATTCCAACCCAGCAAGAAGCCTATGCATTTCCTCGCACCATAATGAAACTTTACAGAAGATTGTCTCAGCATCACCACGTGGCCAGGTATTTGCAGCATTACCATGTCTGACCATAAACAAGTGCTCATGCCTAGATGCGAATGACAGAGCAAAAGTATGCACAAGATCATGCATTCTTACGCATTCTTCATCCCTGCTGTCTAACAATAAATTCAAATTTTTTAGTTTCTGAATGCAGGCATTTGCCCGGGTTCTTGTCATATCTACTCTATACATGTTCGTAAGCAACCTCAGCCCTGATCCGAATCGTAACAAATCCTCAAACGTTGTATGTTTGGTCCATATATTGTATGTTTGGTCCATCCCAAACATAATCAAGTGTGACACTACATCGTCACCGGTCTGGAAAGTGATATTTCTGCACCGAGTACAAGGACATTGAATTTTTGGTGGATTTCCAAGCTTATCCATAGCATTTGCAACGAAAGCTTTAGCTCCCGCCCTATATGCAGGCAATGGTCTACAAATAGAACTTAATATAAATAATTTGCCAAGTAATACAAGAGCATGTTGGTGCCAAACTAACATTAAAGTTTAGATTCAAAACCTTGGAACATTCACCCAGGCTTTATCCATCGAAAGATGAGGATAATAACTTTACACCTAAACTGAGCAAATACAAACATTAGAAAATAAAACTTATTAATTCAGAACAACAAGATAGAAAGCAAATCACTTTCATTGAAAGCATCCCATTTAACTGCTATAGATCAATTCTGGTGCAGCTTGAGGTGAATTTTTTTAATAATAACTAGTTAATCATACATAATTCAACAATAAAATTGAAAATCATTGAACATAAAGTGCTAGATGATTTGGAATAAGTTGCCGTAAATTCTATTAAGAATTTTCCAGTATAGCAGGTATATTTCCTTTCCCCAAGCTCATTTTGGGTAAAAAATAATGTACATGGAAATCGTGACCAATTCTTTACAAAATTTTGTTTGCCTAAACTATGTTGTTGCTCTAACTCAATCCTCTCAACTGAGAAGTGAGGTTAATGAATATCTCTATATGAATCTGTGATTTTGGGTTTGGTTCTATGATTTCAATTGGTTCTATGATTTCATATGAATCTGTGATTTTGGTTTTTGTGATTTTTGGGTTTGGTTCCGTGCAGTAAAGAATTTTTCATATGAATTGTTACTATGATGCTACATAACATTTTTTTATAATGATCTCTGAATTGTGAGGATGATTCTGAACCTTAATAGTACATTAACCACAGTTGTTTTAGCAATTGAATCATAAGATTGCAAGAACAGTCGAACACACAAACAAATTTGGGTAGATAATGCATAAATTGATGGCAAGTGTGTTAACAGATAATTAATAATCCTTCCAACTTTTGCAACTAAACACCAGGGCAAGATGATAATTAATAACCCTTGCCAATATTGCAACTAGACACAAGGGGCAAGAGGGCAGCTATACCTTGAATCAGGAACAAGACACAGATCTATCCCAAAGTCATCAAAGTCGTCTGGCTGTCCACTCTAAAGTTAACAAAAGCAAGTCAGAAGAAATAAAGTGATTGGGGATAATAAATAAATAAACAGAAAAAAATTATTCATCAATGTGGTTTTCTTACATAAACAACACAATAGATATGCTCATAGGTTCTTTGGAAGAGGTAGATGCAGACAGATTTGTTATTAAGTCAGTCCACCTAATTTGCCCTTAAAGATAGGGTATGGCATGATAAAATCATCCTTTATTTTCCCATTGAACAGAAAAAAATTTGGCGTCTTCAATATGAAACAAACTAGGTCATGGTCAAGGACCTACAGACACATGCCTAGGCAACTTCTGTATGCCAAACTGTCAAACCAAACCTAATGAAGTCCACTAACACATTTAAGGTACCAAGGCAAAGAGGAGAAAATATATCAAAACAGGTAGCTCAAACATACCACGGGGGCAAAGAGATCCAGGTCTTTTTTCCCATTAATTGCATCTGAAACTATAGGCTCCCATTAATTACTATTTCCAAACTAAGTTACAAATAGACATGTAGAGACCAGCAAACCCTGGGATAGACCATTGCATTCTTTTTTCCCTCTTTCGAGTTTTTCCGTACTATGTGGGTGAGAGCATAATTGTTGTATAAGAATCCTTTCATGCCAGAGCCAAGGGGCAATAGGTGAATGTGTTACACTTGATATGTAACCAATGGTTCAGATAAAGGAACAGGTAAGGGCAATAGGATCCATTTTGTTACTTATCTGGAATGATACTCGGTAAATAATCCAAATTTGCCAAATCTGCAAAGAAACCTATATGTCAAATTTCTTCAATATCATTATCTTTACAGGGGTTGGTAAATTATAAGTAGTAATTTCAAATGCTCATGAAAGCTTTTTGAGAAACCTAAGAAAATATTCATACCCCTTTAATTTCTATATAGATTCACAACACAACTGTCTTATATCTTTAAAATTATTTTGAATTGCACTTACAAGCAGAAAATACAATAAGCTTAAAGTTGCTTCATTTCTTGGCAAGAAAAGAAACCTAAGAAAATATTCATACCCCTTTAATTTTCCCAACTAGATACTGAAACTTTGAAAAGGGTCTCAGAAGAAGAAAAAAGAAACATCTGCCTCGCTAGATGATGACTGGTAAGAGAGCAGATTGACTATCATGATGGAATAGTCACATCTGATGTATGGGAAAGAAGCACAAAGACAAAGAAAAATTGACAAAGCAAAACTAGAATCATCATGCCAGGTCAGGATGCTCGAATAACTGCAAGCTCTTAGTCTTAAACGGATCTGATGTACTACCTGTCAAATTTCGTTTGAATCTATGTTGGATCTGTTTTGGATTTCGTTTTGAATTTGATGATTAATCTTCACCCATCTTGAATTAAGTGTTTAATACGCTGATAGGTGTTTGATTGAGGGTTTGTACTGGATTACGTTAGAAGAATAGGATTGAGTGTTTGATTCTCGAAAATGCTATTGTTTGGATTTAGGTTTTAGGTTAGTCCTTGGTTAAGAATAAAATATAATTTGTGGAATTAATTTGTGGGTCGTGGCCAGCTGTAATGATACTTCAAAAGTAATTAAACATTGAACTGTAACAAACTGTAACCTGAATTCTGCCACACAATGATACTACTAACATTACAATGTTGG